>CM060676.1:106003897-106406397 GCA_030686995.1 Artemisia argyi
CCATGTTTGTAGTACCAGCAGCTATTGAAGATTTCAATTTCGTATGCCATTTCTCCCCCTCAGGATGATCCTGACAAGGATTGTCCTGACGAAGTCTTCGAGATTGGGTTTGGCAAGTTTTTTTTGCGTGATTTTTGTGAGAATTTTAATAAGGTTCGTCCTTGGAGCAGTTGGAATGAGTGTTGTTGTTGCAGATGTGATAATATAAGAGGTGATTGTCTGGTAGTCTTCATTGTGGATGTTGATGATGTATGAGTTTTGCAGTTGATGGTGCCTATGATGTAGGTATTGTTGTTGTTGTTGTTGTTGTTGCTGTTGCTGTTGCTGTTGCTGTTGCTGTTGCTGCTGCTGCTGTTGTTGTTGTTGTTGTTGTTGTTGTTGTTGTTGTTGTTGTTGTTGTTGTTGTTGTTGTTCATGTTGTTGTTAACTCTTGTGTTGGTAATGATGATGATGATGGTGATGGGGTCTTCTCTTCCTTGGTTATCGGTAACTAACCAAGCTCACATAGAGTACTCGTTAGCGAACTTGTTGATGTAACAACACATGATACATGACTTGTTCGTCCAGCTTTCAGAGCTGGCGTGATGTTAACTCTGGCCGGATTTTTGGGTGATCCTCGTGAAGATTCTTTAGAAGAATCCACTACGCCCGTTCCGAAATCCACAGAAGGATTTGTAGAAGCATCATAAAATGAGTTGGTTTAATTCAGAGGTCCTAATAGAACTACTGTTGTCAAACTTCTTCTACGTCTTAAGCTTCTTTCTAAGTGTTTAAGCACCAACCCCCTTATCATCTCCATCATTGTCATCCATACGATCACTTCACTTCCTATCCAACAATCTATCCTTATCTTCCTTAAAAGGTTCACATTTTCACTTGATTCACCCCCTTTTCCTACCATAGGGCATCCAATTTAGCACCTTCGTTATTTTTCTTAAAATTTTCTACTCACATAGAAACGAGATCACCCATAATTCCTCCGACTCCGCATATTCACTTGACACTTTATTTTTAGCACATTTTCTTTAGTCATTACATGACTTCTATTTTAGTGATGTCTCCAACATATGCTTGTATTTTATATCTCCCCTTCTTAACCTAATTTGGCGCTAGACACGACTTTCCTATGCATTTCCAGGTAGGTCCCCTCGGTTTTGAGCTTTCCATAGAAACTGTAGCTACCCGTACAAACTCCTTAACTACCTTTGTGTTTTTAGCAGCAAGATACAATAACACTCTTAAAATATAGATAATTCTTAAGTGTTGTAGTATTATGTGTTTGCTGAGATGTTATAACATATATTCATCAACTCTGCAACGATGAGCTTGATGACCTTCACGAAAGGTACAAATGGTTCTCCCTTCTTCTTCGACTTCTTTTGCAACGATATTGTGAATTCAAAGATGTACGTGTCCACATTTTGTTGTAAGAGTTGTAGGTTTGTTGTTTTCCACAAGTTGGATGTGGTGCCAGAATTGGTGAAGGTATATGATAATGCTGGAAACAATGTCAGTGGTTGCGGAAAATATGGAATGATTCTTGAGAAGTTTTAACGATGGTGGAGTGATCACAGTGAAAGAATATCAAATAAATTGATGGTTAAGAAACTCTAATTAGGGGTGAGCAAATGGATCGAGAACCGGAACCGAGAACCGAACCGGAACCGACCCAACCCGAACCGCAGTCTGGTTCTCGGTTCTTAGATATTGCAAGTTTTGGTTCTCGGTTCGGTTCGGTCCGGTCCAGAACCGCGGGTATCAGTTTCGGAACCGAAGAACTGCACAATTTCAAAATGTCATCATTAATATATTATATATACAGTCCAACATCAGTTCATAAAAACCTTCCATCATGTAAATGTTTAGTTTTAGTAAAGAAAATATTGTCAAAACGTCCAATATAATGGAAGTTTAGCAAGCACTAGTGGAGAGATAAAAAGAATGTATAGACTTTTAAGATCCATTAGTAAGCATGTATGTCAATTATTCTAGGGGTTTTGACGTGAAAGCAGCTGAAGCAAGATACATGAAGACATTAAAAAAGTTAAATAACCATAAGCATCATGCAGCAAGTGGGCATTTACTAGTCTGTTATAAGATCAGCCATCTAAGCTCTAGTTAACTATCTTTATAGGTATCAAATGAGACTCAATCATCCAAGAACTAAACACAAATAATCTATTCAATAGGTCAATAGTAAGACAATATTAACGTTTAATACAAAAGATGACAACCACTTCCCAAAGTTTGAGAACTGCTAATATATAGTTGATGTTCTCAAATGCAAAAAATCCATTTTGGTTGTGTTTAGGAGCCACTGGGTTTAATAGTCAAAAGTCAAACCAAGACATTAATTTGATGCGGATGTATCATGTACACAGAACATGTATAAGAAGATGATAACCATGAGCCCTTAGAAGAAAAAAAGGAAAACAGTCGACAAATTGTAAGTATTACATGTATGAAGGTGCTCACAAATACACGGGTTCTTTCATAAGCAACCTTAAATGATAGGATTTTTAAATATATAGGATTTTTATGCGACGTGTAGTTTTTTTTTAAGTTCACGATTGCATATTTAGTTTTTTTTGCTGTTCCAATCGGGTAGAACCAAAATACCCGAACCGGACCCGAGAACTGAACTGGAACAGAAACATGTTCTGCGGTCCGGTTCGCGGTTCCTAAATTATGAGTATTTCGGTTCTCGGTTCTTGCGGTTCGGGTCGGTTTCGTGCGGTTCCGGAACCGCGCTCACCCCTAACTCCAATCTTGAGGAATTCATTTTCTGGAAGAAGTTCTTCATCTATTAGAATGGAAAACTTCATTGACTTCTTCCAGAATTTGTTGTGGTGCTTGTTCTTGTTCTTGAGCCATTTTTGTGATGTGATTCTGACATAATATGATCGTTGTTAGGTAATTCACTCTGTCTGTTTTTATATGCTCTGGCATTTCTTTTTCGTGCATATTTCTTTTCTTTTTCTTTTCTTATGCTTTCTTGCTTTTAAAGCATAAGCGCATGCTCTTTTCTTTTCACATGCGATTTAATTCTCTCTGTCTGTTTTTGTTTTTCCTCACCAAAAATTTGTTTGTTGTGATACTTTTTCAAAAGATTTATAGGTTTAGAGATAACGTTGTTTTATATTGCTCATGCATTTAAAATATACGTTTATCTAACCTTTATGAAGTTTTGGAAAAAAGTATCAATCTTTGTTTCAAACTTATGTAATCTAGTACGTACTAGATAACTTGTTTTAGAAAAAAACATTTACAAAGATAATTTAATTGCACGAGCGTGAGATTTCTTGAAAATTGACAACTTTGAACTCTCTATTACGTTGCCTAGTTAAAGGAGTCCATTATCAGCTTTTAGGTGATAACTATTCCTAATAACTATCTTGAAGATGAGAAGTTCTTGGTTATATCAAGTACAAGTCGTCTCAAAAGAGCTTTTTGGTGCATAAGAGTGAGATTTCCCGAAACGTATCAAAACCTTGAATACTTTGTTACGTTGCGTAGCTAAAAGGATGCATTATCAGTTATTACGTGACAACTAGCCCTAATAGCCACCTTGAAGATGAGATACTCTTGGTTATGACAGTGTCGAGTTGTCTCAAAACCATTTGAATAAATAGATTTGAGTGAAAAATGATTAAAGGTTGCATGAATCTTTTTTAAATGTTTAAGATTCATAGCATTGGCAACTGAGAAATAACTTAAAATTGAATCCATCAAAATCATACATTCACCTTGACATAATGAAATGTCATTCACAAAGTGTATATTTAACAAAGTGCAATCATAGAAAGGTCTAATTATTTTAATTAAACATATGCATCTCGGATTACTTAAAAGCAATGTCGGGATACAATCATAGTCTAATCAATACTAAACTCATCGTATGCAATTTGTATTCAAAAGTTTAAAAATCTTCCTTTCAGAAAAAGTTTGATATTTCTCATTTTAAAATATGATTTATTTTTAACTTGAGAAATACACGTTTGTGTTAAAAAAAATGTGCTCAATTTTGAAAACTTTAAGTTTTTGAAAAATTAATTTTACAAAAATTTAAGTTTTTGAACAAGTAATGACTTTTTGGAAAATGTTTAGATCAAATAATTACTTTTTTCATAATTAAGAAAAATAATTATAAGAGTTTTATAAGTATAATACTCTAAAAAAGTCTTAAAAATATTTTTGAAAATTTTGGGAAAGTAACATTTAGAAATGATGGGTTACAAAATTTTGCAAGATTGCTCTCGCAATGATTGGGTATTGCAAACATGGACGAACATATTCAACTATCGCATACAAGATGAAACAGATATCGCGTACATTTAGAAAGAGGAGCTGTGATATTAAGCTATCGCATGACATTTAAGAAAACAGTTATCACAGAGAAATCAACTGCGATGCGACAAAAGTTTTCATCGCAGCCAAAAGTCTCAGAACATTTAATTATGTTGACATAAATAATGTCTAAAAACATTGTTAGCATATTAACAATATCTCTATGTTTTGATAATTACAAAGCATAAACCCATTAATCTGAACTTATGACGTAAACAAGTTTTTAGTGCTTAATATTTGTCTTTACATACATATCACTTAAGGTATGAATAAACAAAATGTTTATTGCATTTCATGATCAAAGGAAATTTTTCTAATCACTAGAATTTTTATAAAATGTATTAAACATTCTATATCTTTTACAAAATTACTTTTGGAATTAAAAGAATATGTTTAATTCATTATAAATATATGATTTCAAATTTCCAACCAAAAATGGCAAATTTTATCCAGAAAAATCTTCCCCACTAAAAGACAAGAAAATTCAACGTACTGAAGGGGCGGCCCCTTAATTCCTTAGGCGGCCCCCTTAATCATTAAGGGGACCGGCCTCTAATTAAGGGGACCGACCACGCTCCAGAACAATAAATTTTCTCCCTATAAATACTGGTTCATCCTACATAATTTTCTCACCTTTTGCACTCCTAAACTTTCTGTTCTAAATCTCCATTTCTATTCTCTTAATCCTTTGATCATAAATACATAATTCTTTGTTTCAAAGTGATTCAAACATCATCCACTCAAGTGCAAGAGAAGAATACTTCTATCCTCCAAGACAAGAAGTATTACAACTTGTTGTGATCTCCACATCCAAGTTGTTGGTGCATCATCAAGATTATTTACATAATTCTTTGTGAAGATTGTTGTGAATATTTGATTGTAGATAGTTGTGCTAGGTATATTGATTGTGTGATTAGTTAGTTGTTTGGTGTGAAGAAGAAAAGTTAGGAATTAAATTGTAGTGAAGAAGCTAGGTGTGAAGTTGTTAGTAGTGAAGAAAATTGGTGTGAAGAAGATAGGCGTGGAGTAGTTAGTTGTGAAGTAGATTGGTGTGAAGAAGTTGTGTAGAAGTTGTGATTTAGTTGTGAAGAAGTTGTGGTGTGTAAATTGGTGTGTAAGGTTTTCTCCGCCATAAGGGAGCTTATTGATATAGTCAAGAAAACTCTCGAGTTAGGTGCTCGGGGAGTGGAGTAGGGCAAGGAAGGTGTCCTTGTAGCCGAACCACTATAAATCTCTTGTCTCGCGGTTCGATCTTTCCATCTCTCATTTATTTCTTTACTTATCATTGCTATATCTTACTTATTGATATTTGTTTATATTGTGCAAGACTTGAGATCATATATTTTCGAATCTAAATTTTAAAAACTAAGAAAACACTAAAACTATCTTTTATAACGAATTAAAAAGACGTAAAACTATTCAACCCCCCTTCTAGTTTTTCAAAATTGGTATTTAGAGCCACGTCTAGCAAGATTTTTTAAAATATATTGTATTTTAAAACTTGTAACGATCTATGGAATCTTTAAAATACTTAGAAGGGCAATCTATGCAAAGACCACCACTATTTGAAAGTGATGGATTTTTATATTGGAAAAATAGATTCGAAACTTATGTGAAATCAAAAGATTTTGATCTTTGGCATATTATTACCTTTGGTGATTTCCCCCTATTCAATATAATGTTGAAACTAAAATGGATGAAATTGTATCTTTTGAAAAACAAAATGATGATTTGAAAAAGAAACTAGCAAAAAATAATGAGGCTAAAATGGTCATTTATAATGCGTTACCACGCAAAGAATATGAAAGAATTTTTATGTGTAAAACCGCAAAAGAAATTTGGGATTCTTTACTAATTACTCACCAAGGTAATAGTCAAGTTAAAGATAACAAAATAGATCTTCTTGTACAACAATATGAACAATTTACGATTCTAGAAGAGGAATCAATTGATAATGCTTTTGCTAAATTTAACACTATCATCACAAGTTTAAAAGCATTTGATGAGATATTTTCTAGTAAAAATTGTGTTAGGAAATTTCTTAGGGCATTGCATCCGAAATGGCGAGCTAAGGTCACGACAATTGAAGAATCAAAGAACTTGATGACGTTATCACTAGATGAACTCATTGGCAACTTGAAGGTCCATGAAGAAATTATAAGAAGAGATTCGGAAACGGTCAAAGTCAAGAAAGAACAAACCAAATCCATTGCTCTAAAAGCCAAAAAGGAACCTAGTGATGATGATGATTCAAGTGACAAAAGTGAAGACAAAGAATATGCAATGGCTGTAAGAGAATTCAAGAAATTCTTCAAGAGACGAGGAAGATTCACTAGATCATCACGAGACGAAAGAAAACCGTTCCAAAGAAATAGAAGCGACAACTACGGGAAAAGAAAGTGCTTTAGATGTGGAAGTCCAAATCATCTCATTGGCGAATGTCTAAAGCCGCTGGGTTATGAAAATCAAGGCGCATTTGTTAGTGGAACATGGAGTGATAGTGACAAAGAAGAAGTAGAAAAACCAAGAGATGAAAAGTGTTTTATGGCAAAAGGAACCGACGAAATATGTTTGGGAATTGACTTGGAGCCTGACGAATGGATCAAGGATAGCGGATGTTCGAGGCACATGACGGGGAACCGCAAGCTATTCTCTACATACAAGGCATATAATGGAGGTAACGTTATTTTCGGTAGTGACTTACGTGGAAAAATCATTGGCAAAGGTACGATTTCTCAAGACTCACTTACTATTGAAAATGTAGAGCATGTAGATAATTTAACATATAACTTTATTAGTATAGGACAAATATGTGACAATAAATGTAGAGTCACCTTTACCGAAGAGGATAGCGAAATAGTTAAGAATGAAAAAATTATAGGTAGAGGAATTAGGAAAGGAGGCATATATGTTATGAAACTAGGAAACAAGCCTGAGGATAGAATATGCCTAACGACCCTAGATGAAAACTCCACATTGTGGCATAGGAGATTAGGACATGCTAACATGCAACAAATACAATCTTTAGCCTCTAAGGAATTAGTTAGAAATTTGCCTAATCTAAAATATGACAAGCATTTTTGTGATGCATGTAAAATTGGAAAACAAGTTCATGCTAGTCACAAAGCTAAAAATATAGTATCCACTACTAGGTGTCTAGAATTATTACATATGGATCTCTTTGGTCCATCCGCTGTGTGGAGCTATGGAGGAAACAAATATACCTTAGTAATTGTAGATGACTACTCACGATACACGTGGACTAGGTTTTTAAGTGACAAGACCCAAGCCTTTGAAAAATTCGAAATATTTAGTAAAATGATTCAAAAAAAGTTAGGATGCACAATAGTGGCCATTAGGACGGACCATGGTAGGGAATTTGACAATGAAGTACAATTCGGAAAATATTGTGATTTAAATGGAATATCTCACAATTTCTCCGCTCCTCGTACTCCTCAATCAAATGGCGTAGTAGAAAGAAAAAATAGGTCACTACAAGAAATGAGTAGAACAATGTTAAATGAGCAATCCATTCCACAAAAATTTTGGTGTCACGCCGTAGATACTTCACCATATATTATTAATAGGGTATCAATTAGGAGAATTCTAGAAAAAACTCCTTATGAGTTACTAAGAGGTAGAAAACCAAACTTAAGCTACTTTAGGGTATTTGGAAGTAAATGCTATATTCTAAACACTAAGGATTACCTCACTAAGTTTGACCCAAAATCATATGAAGGAATATTTTTAGGATACTCACAAAATAGTAAAGCATATATAATACTTAACAAACACTCCATGAAAGTAGAAGAATCACTAAATGTAAAATTTGATGAAACACCACCACCTCCTAAAACTTTACCTTTAGAAGATGATGACTTAGTTGAAGAAGAAGCTATTGAGGTTAGTAAAACAAAACCCATAGGAAATGACCTCCGTGCTTGTCTATTGGTCTTTAGTGGAACGATTATTTGTTGTAATTACTTTTATATTAGTGTTAAATGACCCCTAACTTGTCTTTTGAGTAGAATAAAAGCGCATTTGCTTGAGGACAAGCAAATCTCAAGTGTAAGGGTATATGATGAGGCGAAAAATGAACCACTTTTAGGGGGTTATTTAAGCCCGAATCCGACTTTATTTGATCAAATATTGCCCTAAATCGTTCCTTTTGTGATTTCAGGTACTTTGGGAGAGAAATCTGGAAAAGGAAGCAATTCGGACGTTTTTGGAGCATAAAAATGAAGAAAACGCCAAAGTCTTAATTTTCCATGCTGGGAACAGTAGGTGACGGCGTCAAGAGCAAAACCTTGACGGCGTCAAGAGCAAATTTCATGAATTTCCATGACGACCCAGAACAGATTTGACGGCGTCACGTAGGAAGGGCGTCAAGAGTAAAAGAGTCATGATGGCCTGGAAGTATTTAAGTCTTGACGGCGTCAGAAGTGGATCTAGGCAGTCCGAGGAGAGTTTTGGCGGCGAGGTGACGGCGTCACATTGTTTGTCTTGACGCCGTCATACCTGTTTTTCTATATATAGTTTTCTAATTTTCACACGTTAAAGAGAGAAGTTTTGGGAGAAACCCTAAGTACGATTTTGGTGTAAGTTTACAGGTTTTTCAAGGGTTCCAACCCCTTGATACCTTGCATGATTAATCAAGATAAGTGTTCTTCTAATTCAATCAATATGTCTATGTGTTGGTTGTCTATATCATGTTCTTATCTTAATTCTATCATGCTAGGCTAGATCTATCTTGTGTTTGCTTAGATCTAATGAAACCTAGATATTGATTATGTGTTGATTACTTGTTTATTCTTGTCTTGGATGAATGATTTATATGTTAGGCTTAAGAAAACTGGCAGATCTCCAAATGGTAACATGCTTGAACGTCTTAAGAAACATGAACCGAGGCGCACTAGGTCTTTATTGGTTGTATTTAATGCATGAGCCACTGTTTAGAATCCCTATAGTTGTGCTGGGCATGGTGTAGGAGGAGATAAGAGCTCATAGAAATGGGGAGTTATGTGTGCCACCCCATGAATGGTATTAAGGAATACGATCCGTCATCCATGCAATTATAACAAGTAATTAACGTGTAAAAGATATCTAGGGAGTAGTGAAATCTAAGTAAACACATTTTCTCCAATTACTGCTCACAACTTTAGTATAAATTAGTTTATTTTCATTTTTAGTATTTTATTTTGATTGCATCTTAGTATTGGGTTAGTTGAATAGCAACTAATTCCTCCCAAATCCTTCAAACCCCGAGATTTTACTTGCTTTCATAAAAATATAAAAATACAAAAATAATCATCCCTCACCTTTAGAACTAGTATTTAGGCTTTCTAATCCTAGCGACACTATTCCTAAGCTGAACGATCAATCCCCCGGTACTTGTCACTATACTATACTACAACGATCAGGTACACTGCCTGGTGGGGGTTGTAAGCTTCTCAAGATCCCTTGAGAGGTAAAGCCTGTTGCGATTCCCACGCATCAACGGGTTTAACACAAGGGTGATCCTAATGCCTCTTATCATGTAGTAAATCCTACTATACGAATGTAGTCTCACTAGCGGTCTCGGGATGCATCACTAACGCAAGTTCTAGAATCTAAATGCTACATGTACACTCATAAGCACTAATAATAAATGCTTTTCCTATCAAATCTAAAGGCGAACCTCACATATTTGGGTGGAAAATTTTTCTGAATAGTACGGTTTTGTGCTAGTCATACAATCTCCTATCCATGAGATGCTTGCTATGGCTAAAGTTTCACTCCTAAATGTTGTAAAAAATTTTAAATTTGGCGCTAAAATTACACTAACAAGTATTTCTCATAGTTTTATTACACACCTACCATCAAACAAACAAACTCAAGCGAAAGTGTATTTGTAAGGTATCATCATTTTACCCTCCCCTTACACTTAGGATGAACATTGTCCCCAATGTTCAAGTAAAGAATGTAAAAGTGAAATAAGTAAAACAAATGAAATCAGATACTCCCATGATTCCCTCGGTATGGATAATAAGGTGGCCGGGTTAGATCTTCCTCCAAGAAAATGAACAATCAAAGCTTCCCTTCAAAAAACATAATCATCTTCTTGTCATACATAACCTGTAAAACCTGAGAAAACAGACAAGGCAACCTCGCATAAAATCGGCGGCAATCTACATATGCTAACAATTCCTAGAAAACAAAGTAAGATATAATGCTTGTGGAATGATGTTTGCAGATTTCCTGGAGATTATAAAACTAATAATTCAACAAAAACTTTAAGACTTCGTTAGAAAAACAAAACTGGTAAAATTTCCAGATTTTTACACGTGACGTCGTCAAGAGTAAACTCATGACGCCGTCAGAAGTGACCTGCAGAAATTCTTATGTTAAGTTTCTGGAATATTTCTTGAAAAACTTGGTCCTACTTCCTGGAAAATCCTGCAAAACTTCATTATGACTCGATACAAGCATTTGACTCTAACAAATACGAATATACATGTTCACTTAATATTGTGGAGAATCATGATCGGTTTTGTTTCTTTAAAACATATTTGGGGTTTCCCCTTACGCTTATCTTTTGCAAAAATACCTTTGGATGAAGTTAAGACTAGCCAAACAACAAAATAAAGTATTTCCACTATTTAGTTTTGAAACATGATCTACCAACAATAAAAATAAAGCATGCATACGGAAGCAAATAACAAACAATCAAAATAAAAATCACACAAATCATGGGTTGCCTCGCAAGAAGCACTTTTCTTTATTTATGAGTCTTGTAGCTAGACTCAAGGTCATGGGTGACTACGTGACCTCATTGTTGGTTTCACTCTCTAGGTCATCTCCTATATCGGTATCGCTTTCATAATGCAGGTATTTTGGGTCTTCGAACTTAAAGACATTTTTTCGATACTTAGACTCAAGGTTGCTAACACCCTTTAAGAACCCACATGATAAATCAGAAGTATCCTTACACCCCCTCTGAACATCTTCATCACATAAGATAAGTTGAGAGCTTAGCCTATCAAGCCCGTCACAATCGATTTCCTTGAGATCTTGTCTCTTGTATGGTGTTTGGTATGAAACCCTCCTAATTCCATCAGCGAAGGTCATGATTCCGTTCCGGTCATCAACAATTAAATTGGTGATTTCGCAAAAGGGTGCTCCGAAAACAACTTGTGACAACCTCGGGTCGACATATTCTTCGATGTTGTCCACGATCGTAAATTCCATAGTGAATGCCATATTTCCTACGAACACCTGGATTTCATGATCTCTACCAACCACTTTCTCTCCCTTATAAATCATTCCCCACCTACATATGTTGTTATAGTGGAATAGGGACATAAAATTCTTAGGTAGGAATACGTTAATGTAGACGTTATCGAAATACTTATGACCGATCATGCAGGGAATTTTGAGATTATTCAGATTACGCCTCCTTATCTTCCCCGATCCTCCATCCCTTGATCCATATAGATTCCCTTCAAGGGAAGGACGGTACTCGTACACCTCCTCATTACCCCTACGAAAAATTACCTTCTTGACACCATTGGTGAACAATGCACTACCATCCTTCTCATAAAGGATTACTCCCGATTCATTGATAAATGGTTTCCCTAGAACAAGGTTGGTTAATGTTTGATTGGTGACAGGGTCTATGTCATCGACCACAGTGAGGTCAATGTTGTAAACAAGTTCTCCAATCATGATTGATAAATCTTTTATTACCCTTGCGTTATTGACTCTCTCATACACCATGCGTTCAGGGAAGGCTTCGTGGTATAGGAAAAACAGGATTATTGATGTGTGGGAATCGCACCTTGCTTTACCTCTCGAGGGATCTCGAGAAGCTTACAACCCCCACCAGGCAGTGTACCTGATCGTTGTAGTATAGTATAGTGACAAGTACCAGGGGATTGATCGTTCAGCTTAGGAATAGTGTCGCTAGGATTAGAAAACCTAATTAATAGTTCTAGAGGTGCGAGATGATTATTTTTGTATTTTTATATTTTTATGAAAGCAAGTAAAATCTCGGGTTTTGGAAGAGTGGGCGGAATTAGTTGCTATTCAACTAACCCAAAGCTATTAAAATAATGAAAATGAAATTAAACTAAATTATACTAAAGTTGTGAGCAGTAATTGGAGAAATTGTGTTTACTTAGACTTCACTACTCCCTAGATATCTTTTACATGTTAATTACTTGTTACACTTGTATGAATGACGGATTGTATTCCTTAATACCATTCGTGGGGTGGCATATATAACTCCCCAACTCTATGAGCTCTTATCTCCTCCTACACCATGACCCAGCACAACTATAGGGATTGTAAACAGTGGCTCATGCATTAAATACAACCAATAAAGACCTAGTACGCCTCGGTTCATGTTTCTTAAGACGTTCAAGCATGTTACCATTTGGAGATCTGCCAGTTTTCTTAAGCCTAACATATAAATCATTCATTCAAAACAAGAATAGACAAGTAATCAACACATAATCAACATCTAGGTTTCATTAGATCTAAGCAAACACAAGAGAGATCTAGCCTAGCATAGTAGAATTGAGACAAGAACAAGAGATAAACAACCAACACATAGACATATTGATTGAATTGAAAGTACACTTATCTCAATTACAATGCAAGGTCTCAAGGGTTTGGAACCCTTGAAAAACCTGTAAAAGAGGCACCAAAATCGTCTTTAGGGTTTCACCAAAACGTCCCATTTTTAATGAAAAAAACTAGAAAACTATATATAGGAAAAATAGGCTGACGGCGTCAAGAGTTACTTGTGACGCCGTCACCTCGCCGCCATATACTTCCTCGGACGGCCTTAATCCACTTATGACGGCCTATGTGACGCCGTCACCACCCACGGTATATTAATTTTGCCACTTTGACGCCGTCACGAATCCTTCTGACGCCGTCACCACCTTCGGTGTTTAATTCCTCATGTCTGACGCCGTCAAGATGGTGGTCTTGATGCCGTCACCTTGTATTTTCAGCATGGAAATTTGGTACTTAGCCGTTTTCTTCACTTTTATGCTCCAAAAACGTCCAAAATAGCTTCTTTTCCAGAATTCACTCTCCAAACACCTAAAATCACAAAAGGAACGATTTAGGGCAATATTTGATCAAATAAAGTCGGATTCGGGCTTAAATGACCCCCTAAAAACGGATCATTTTTCGCCTCATCATATACCGTTACACTTGAGATTTGCTTGTCCTTAAGCAAATGAGCTTTTATTCTACTCAAAAGACAAGTTAGGGGTCATTTAACACTAATATAAAAGTAATTACAACAAATAATCGTTCCACTAAAGACCAATAGACAAGCACGGAGGTCATACACAAGCACCTCACAAATAGTGTTTAGATACTCACATCTCTCGGGT
Source organism: Artemisia argyi (assembly GCA_030686995.1). Taxonomy (NCBI): domain Eukaryota; kingdom Viridiplantae; phylum Streptophyta; class Magnoliopsida; order Asterales; family Asteraceae; genus Artemisia; species Artemisia argyi. Next base: position 106,017,634 of record CM060676.1, read on the forward strand.
GTAATAAAGTAATATCACATTATGGAAATGGAAGATATCTCTCACTACCTGTCATAGCAAAATAGATTACCATAGGCTTTGGAAAGGATCACACCTCCACCACATGGCGTAAGCACCTAGGATAAACTATCAAAGAGGTCTTTTAAAGGGTTATAACGTTAGGTGTAGGGATATGAATTACACGGTTTTGTTGGATAAAGGAAGTTTTACTGGTGGCGAGTTAACAATCTCGGTTAATTACATGTACAAGATGGCGTTGCTAAGCCAAAACTAGACTCGACTTAAGCTAATAAATGAAAAATAACAAAAACATAAAATAAACATAGAATGAAAACGGGATGGTAGTCCGTATGTTTTTTCTCTTTCTTTTTTCTATTTTTTTTTCTTTTCTATTTTTTTTTTTTTTTTTTTTTTTTTTTTTTTTTTTGCATACACTCTTACCCTACCATCCAAAATAATACATCATAGGGGATGAGAGTTCCCCTTACACTTGAATCTTTACATACTTTACAATTAACTAATCTAATGACTCGAATTAAGAAAATCAAAACACTTGGAGCACTTTTAAGATTAACGTACATATGGGGGTAATAATATTATGTTCTTCCCCATTACTCCAAAAAATAAGTACTTACCCATGAGTCCCAATCGTCCCAAAACAATATGTACAAGGATATGACTCGACTTAGCAACCATGTAATCAATTAGAAAGTTAACTTAGGGTTTAACAAATAACAATAATGCACTAAAAATGAGCGCATACACGGAAGGCTAAGGCGATTTGGTTGTACATTTAAGTGGGGTGTAACAAATTCTTCCTTTAAGTAAAATGCTTAAAGTTAGAAACGAAAAGATAGGCTCGGAGGGGTGTACTAGGGGTTTCGTGTACTAAAAATGAGTACAACGCTAAGGGTGTGGGAAAAACTGGTTGACTTAACTAGCCAAGTAATATGACTTAAAAGGTCAAGTAATTATGATACGGGTTTAACACAAGGGTGATCCTAATGCCTCTTATCATGTAATAAATCCTACTACACGAATGTAGTCTCACTAGCGGTCTCGGGATGCATCACTAACGCAAGTTCTAGAATCTAAATGCTACCGGTACACTCATAAGCACTAATAGTAAATGCTTTTCCTATCAAATCTAAAGGCGAACCTCACATTTTTGGGTGGAAATTTTTCTGAATATACGGTTATGTGCTAGTCATACAACCTCCTATCCATGAGACGCTTGCTATGGCTAAAGTTTCACTCCTAAATGTTGTAAAAAATTTTAAATTTGGCGCTAAAATTACACTAACAAGTATTTCTCATAGTTTTATTACTCATCTACTATCAAACAAAACAAGCTCAAGCGAAAGTGCATATGTAAGGTATCATCTTTTTACCCTCCCCTTACACTTAAGATGAACATTGTCCCCAATGTTCAAGTAAAGAATGTAAAAGTTAAAAAGTAAAGAGAATGAAATCAAATACTCCCCTGATTCGCTCGGTATGGATTATAGGTTAGCCAGGTTAAATCTTCCTCCAAGAAAACGAACAATCAAAGCTTCCCTTCCAGAATATAAATCATCTTCTTGTCATAAATAACCTGTAAATCCTGACAACAATAGACAAGGCAACCTCGCGTAAAATCGGCGGCATCCTATATAAGTTACTAAATCCTAGAAAACAAAGTAAGATATAATGCTTGTGGAATGAAGTTTACAGATTTCCTGGAGATTATAAAACTTAATAATTCACAAAAACCATAAGACTCCGTTAGAAAAACAAAACCGGTAAAATTTCCAGATTTTAACTCCTGACGCCGTCAAGAGCAATACCCTGACGCCGTCAGAATGGACCTGCAGAAATTCTTATGTTAAGTTTCCGGAAAATTTCTGGAAAAACTTTGTCCTACTTCCTGGAAAATCCTGCAAAATTTCATTATGACTCAATACAAGCATTTGACTCTAACAAATACGAATATACATGTTCATTAAATATTGTGGAGAATCATGATCGGTTTGTTTCTTAAAAACATATTTGGGGTTTCCCCTTACACTTATCTTTTGCAAAAATACCTTTAGGTTGAAGTTAAGACTAGGCTAAACAACATAATAAAGTATTTTTGACGTTTTATTTTAGAAGCATGATCAACCAACAATAAAAACAAAACATGCATACGGAAGCAAATAACAATCAAACAAATAAAAATCACAGAAAACATGGGTTGCCTCCCAAGAAGCGCTTTTCTTTATTTACGAGTCTTGTAGCTAGACTCAAAGTCGTGGGTTACTACGTGATTCGGGTGAGTTCCTCATTAAGGACATCTTTGGGATCGAACTTAGGTTTCAACTTTCTATCGGTTCCCTTAGTGTGGTATGACCTTTCAAACTTTTCTCCATCCGGATCATACAAGGTCATTCTAATATGCCATGACCCGTCACCTTCTTTAGGTGGCTTGTCCCACCTCCATTTATACTTATCACCATCTCTTTTCCATTTATTCAACTCTATATTAATAGGCATTACGCTCAAGAACTCAATCATCTTTCTAAAGACTAAGGGGTCCTCAAAGGGATCTAGCTCCTCATCCCTAGCTATGAGTTGTTCTACCGAATGTGTCTTCTCAACGAAATCCTTTTCTAGATAAAATGGGCATTGAGGTCCTATGAAGTTCCTTTATATCCAAGGTCCATATCTAGATGGTCTCCTATTCATCTCTACCCAATGCGGTGTTGGTTCATCATCACAATCATAACTATGCTTCTTAACATCATACACCGACCAAGTATCGCCTTCTCCTACCGCTATCTTGGATTCCTTGCAATCTATCATGGCACTAGCGGTTGCTAAAAATCCTCTTCCTACCAATAATGGGCATGTAGTGTCACTAACCATGTCTAGGACGTGAAAATCCGCTAATATAGTTAACCTTCCTACGTGAACAACTACATCCTTAATCATTCCAACCGGGTGGGCAATACTTCCATCTGCTAGCCCTATCAATACCTCCGTTTCCTCTAACTTTCCTAGCTTAAGAGCGGTGAATAAGGATAAGGGAATCAAGTTGAGGCTTGACCCTAAATCGGCTAGTGTGTCGAAAGCTTCGGATCTTCCTATCTTACAAGGCAAAACAATTATACCCGGATCATCAAGCTTTTTAGGCAACTTGTTTTGAACGAAGGCGGTCCCATTTTTACCTAGCTTATACTTCTCATATTTTTCTAGGAGGGCACTATAGTAAGGAGCACGCGCTAAGACATCAATGACGGGGCGTTCAAGGTGAAGTTCTTTGAATTCATCGTCAAGGTCTTGCATAAGAGGTGTTTCAACTATGCTTTTGACCGGCTCTATAGTGGGTGTTTTAGTTGATTGGTCCTTTTGGGGAACTTGGTGTTGTTTGAAACACGTGCTCGTTGATTTAACCGAGTAGTATTGTGGACACGAAGTGGGTGACGAAACTGAAGATATGGCATTAACGTTTAGTTTCGGATTCTTGATGGTGTCGCTTGGGAGTGCTCCCATTTCTCGGTCATTGAGAACTTTCAACAATGCATCAATTCTATTGGTCATCTCGCTTTGATTTTGTTTGAAATCGGCTTCAAACTTAGCTATGCGGGCTTCTTGAGATGCCATGAACTTTGACATCAATCCTTTAAGATTGTTGGTACTACTATAGTTGTTAGAAGGATTGTTGTTGAAGGTACGGTTGGATGGTGGACCGTTTGATTGGTAATGATTAGGCGGATTGGAAGAATTGGGTTGATTTTGCTTCCACCTAAGGTTTGGGTGATTTTTCCATGAGGGGTTGTATGAATCACCGTATGTGTTTGGCTCGGGCTTGAAAGTGTACCACTTATCTCCCGCTTCGTCGGTACGCGTGGATGCGTAGTCCGCAAAAGCTGTTCCGGGGAGTTCCACACAATCACGAGTGTCATGGGGACCACTACATAATTCGCATGAAGAAGTGATTTTGTTCACTTGGCTTGAATGCTTCGGAGCTTCGTAAGATTTCATGAGAAACTTGACTTGGTCCTCAAGTTCCATGATCCTACGGTCGGGAGTGCTTGAATTGTTCGAAGGCAAAGATATTGCCTTGACAGTTTTGTTCAAATCACGGGGATCATTCCAACTTTCGTTGTCATAGAGAGTAAGATCTTCTATGAGTTCCCATGATTGTTCCGCACTAAGATCACATAGCTTAACACCGACGATTGGTCAATGGTTCGCCTCGTGGAGATGTCGATATGGTCATAGAAGATTTGGACTTGGAGCCAAAGATCTATGCCATGATGAGGGACTTTTTGGAGTAAGTCCTTGAAACGAGTCCATGCTTCATAAAGAGATTCATTTTGACGTTGTTGGAACATCAATATGTCATTTCTAAGCTTAGTAGTTCTCCCCGGTGGGAAAAATTGAGCAAGAAAACGAGTGGTGAGATCATCCCATGTGGTGATGGATCCCGCGGGTAAACGCTCAAGCCATTGACTAGCTTGATCCCGTAGAGAGAATTGGAATAGGCGTAAACGGGTAGTCTCTCTAGTTTCAACACCTAGGTCTATGGAATCTACGATTTTGAGGAAGTCCTTAAGGTGTTGGTTTGGATCTTCGAAACGAAGTCCATGGAATGCACATCCGCTTTGCACCAAGCGGATGGTGTCGGATCGCAAGGGGGTCACATTGGCTCCGGTGAGCTCAATGGTGTTTCGGTAGCCTTGGTGGCTAGGTCGGGAATACTCTCCTAAGGTTCGGGGCCTAAGGGGTTCTAATGGTGGGTTTTGTTGTGGTGGGATGATGGGTTCAAAGATGTTACCACCTTCCATGATGTCGGATGGTAAAGAGTTACGAACAAAGGCACAAAGAAATAAGATAGACTAAAGAAGACCTAAAAATAAAAATAAAAATCTTACTAGAAAGGAATCTAGCAAGTAGACCTAATAAAAAGAAATCCTAACCTAGAAAATAACTATTCCCCGGGCTTCGGCGCCAAAAACTTGATGCGTGGGAATCGCACCTTGCTTTACCTCTCGAGGGATATCGAGAAGCTTACAACCCCCACCAGGCAGTGTAGCTGATCGTTGTAGTATAGTATAGTGACAAGTACCGGGGGATTGATCGTTCAGCTTAGGAATAGTGTCGCTAGGATTAGAAAACCTAATTAATAGTTCTAGAGGTGAGAGATGATTATTTTTGTATTTTTATATTTTTATGAAAGCAAGTAAAATCTCGGGTTTTGGAAGAGTGGGCAGAATTAGTTGCTATTCAACTAACCCAAAGCTATTAAAATAATGAAAATGAAATTAAACTAAATTATACTAAAGTTGTGAGCAGTAATTGGAGAAATTGTGTTTACTTAGACTTCACTACTCCCTAGATATCTTTTACATGTTAATTACTTGTTACACTTGTATGAATGACGGATTGTATTCCTTAATACCATTCGTGGGGTGGCATACATAACTCCCCAACTCTATGAGCTCTTATCTCCTCCTACACCATGACCCAGCACAACTATAGGGATTGTAAACAGTGGCTCATGCATTAAATACAACCAATAAAGACCTAGTATGCCTCGGTTCATGTTTCTTAAGACGTTCAAGCATGTTACCATTTGGAGATCTGCCAGTTTTCTTAAGCCTAACATATAAATCATTCATTTAAAACAAGAATAGACAAGTAATCAACACATAATCAACATCTAGGTTTCATTAGATCTAAGCAAACACAAGAGAGATCTAGCCTAGCATAGTAGAATTGAGACAAGAACAAGAGATAAACAACCAACACATAGACATATTGATTGAATTGAAAGTACACTTATCTCAATTACAATGCAAGGTCTCAAGGGTTTGGAACCCTTGAAAAACCTGTAAAAGAGGCACCAAAATCGTCTTTAGGGTTTCACCAAAACTTCCCATTTTTAATGAAAAAAACTAGAAAACTATATATAGGAAAAACAGGCTGACGGCGTCAAGAGTTACTTGTGACGCCGTCACCTCGCCACCATATACTTCCTCGGACGGCCTTAATCCACTTATGACGGCCTATGTGACGCCGTCACCACCCACGGTATATTAATTTTGCCACTTTGACGCCGTCACGAATCCTTCTGACGCCGTCACCACCTTCGGTGTTTAATTCCTCATGTCTGACTCCGTCAAGATGGTGGTCTTGACGCCGTCACCTTGTATTTTCAGCATGGAAATTTGGTACTTAGCCGTTTTCTTCACTTTTATGCTCCAAAAACGTCCAAAATAGCTTCTTTTCCAGAATTCACTCTCCAAACACCTAAAATCACAAAAGGAACGATTTAGGGCAATATTTGATCAAATAAAGTCAGATTCGGGCTTAAATGACCCCCTAAAAACGGATCATTTTTCGCCTCATCAATTATGTTGACGGGGAGGCTAGGATCTATATGACTATCGGTTAAGAGCTTTTTCTCAATAGTGCAGGAAATCTCGAAAACTTTAGAGTTTCTTCCGTCAGTCCTATCACTACTCCCACTAGTAACATCCTCCATTTTTCTCTCGGGTTCCTCTATAATAGATTTACCCAAAATGGCTGGATTTCTCGTATGCACTTCCGATCTCTCTTTCCCCTCATCCGATTTGCTAGACTCTAGCGTGGCGGACAGCTCATATGAGTTGGTAGGGCTTTTGGCCAATTCGTGGTCCAACCTTGAGGTTTCATCCATAGCTGTATGACCCATATTCCCAGTTTGTTGTTGGTTCAGGTTAGGTGTAGAAGCAGATATCGTGGTGATAGTATTTACGAAATGGATCGGTCCTAGGGATTGACAGGGTCTTTTGCTTTTGGTGATAGATGTTTAAATAGCTTACTAGGACTTTTTATTTTCACGGGAGAAGTTGGCTGATTAATGACGGTAACAGTTTTGACCTCATCAGCGTGAATTGGTTTATTAACAGCGTGCTCTTTGATAGCAGTTAACAGATTACAAATCTTGTTATTCATATCGGCTTGCTATTGTCTAATTTTAGCCTCGAGCGTAGAGAGATGCAATTCTTGAGATAGGATGAATTTTCGCAAGGCATCTTCACAGCTCTGCCTAGGAGTGCTCTGTGATGGAAAATGCTCGGACCATTTGAGTAGGGAGGAGTCATTGAAGGATATGCTCCGCGTTTGGTACCCTCTAAAATTAGGTTTATCCTTCCATGCCTCATAGGCCTCGTCAGAGTTTTGAGGGCCTCGACCAACGTGTGATGATGTGAATTCGTTATAAGCGCGTTTTGGAAGCTCCATGAAGTTATGAGTTTCGTGAGGGCCATTACACAATCTACATGCAGAAGCAATTCTGCTCACTTGGCTTGAAGGCTTTTGAGCTTCGTAAGATTTCATGAGAGACTTGACTCGACCTTCAAGTTCCATGATCTTACGGTCGGGAGTGCTAGAGTTGTTCGAAGGCAAAGATATTGCCTTGACCGTTTTGTTCAAATCACGGGGATCATTCCAACTTTTGTTGTCATAGAGAGCAAGATCTTCTATGAGTTCCCATGATTGTTCCGCACTTAGATCACGTAGCATACCACCGGCTGATTGGTCAATGGCTCGCCTTGTGGAGAGATCGATATGGTCATAAAAGATTTGGACTTGGAGCCAAAGATCTATGCCATGACGAGGGACTTTTTGGAGTAAGTCCTTGAATCGAGTCCATGCTTCATAAAGAGTTTCATTTTGACGTTGTTGGAACATCAAGATGTCATTTCTAAGCTTGGTAGTTCTCCCTGGTGGGAAAAATTGAGCAAGGAAACGAGTGGTGAGATCATCCCATGCGGTGATGGATCCCGCGGGTAAACGTTCAAGCCATTGGCTTGCTTGATCACGTAGAGAGAATTGGAATAGGCGTAATCGGGTTGACTCTTTAGTTGTAACATCAAGGTCTATAGAATCTACGATTTTAAGGAAGTCCTTGAGATGTTGATTTGGATCTTCGGAACGAAGTCCATGGAATGCACATCTGCTTTGCACCAACCGGATGGTGTCGGATCGCAAGGGGGTCACATTGGCTCCGGTGAGCTCGATGGTGTTTCGATAGCCTTGGTGGCTAGATCGGGAATACTCTCCTAAGGTTCGGGGCCTAAGAGGTTGGTTATCTAGTGGTGGGTTTTGTTGTGGTGGGATGACGGGTTCAAAGATGTTACCATCGTCCATGATGTCGGATGGTGAAGAGTTACGAACAAAAACACGAAGAAATAGATAGACTAAAGAGAACCTAAAAATAAAAATAAAATCTTACTAGAAAGGAATCTAGCAAGTAGACCTAATAAAAAGAGATTCTAACCTAGACAATAACTATTCCCTGGGCTGCGGCGCCAAAAACTTGGTAGCGTTGGGATTGCACCAGGCTTTACCTCTCAAGGGATCTCGAGAAGCTTACAACCCCCACCAGGCAGTGTACCTGGTCGATGTAGTATAGTATAGTGACAAGTACCAGGGGATTGATCGTTCAGCTAGGTATAGTGTCGCTAGGATTAGAAAACCTAAAGACTAGGTCTAGAGATGAGGGATGATTCTTTTTGTATTTTTATATTTTTATGAAAGCAAGTAAAAATCTCGGATTTGAAGGAGTTTGGCGGAATTAGTTGCTTGTCAACTAACCCAATACTAAAGATGCAATCAAAATAAAATACTAAAAATGAAAATAAAACTAATTTAACTAGAGTTGTGAGCAATATGTGGGAGAATTGTGTTTACTTAGATTTCACTACTCCCAAGATATCTTTTACACGTTAATTACTTGTTATAGTTGTGTGGATGACGGATTGTATTCCTTAATACCATTCATGGGGTGGCGTACTTACTTCCCCAACCCTATGAACGCCTACCTCACTCCTATGTCGAGCCGGCTAAGAAGCTCCTAACATGGGATCACTAGAATTTGCTCATGCATTAAATACAACCAATAAAACCTAGTACACATCGGCTCATGTTTCCTAAGATGTTCAAGCATGTTACACATTGGAGATCTACCAGTTTTCTTAAGCCTAACATTGAAATCATTCATCCATTACAACCATAAACAAGTAATCAACACATAATTAACATCTAGGTTTCATTACATCTAAGCAAACACAAGATAGATCTAGCCTAGCATGTTAAAATCAAGACAAGCATAAGATATATTCAAACAACACATACACATATTGAATGAATTAAGAGAGGACTTATCTCAATTGAACATGAAAGGATTCAAGAGGTGAAAACCCTTGAAAACACTGTAAAATATGACCTAGGGTTTACAAAGTTCGGCCCTAGTTTTCTCCACACAAGTTCCTCTTTTATGAATGAAAAATAGAAAACTATATATAGATTTTGATGGGTGACGGTGTCAAGAACAAAAGTCTGACGCCGTCATCTCGCCGCCAAACAGTTTCTCGGACTGCCTAGATCTAGGTCTGACGCCGTCATGTATACACCTTATGCAGGCCATCACCAAATTAACTCTTGACGCCCTTGTTGTGACGCCGTCAGGTTTGCACTGGGTCGTCATGGATTTTACTCTTGACGCCATCAGGATCTTCCTCTTCACGCCGTCAGGTACTGTTCTCAGCATGGAAAATTAAGTCTTTGCCATTTTCTTCACTTTTATGCTCCAAAAACGTCCGAATTGCTTCCTTTTCCAGAATTCACTCCCAAAATACCTAAAATCACAAAAGGAACGATTTAGGGCGATATTTGATCAAATAAATTCAATTCCGGGCTTAAATGACCCCTAAAAAGTGGTTCATTTTTCGCCTCATCACCACTCCATATCCCACTCCATCTAACAACTAAGCCTTATGCTTATGTTCTCCTTCAAGTAAATAAAACAATTAACCATGGGTTGCAAGCAAGTCCAAGTGCTCTCTTAGGCAATATAGGACTATGTCTTTTCTTTTGTTTTATTGTAATCAATATGCTTTAAGCATATTGAATGTTGTAATGCAAATCATTTCTATGATGCTTGAATGAATCTATTTTTATTTGCATAATTATTGCTTTGCATGTATATGTGTCTTGTTCTCTTCAAATATTTTGTGTAGTCAAGATTTCCATAGCTCATTCCCTTGGTGCTCTCAAATGAGGGGGAGCATACATCAAGGGGGAGCATTCTACCCGTTTAATCTTCTTTCACGAAGCTTACTCGGCTTAACCTTTTTGATTTTACAAAAAAGGGGAGAAGAGAATGTTAAACTCTAATAATACTTGTCTAAAAATTATTTTTTTGACCTAATGAGTTTAAGGTTTTGTAATCATCAAAAAGGGAGAGATTGTTAACATAAATAATGTCTAAAAACATTGTTAGCATATTAACAATATCTCTATGTTTTGATAATTACAAAGCATAAACTCATTAATCTAAAACTTATGACGTAAACAAGTTTTTAGTGCTTAATATTTGTCTTTGCATCCATATCACTTAAGTTATGAATAAACAAAGTGTTTATTGCATTTCATGATCAAAAGAAATTTTTCTAATCACTAGAATTTTTATAAAATGTATTAAACATTCTATATCTTTTACAAAATTACTTTTGGAATTAAAAGAATATGTTTAATTCATTATAAATATATGATTTCAAATTTCCAACCAAAAATGGCAAATTTTATCCAGAAAAATCTTCCCCACTAGAAGACAAGAAAATCCAACGTTCGGAAGGGGCGGCCCCCTTAATTCCTTAGGCGGCCCCCTTAATCATTAAGGGGACGGCCTCTAATTAAGGGGACCGGCTACGCTCCAGAACAGTAAATTTTCTCCCAATAAATACTGGTTCATCCCACAGAATTTTCTCACCTTTTGCACTCCTAAACTTTCTATTCTAGATCCCCATTTCTATTCTCTTAATCCTTTGATCATAAATACATAATTCTTTGTTTCAAAGTGATGGAAACATCATCCTCTCAAGTGCAAGAGAAGAATACTTCTATCCTCCAAGACAAGAAGTATTACAACTTGTTGTAATCTCCACATCCAAGTTGTTGGTGCATCATCAAGATTATTTACATAATTCTTTGTGAAGATTGTTGTGAATATTTGATTGTAGATAGTTGTGCTAGGTATATTGATTGTGTTATTAGTTAGTTGTTTGGTGTGAAGAAGAAAAGTTAGGAATTAGATTGTAGTGAAGAAGCTAGGTGTGAAGTTGTTAAGAAAATTGGTGTGAAGAAGATAGGCGTGAAGTAGTTAGTTGTGAAGTAGATTGGTGTGAAGAAGTTGTGTAGAAGTTGTGATTTAGTTGTGAAGAAGTTATGGTGTGTAAATTGGTGTGTAAGGTTTTCTCCGCCATAAGGGAACTTGCTGATATAGTGAAGAAAACTCTCGAGTTAGGTGCTCGGGGAGTGGAGTAGGGCAAGGAAGGTGTCCTTGTAGCCAAACCACTATAAATCTCTTGTCTCGCGGTTCGATCTTTCCATCTCTCATTTATTTCTTTACTTATCATTGCTATATCTTACTTATTGATATTTGTTTATATTGTGCAAGACATGAGATCATATATTATCAAGTCTAAATTTTAAAATCTAAGAAAACACTAAAACTATCTTTTATAACAAATTAAAAAGACGTAAAACTATTCAACCCCCTTCTAGTTTTCCACAATTTCATTAGTATAATCTCATTAAAATCACTTTTTACCACTTTCAAGACACATTTCACAAATCGGGAATTCAAAATTCCTTTCACACCTTCGTTGGGACACGACCCGGGGAAATACTTTCCTAAGCATTTCTTCGGTAAAACAATCACAATACTAAAACGACTACATCAAAATTTTGGCGCCGCTGCAGGGGATATCAGATATCAAAATTTTTGTTACCCACGATATCGGATATTCCGAAATTTTTGTTACCCACGTTTTTACGAAAAAAAAATGTTGTCCAAATTAAACCCTGCGATGCGAGACTTTAAGATCTCAAATTTATTTTCTTTATCTCAATACAAATCTGACTCTCGTATTGTTTACGAAATCAGATCTGCTGTGAGAAAACCACAAAAACCTTGACATACCATAAGATACTCAAAGTCCCATGGGTTGACTATTTGACCAAGACTCACTACTATCCTTTATTCACAGTCAAACATAAAAAGAAAAAGTAAAAGGAGAGCAGTACGATGCACAATCAAACAGAAAATGAAAAAGTCAAACTGAAAAAAAAAGATAATTAACAGCCTACAAAGTTTAACTATCCTAATCTCATTCTACAACCTCACTAACTCAGTCATACACATCCCACGTCAACAAAAAACATCATATTCATCCCATAAGTATCAATTGAAAAAAAAAAAAAGGATCTTAGTGTTCACGTTTCGTTCTCATCTTTTAAAGATATGAAAGAACTTTAAAAGTTCTTAGCAAATCGAAACCAACAACTCATCACAGATCCCTTAACTAATGATGAAAAAAATACAATAGTCACCTACTCGAGACCTTGGTCAACAAGATATAAGTTGAAACAATAAATTAATCATATAATCTGATTGTGAGGCTCAGTTGCTTGCTAAAAGAAACCAAGGGACGAACTGTGCTTGTTTCAGTTAGTGGGTTTATGCATAATGAAGATATAAGGATGAAAGATTTTGTTTATGTGTTGGATTCGTAGGGAGATAATTGAAAGGGGTTATATGAATTGTGTTAAGATGTGAGATGGAGCGTATGTTTTGAGATGACCGAACTTAGTGTAAAATGGAGGCGGATGTTTAGGATGAAATAGGGATTGTGTGAGGTTAATAGGTGTTATATACCCGGTTGATTAGGGTTTGAGTAAGATTATGGGCCTTATCAAAATTATCTAAATGTTGGCCTGTGGCACTCATCCGATTGTTGAAGTTTTTTTTGGGCCTTTCCGAAATTTATATGGCAATATACTTTGTTGGACTACACAAATTACTTTGTTAGACCATACAAATTTAATATGAATTTTGGCAAAAAGGCTTAAGTTTGACTACTTATTGGACTATGGATTGGAATTGGACTTTGGACAAAATAAAACATACAGGGTTTGACTACTTCGCGGGATAATTTTGTACTACTTGATCGTTTGGAAGTTATTTTTCGAGATCGTGTTTTGTTACAAGATCATTTGAGCTAAATGGTATTGAGAAATTATGGTCGCTTGGTTGGTTTGTTAATCTACGGGTTTGTGTACTTAGTATCTCAAATATCTCAGGGTTGGTTGGATGCATGATGTTTGATGATCCTTGCTCGAGCATATTCACAGTGATTAGACTTGGCTATCTAGTTATATCTGTCAACGGGTTACGTTGTGGTCACACAGAATATAACTATCACTTAAAGGAGTTACATTGTAGTGCTCAGTGTCACACGAGATGTGGATAGTTCAAGAGGAGGTTATATAAGTGAAAGGATGGAAGGATGGGTATATACCACCACCTATAATTTAAGGAGTTTTGAATGTTTCCTCCAAATAGGTTATTAATCACAAATTAGTAGAAATTTAAGTCGCGAATTTGTCTATTATCGAGCTTATCAAAAGATTGTCGTTTTACGAGCTTCTAATGAGATTCTAGTACAAGATCTTCTCATGAATTGGTCAGACTTAACGACACGAGGTGGAAATTGTTAGAGACGTGTTTCAACTTGTGCTCCTATAAAGTTGAACACGATACATCAAGTGGTTTAGGCATATTACGAGCTTGATTGAATTCTTCACTTGCTAAACCATTGATGAAGAGACTAGGAAGGTTTTAACAAGAGAGTTTTAATTACCATCTTCTTCGTATTAATTTTGGGCTTCAACAATTATCCATGCTGCAATGGATAAATCACAATCATCACGGAATCCCAACTATGGCAAAAACGTCATTTGCATGCCATTTTTGAGGGGAGAATAGGCGTATATTGGAGTTTCCTAATCATATAAACTTTCTCTTCGTCTGTGGGAGGAGAAATGTGTATGCTGGGGTTATAAATCAAGAAGGGATCGAGCTTAATTACACATTCGGGGGAGATTGATGTCAACCGTGCCGAAATGTCCCGTGGTTTATTACTGTGTTCGAGTTCTATTTTGGCCTCTGGGATTCGAACTTGGCGTGATCATTTAGTACTCGAGTTGATTGGTTGATTCAGTTGAGCCTTAAATATTCATATTGCTTCTGATAACTCTTAAATATAGCAAACACCATGTATGCTATCTGTTCCGGTTTACGTTTTCATGAAAGATAAATGTGTACATGCAGGGAGTTAGCAATACATGAATAGGGCTACAGGCATAGGGAGACCATGGTTGTTCGCTCTGTTTTGAAGTTACTCAGTTACGAATAGTGGGATACCGTAGCTGGGTGATCAGAACTTGGTATATCATTTGGAAAATCATTGGATCGGTTAAACTGGATAAATTCAGATGAAGAAGAAGACGGTTGAAGTCAAGACCCTCAAACGTGATCATGAATTTAAAGTTTTGAATCTATAAAAGGGGATGGTCAGTTTGAGGGGTAGCCGATTCAGAAACTTCGCATGTGTTTGAAGAAGCTCTTTACACAGAATGGCCTAATTGAGGGGGAGCAAACTCAATTAGTCGTCAACTCATGACTTCTGAACAAAGCAGTTCATGACTTGTACCAAACCAGAAATCATCAACACCAATGCTTATTGGGAATTAAAAGGAAGAGTTAGATGGTTTGTTTGAGAACTTCTATAATGGATCATGTGGAGGAAATAGGATGAAGATGTCAACAATATCTGCTGCAACTCCGTTAATCGAAGTCAACCATCCAGAAGGCATTCCTTCTCCAGTATCCGGTTCATCAACAAATACTTATGAAGATGCTGATCAAGTACCAGATATCCCTCCTACAACAAAGATTCAACAAGAACTTTCACCAAACAATACCACTCCAACCTTCTACCAGAATGTTGATGATCAAGAAATTACTCATGCATCGTCTGAAGAGGAACCGTTCATAAATCCATTCGCCACTCCCTATGCTGAGGTCGATGAACCTTTTGAGACGCGATATGTTAATCCTTCAAACATGCATATGTTTTACCAACCACATCCGCAAAGAAGAAGATTGACTCAAGATCACCCGTTGGAACAAATGATTGGAAAACCTTCTTGTTAGGCCTTAGATCTATCTTTATCACTTAAGAATATGATGTTAGAGAGAGAAAGTAGAGCTAGAAAGAGAAAGTAGAGAGAGAGAGGTGGAGAGCACTATGTGAAATAAAACCTTGAATAAGCATGAACTCCCACCCTTCCTAACAAGCTTAGGAGGGTATTTATAGTTTTTACATTAGGCCACCATGGGCTTTCTCTTGGGCCTTCTTTTGGGCCAAGCCTTTAAGGCTTTTATATAACCTTATTGACTAGCATTTTACTAACTATTACATGAATATATTTCACTAACTATTTGACTCAATAGTGATCGTCACTTTCAATCCTAACAATCTCCCCCTAAGGAACGATCATTGAGATCTCTCTTTGATTACATAAATGATTAATACTTCTAATGCTAACAATCTACCCCTAAGGATGATCATTGAGATCTCTCATTTGTGACCTTGATCTTTGATCTTTGAAGCTTGTTCTCTTTGAACTTTGAGTCTTGTTGAGTAATAGTTTTGCTAGTTCCTTTGTTCCAATCATGCTTTGTGATCCTTCTTGCCTTTTATCAACATCTTCAAATATGGGTGTCTTTTCGTCTTTTCCAACATGCTCATACTTTGTTTGACTTTGAATCTTTGTGAAGTTCTCTTTTCTTTGACTTTAATCTTTGTTTCTTTAGTTTGTAGATTCTTTGACTTTAACTCAGAAACGTTCTGAGCTTTGCTTTGCTTTGATCTTTGAAGAGAGCTTTGTAGGGTTTGAGCATGTGGATCTTTGAGTGATGGTAACGGTCTTTCTCCAAGGAATATTCATGAGTACCTGCATAAAACAGTTAGCAATAAAGTATCCGGTACTTACAGGTTCGGAATTAAAGAACGTCAACAGCATAGTGTGAAGACTCCTTCTAACCCTTACCAAGGTCGTTCCAGAATCAGATACCCCTGAAAGGGCTTACTAGATCCACCGAAGTACATCAATGATTCAGGTGAGTTGCTGGAGATCACCCCACAACTGTAGACCGTTTTGGAACATAGTAACCATCATGATAGATAAGGCAAGATCCGTAGATCTCATAAAGACTCTTACAACTTGTGTCCTTTTTGGCGAACACAAGTGTATTAATAGGAAGTGTATCCTAAGAGATCTTTTGATGAATCTCGGGGCTCTAGACTCGGTAAGTGCACATTTGGTTTCCTATGCGGAGATTAGGGAGAGGTCTCCTGCTTCAATATCAACCATCTCTAAGAGATAAGTCGATAGATTACACCGGTTCCCCGTGAGAATGAAACAAGCTCTTTTAAGAGAACTTGAGTGGCTAGAAGGTTAAGTGCAGTGCGTCACTGGGTCCATGACGTCTTTATCTTCAATACCGGTGTCACCTTGGTAACAACCAGTAGCATACGAATTGAACCCGGTGTCTGCCCTAAGGTTGAACATATGGAGGGCTATTTCTTTTCGCCCTTTTTCATAGATTTTCTTTTTAATTCTTCAACCCCTTCTTTCTCCTTTCTCATTTTCTCCTTTTTTTCAATCATACCTAAGGACTTCTAATTCTAATCTATTGGATTTGTCCTTGGGTAGATCCCTCCGGCTCTAGCGGATCATAGGATGGTTTTTCCTAACCTTAGTCACCTTATAACTTCATGACTATCCTATTGTTGCCATCAAACCATTTATGAAAATCTCTCAAAGTGTTATGATAATAAAACATACTTTGTTAACACTTCGAGAGTTTTGCATTTCATGAAGGACTCCCCCTTCACATGTGCTCATGGATTGTTAAGAAATTTGCACATGCGTGAGGAGTTTGCACTTTTAGAATTGATCCACTTTCAGTGAACACAACCGATTCGAGACACGCTTACATCACTAGTTAGACTAGCTTGAAGTTATTACCCGTCCTGGTCAAGTCCAAAGAAAGTCTCTCGAGATGGTACATTCTACTCAGACAAGTCCTATTCGAGACACGCTTACATCGCTAGTTAAACTAGCTTGAAATTATTACCCGTCCAGGACAAGACTTTTCGATTACTGACATTTTAAGCTTCGTCAATTCATTGGTACTTTCTGAGTCGAGCTCTTTTGAGATTCAAGACGATCACATTTTAATCACATTTCTCCCCCTCAAAAATAGCATATCCATGGTATTTTTTATACCAATTGAGTAAAACCTTTGTTTTTGGATAGCTTGTGAGATAAACGGATGTTTGTTAATTCCGTATAAGTTTCTTTTAAGCATGATCATTTTGGAACATCATTTTATTACTCCCCCTCAAAAATAGAACATTTTGAGTAAATATAAGCTTTTAAGGATTTGAGGGAGTAATATCTTGAGCTACAACATAAAAACTTTTGAAAACCTTTTGAAACATTTTTCAACATTTTGCTCAAAAAATTAAGAAGACTTTGATAAGCTTTTTGGTGAGAAGTCTTCTTTTCTTTTAGGATTGTCGCACAGAAATGTACAACAGGGTCCTTTCTTTGAAAATCGCGGGTTATACATTGTTATGTCTGCATAAGCCATAATGTTTTTGGGATAAGTGCTCAAAGAATATGTAAAACCTTTGTGTTGATTTAAGCACTTTCCTTTCTTTGAAGAACGAGTCCTTAGCTGAAGTACTAAGAAGTCATTATGTTGAAGTCCGAGTCCTTAGCAGAGGTACTAAGAAGTCATTATTTTGAAGTCCGAGTCCTTAGCTGAAGTACTAAGGAGTCATTATTTTGAAGTCCGAGTCCTTAGCTGAAGTACAAAGGAGTCATGATGATTTTGGATTAGACAACAACTTTTGGAACCCATTTAAACACGGCGCCAACGGGTTTACCATATTTTGAAATCCATTTGAAAGTTGTGTCAATCCGAGATAAAGAAGTTGAATTCCAACGAGGACAGAAAACCGGTGTTTCATTTTGAAATAAAGCTCGTGGAATCAACGGAGATTTAAAACTCTTTTGCTTCTGAAAATTGTTTGAGAAACTCGGTGTCTCTCTTGGGAGTTTTAAAACTTGAGGAAGAGGTTTTCCATCCATTGTTGAAACTCGGCGTTTCATTTCGAAAATTCATTTTTGAGATGAATGGAAACCTTCCAGAATTAGGATTTTTCAAGGCATAGCCATTCTTTTATTGTAGCGGAAGCATTTAAGAGTATGAATATTTCAAGTGTTTTGAACGGCTTTGCTTTGGTTTCCACACTGGCTTTACCGGAGTAAAACGAGAGTATGGAGTTTGAAAACCTTGATTCTTTTCTTTATGAACACTTGCATTTGAAACCTTTTGAGGAGTAAATGTTTCAGAAAAATTAGGTCTCTTTGAAAATTTCCTTCCTTTTTGCAAAGAATAGGTTGTAAACTGAGAAACCTTTTTCGAAAACGGTTTGGAAGATTCACCCATGTAAACCTTCTCCGAAACACTTACTTGTGGTTTAGACTCGTTTGAAACTTGAGATTTTCCTTTTGACCGGTTAAGAACATCAAACTTTGCTTTTAAGGCATTGTATGACGTTCTCAAATCATTGTATTCTTTTTGAAGAGAAGAATGATCTGATGATGCCAGTTTTTCTTGCAAAGAAGCATTTTGATTTTCAAGATGTGCAAAATATTTTTTATATTTGGCTGTTTCGATTGAAAAATCATTTTTGGCATCACCAAAATCCTTGGTTTGTTGTGCAATCATTTTTTCCAATTCAACAATTTTCTTTTGAAGCACAGATTTTTCTTTTTCAAAAAGATGATTTTGTGTGATCTGAGAGTTAGATTTGTTTGAATTTTGATTCTGAACTCTTGACCGCTTGATTGAATCAAACAAGTTTTTGTAAGTCTATTCAAATGCTCATTTTCTTTTTATAATGATGCCACAGCATGTTCCAATTCAAGATTTTTTGTATCAAGTTCGTCAAAATCAAACTTGATATTGGTATCATCACAATTTTCTTAAAAAATCTTTTCTTTTTCTTTAAGCACTGCTATCAAAGAGCTTTCAGAAGACATTTTCTCATTCTTCTCTTGCAGTTTCAGTTGGAAAGAGATACTTTGTGCTTCGAGTTTTGCAAGATGTTTCTCAAACTGAGCAGTTCTTTTTGACAGTTCTTCTTTGACATCAGCTGCTTCTTTTGAAAGCTCGATGATTTTCTTTTTGAGACAAAGATTTTCATATTTCAAAGAAGATGTTTGTTCAAAATGCACATTCTCATACCCATGGCTGACAGATGCTGACTTGAACGACTCTATTTGATTTGTGAAAAATTCTTTTTGAATGTCCAGAATTAAGCATTTTTCATCAAATTCGTCTTCAAGAGAATGAACGTACTTAAGATCTTCTCTCATTTCAGTTATAAGATGTTTTTCAAAGTACTCAAAACATAAGTTGATATCTTTCACACGAGGTTCAATCTCATCTTTCAAAATCTTTTTGACTTCTATCTTAAGGCGTACATCTGATGAAAGAGGATTAGAGAAAACATTGTTTGTGATGTTTTCTTGCTTAAACCAAATGACCTTTAACGTTTACTCAATGTGATGTTTAAGATTACAAAATTGTTTCCTTGCTCTATTTTGCCATAACTTAGCATCATAGGTAGCAAGTTGAGCTTCTTTGAAAAATCTTTTCACATTTGTGTCTTTTCTTTTGAAAGGTTCTTTTGGTATATCTGTCAATTGTAGACAACCATACACAAAGCCGTGGTATGAGAGTGGGTTTTTTGTTTGTTTTACTTTCAAACGTTTTTCCTCTTCAGATTTTAAAATATCTTGAGACTCAAACAAAAGATACTCTGACAATTCTTTTCCCATATCATTAGCGTTATACAAAATAGGTGTCAACTTTCGCACTTTGTTTAAAATACAAGGTTTTTCATTTTCCACATTAGCATTATTCACAAAACCAATCCCAGATATTTGTTTATCAACCTCCTCATCTTTAGTAGGTCGCATGTTGATTGTCTGAGAAGTCTGTCCCAATTTTCGAAGTTTGTTTTCAAGATCGTTTGTTCCTTTCAAAAACTCTTGGTTTTCATTATCAAATTTTGTGTTTACAAACTCAAAATTTGATGTGGTTTTCTGAAGCTTTGAATTTTCACTTTTTAAATCATTGTTCTCTTTTAAAAGCGCTTGAACCTTTCTACTGTTAAGGACCATTTGTTCACCTAATTTTTGAATGGAATGTTTTTCACGAAGAACAGCTTCTCTATAACCAACTTCAAGTGCTTCTTTTTGTTTTAAAAGTGGTTTGATAGATTCTCCATTCATTTCAAACTTTTGAGCTTGAGATTTAAGGTTTGATATTTGAATTTCAAGTTCAGCTTTGCTTTTAGTTACATTTTGAAAACCTTTTTCCATTTCTTTAAATCTCTCAAGCTCATTTGTCAATAAGACATTCGCTTGCTTAGCTTTGCGATTGTCCTCTTTGCACTTTTCAAGTTCATGTTTGAAATTGTAAAGAAGCAAATAAGGCACGATCTTGTTCATAAGAAGATCCATCCTAGGCAGGCTCACCTCTATTAGGATCCATATCTGGAGTAGCAAAAGTAATATTACTTTTTGTTCCACCTCATATGTGTCGCTAATAGACTCATGATGCTCAAGATGTGTCTGATTATGAGCAAACACATTATCGAACACAACAACATTATCATTATTATTTGAATGTTGTACCGTAGCCAATATCTCTGTGTCAAATGAAGGTCTGATATGATCATCTTCGGTGTCCCAAACAGCTTCATTCCTTTGTGTACCATCAGTATCTGAATCATAGTTAGGACTGATGCTTTCAACCTGTAGTTCTGAAGATGAATCACTTCCCGTGAAAACCAAACTATCATCTGATGCATCACCCTCATTAACCGTTTACTCATTTGTTTGAAAAGCTTTGTCTGTCTCTCTTTCAATCACCTCTGTTTCCTTTAACTACATCTCTCTTTCAATTAGCTCTCTTTCTTTTACCTGCATATCCTTTTGAATATGCTTTCTTTTAACTGCATATCTTTGTCAATCTGCTCTCTTTCCCGTTTCAGCTTCTCAATTTCATTTAACTCAGCTTCCTCAGCATCAAGTATCTTTTCGAGTTCACCCATGTCATTGATACACTTATTTCTGAATGTCGTATAGCTTACCCAAAATCTTTTATAAAACGCATCGATAAACTCTGTCTGGTTCATTATCCAAGGGTTAAATATACTCTGAAACTGAGTTTGGATGACTTTAAGAGATTCCTTGCAGTTACGCGTATGAAGTTCTTCTTCATTAAGTAGCTTTTCAAGTTGATTAAGGTTTTGGATGAGTTTTTCTTGGAAATGATGAAATTGGACTCTCGCGTAGTATTCAAATGCCTCATCGAACCTTGGTTCTAAACCTAGTGTATTAATGACTTCCTCAACTTGTGACTTGAACGCTTTAAACTTTCTCTTTGAATCTCTCTCTTGGATTTGCATATCTTTTTCCATTGTAAAACGATGTGTGATAAAGTTGATCTTGGATCGTTGAAGATAACAAAGGTTGTTGTTTGAAGATTAGATGTTTTTGGCGAAGTTTGAAAATTGTATAAGGTAGATCCTAGTGATTTCGAATTTTCCCTCCAAAAAAAATATTTTGAAAATTTTCTCCCTCAAAATTTGAAAATCATGTTGAAATGCAATTCTAAGGTTATCAGAAAAATTTGAGTTTTAAAAATTTTGACGCCAAATTTTACCGAAAAAATTTGAATTTTTGCCTAAAAATTTGAATTTCGGGTCAAAATTTTCAACGTAATACCAAATTTGAATCTCGCGTAAAAACTGAACGTTTAGTCTCCTCTCAAAAATAAATTTTACTCAAATTTTCCCGCCAAAGGTTTGTGTTTTCTAACTTGGTACAACTTGAAGTGCTAACTCGGTAAAGCTTTCTAGAGTACTAATGTCATAAAATCTTGTAAGTTGGTAGATGCTAGTAACTCGGTAACACTTTTCAAACTAGGTAAAATCTTTCAAACTCAGTAAATGTTTCTAAATCGATAACCCAATGAA
The DNA here is from genome assembly GCA_030686995.1 of Artemisia argyi. Classification (NCBI taxonomy): domain Eukaryota; kingdom Viridiplantae; phylum Streptophyta; class Magnoliopsida; order Asterales; family Asteraceae; genus Artemisia; species Artemisia argyi. The sequence continues at coordinate 106,039,680 of CM060676.1, forward strand.
ATTTTGGCAGCGTTTCGTTTAGGTAAACACAAGAGAAATCCTTACTCGAAGAACGATAAGGAACCAAGGCTAACTCGCCAATATTGTAACTCGGTAAACACTTAATATCTAACTTGTCTAACATGATGATTTTGCACGATAAAAACACCCTAACTCGAAAAAAAAATTCTAACTCGCAAAATGAAAGGAATTATTGAAGTTACTGCTGACAGGTTCCTGCGGAAGCTTAGAGTGTTTCTGCTGATGAATGGTTCCTGCAGATGTATAGAGATCCTATGGATAGAGTTAATCCGTGGATAGAACTAATGTAATTTAGGACAAGATATGTAGAATATCTTTTATTAGTTTATTATTATTCGTTTCTTGTAAGAAAGGTTAGGGTTTCCATTAGTATATAAGGAACCCTAGGTCATTGTTTTATGTACGAGTTTCATAACATTATTAGTTAAAGTATATTGATCTATAGAGGATCAAGTTTATTATATAAGTTTGTTTTTATATTCCGCAATAATTACAAGCTCACATAGATTATCTATTTAGTCTTACTGGTGATTACATTAGTAGGCTAACGATCTATTGGCTCGAGATCTATCAAGATATAGATCCTAACAAGTGGTATCAGAGCCACGAGATACTCTCTATAACCTCAACACAATCACATAACTTTTCACTCAGTACCAATGGGAGACAAACCAGGCAGTGATGTCACTCTCTCAGAAGCAGGCTCTCTCACTCAACAACTACAACAGGTGGCCTTCTCAAACAGCAATGCCAAGCTTCCTTTTCTCAGGAAGGATGAGTATGAGATCTGGGACATGAAGATGCAAAATTGGATTGCAAGTGTTGACTATAACCTCTGGAATGTGATCCTCAATGGCTGCTGCACTAAAAAGCAAACTGTAGATGCTGATGGCAAAATTAAGATTTTGGAACTTGTTTCTGCTGAAGAAATTCTTGCTATACAAAGGGAGAACAAAGCAAGAACTATATTGCTGCAAGCAATCCCTGATGACCACATGGGAGATTTTCATTCCATGACTGATCCAAGAGAAATCTGGTGGGCTATAAAAGCTAGATTTGGGGGGAATGATGAATCAAAAAGGATGAGAAAGAGTATGTTGAAACAAGAATTCCAAGAATTCAGAATAACTGAAGAAGAGGGTCTCCACAAAGGGTATGATAGGTTTCAAAAGATACCGAGTCAGTTGAATCAGCTTCTAGCCAGACCTAACAATGAGGAGGTGAATTCCAGGTTTCTAAGAGCCTTACCTCCTTCATGGTCTCAAGTGAGTATATCATTGAAAACCAAAGGTGGCCTGGACTACCTCAGTTTTGATGACTTGTACAACAAACTCAGAGCTTTGGAAGGCGACATCAAGGGACACTCTCCATATGCAGCAACTCCTTCACAATCTGCATTTATCAGCTCTAACTCAAACTACATGCCACATACCTACCCCAAGTCCATCCCCATTACCACAAGTTTACTCAAGTCCATCCACTCCAAGTCAAATTCTTCCCATTACCACATTGTCTTTTTCAAATGCTAATCCAATAACTCATCCAAAAATTAGTAATGCGATGGAAGATGTACTTCATTCGTTTGTTGCTGAAGTTGATAAACAGCAACAAATAGCTTATGAAGATTTTGAGCAGATTGATGAACTTGCTTTAGAAGAGTTGGACTTAAAGTGGAAAATGGCTATGCTCTCCCTCAAGGTCAGAAGATTTAAGCAAAAGGTTGGGAAAAAGCTCAATGTTAATGGTAGAGATGCAGCTCGGTTTGACAGGAGAAAAGTGAAGTGCTATGCTTATGGAGAAATTGGCCATTTTGCAAGAGAGTGCACAACCAAGAAGGGTGAAGCTAATACCAGATACTCAGCATACAAGAAGAAAGAGGTGGAGGCTGGTGAATCAAAAGCCTTGGTAACTGCTATAGATGCTGGTGTTGACTGGAATGAGCATGAAGATGCAACAAGCAGCCCTCCTCAAATCTCCTGCATGGCTAGTTGTGATGATGACTTCAGCCTCATGGGCATCTCTCCTCAGGTATCTACTTGTGTTTGTGATTGTGATTCTAAATATCCAACTCTTAAAGAAGCTTATGATGAGATGAAACCAAAATATAATGCTTGTTATATTGAAGCTGCAACTTACAAAGAAGCTTTTAAAACCTTAGAACAACAGAAGATGTGGTTTCAGCAAAATCAATTAGCTTATGAGGAAAAGATTAGAGTTTTAAGTAGAGATTTAGAGAATACTAGCAATGAATTAAAGTTTTCTAAAAAAGAAAAAGCTAGAATTGAGTCTGAGAAAGGTGTTTTGCAAGAGAAATTGGATAAAGAAGTAGCTAGGCATAAAGAGTGGCTAGTTTCAGGTGATAAATTATCTAGGTTACTCTACAGTAGTAAGTCTGTAACATCTGAGATAGGTCTAGGGTTTAAGAAATATGTTGGTCCAGAAGCAAATCACTATTTAGATAAGAAAAATCATAATTATTCTGTCCCTATAAACTATCTAAAGGAAGGTGAGATGCATGCTGTACCAGGACCTGTCAGAGGTGTATTTATGCCTACCACCAAAACCACTGACTTTGATGGTTCACACCATCTGTTTGGCAAAAAGTCTAATGACTTGCCAAACAAGTCTGAAGACTCTCCAACCATAGGAACCCCTAAGCCTATATCCCATAAGTTGGACTTACCAGAATCAAAGGAAAACACTGGCATTAGGATCAATGACTCCCCTGACTCTAGAAGTATATCTAGTAATGATTCTAACATTATGTCTCTTGTTCTTCCAGGGACAAGGCCTCAGAGACCTCTAGGTATGCCAGCTGTGATTCCAAGACTAAGTCAGACTCACCCAAGTCCTCAATAAAGCTTTCTGACAAGTCATCTTACAAGTCTGTGGACTCTGAAGTTGCTACTGATGAAGTTCCTTCTAAGACAACCTCTTCTGAAGACTTGTTATTTACTTCTTTTGAAAACAATTCCTTTCAGTATTTGCAAAAAAATTCTATTTCTGGTGTTTCTTTGAATTATTCTGTGTTTAATAAGACATCTTTTGGATTTAATAAATCTTCTAAGAAGAAGAAGTGTTTTGTTTGTGGTAGCAAATTGCATTTGATTAAGGATTGTGATTTTCATGATAAGAGGATGGGTGTTTCTGTTGCTAATAATAGACCTAGAAAAAAGTGGACTAACACTTGTACCAAACCCTCATTAGTTCCACAGGCAAATTACAACATCAGCAGAATGCATTCCATTCCTGCTGATTGGTCTGTTCCTTCTGATAGGTCTGTTTCTGCTAGTAGATATATGAATACCAAAAGAAATAGATATGGTTCAAGACCATTTTATGGATTTAATCATTGGTATGGATATAATGACCCAATGTTTATGGGAAGGGCTAATTGGGATTCTGCTGAAAAGTCCTCAGCAGATTGTTCTTGGACATATAAAAGGCCATATAACTACAGGGATTCCAGGAACAATTGTGGATCTAACTCATCTTCTTGGGTACATCATAATGATCCACAGGGCAGGCTCAAGTCTTTCATGACTTAAGTCTCTTAACATATTAATGTTGTTGTATATTAACTTTTTTTGTTATAGGAACATCCTCTTCTTGATAAAGACTTAGGTATTGTTGATAGTGGCTGTTCAAGAAACATGTCTGGGAATCAGGAGAAGCTACATGACTTTGTATCTTTTAATGGAGGAATAGTGAGGTTTGGAAGTGGGGTAGGAAGGATCACTGGCAAAGGAACCATAAGAACTCCAAAGGTGGATTTTGAGAATGTCTACTATGTGAAGGAGTTTCAAGGATTCAATTTGTTCTCAGATTCACAAATTTGTGACAAAAAGCTTCCTGTACTTTTCACTGAAGAGGGTTGTCTCATTCTTTCACCTGGGTTCAAAATACCTGATGACAATCATGTATTGCTAAAGGCTCCAAGAAATCATAATCTTTATACATTTGACTTGAATGATGTCAAGCCAGAAGGTGATCTAACATGTTTGGCGGCTAAAGCATCCGTGGATGAATCTACAAAATGGCATAGAAGGATGGCACATGTTAATTTCAAAGTTATCAACAAAATTGCTAAAGATGGACTTGTTCATGGACTTCCTTCCAAGATCTTCACCAATGAGCATAATTGTGTTGCCTGTAACAAGGGTAAGCAGCACAAAGCTTCCTATAAGGCCATTACTGCTATGAGCACAATCTCAGAACCATTGCAGCTACTTCATATGGATCTTTTTGGTCCAACATCCATCAGGAGTATTGACCATAAGTACTTCTGTTTGGTAATCACTGATGCTTTCAGTAGATTTAGTTGAACATTCTTTTTGGTGACTAAAGATCAAACCTTTCAGGCACTTAAAGAATTTATGGCTCTCATTGAAAACCAACTTAACAAGAAGATTAAAGGTATAAGATGTGACAATGGGACAGAGTTCAAAAATGCTAATCTTATTGAACTTTGTGGGTTAAAGGGTATTAAAAGAGACTATAGCACTCCTAGGACTCCACAACAGAATGGAGTTGCAGAAAGGAAGAATAGAACCCTTATAGAGGCTGCAAGATCTATGCTTGCTGACTCTAAACTTCCCACCATGTTTTGGACTGAAGCAGTTGGCACTGCTTGTTATGTATTGAATAGGGTGTTGATTACTAGACCTCATAATAAGACACCCTATGAGCTACTGACAGGGAAGAAACCTACCATTGAACACTTGAAACCTTTTGGTTGTCAGTTGACTATTCTAAACACAAGTGATCACTTAGGCAAATTTGAAGCAAAAGCTGCTGAAGAGTATATTGTTGGTTACTCAGCTCATAGCAAGGCTTACAGGGTATATAACTTGGCTGCAAAGAAGATAGAAGAGACTCTTAACCTGAAATTTTTGGAGGAGAATGAAAATGTTCAGGGAAAAGGTCATGAATGGTATTTTGACCTTGATTACTTAACAGATTATTTGGGGTATGCTAGACACAAAACTAACCCCTCTGCAGGTATACAAGTGTCATCTTCTAACAGTGCAGGTACCCTACAGGATGATTCAGACAGTGATTCAGAATGTGATGAACCTACTATTGTTGTAACTACTCTGCCAATTCAAATAGCAGATCCTCCTAACAAAGAAGCCTCTGATGCCAAATCTGCTGATGATGTGGACAACTCAACCTATGCAGAAGATCTTGCTAGACTCAAAAAGCAAGAGCATGCAGCTGCTGAGGAAGCTAAAAGACTTGGTCTTGAATTTGCTCAAGACACTGAAGCACTTTTAAAACAAGATGCTGTTGAAGAGAGCAGAAAATCTAGTTCTGCTGATACATCTGCTGATGCAGCTACTGATTCTGCTGATGGTGATTCTGCTGAAGGCATTTCTGCTGCAGTTCTTGTTTCCACTGAAACATCTACAAGCTTGGATGAACCTTATGGCAGGTTTCCAATTCCCTTAGATCTTGCTAATGTTGAGCAAAGTGATGGCATTTTTCAATCAGCTTCTTATGATGAAGACTTTGCTCCTACACTAACCAATCTTGATACCTCCATTGATGTTTATCCTGTTACAACTAAAAGGATCAACACCATTCATCCACAAGATAATATACTTGGTGATCCAAATGCTATGGTTCTCACCAGAAGTGCCATTAAGAATACCAAGTTTGGGCAATGTGCATTTCTAACTTATGTATCTACTCAGAAGAGAGACAATCACACAGATCAGAAGCATTGTCTGTTTGCTTGTTTCTTGTCCCAAGTTGAACCAACAAGCATTAAACAGGCTTTGAGTGAACCTAGTTGGGTTGAAGCTATGCAGGAAGAGATGCAACAATTCAAGAATCAAGATGTTTGGGTCCTTGTTGATCTTCCTGCAGGGAAAATTGCAATTGGGACCAAGTGGATATTAAAATGCGAGAGGGATGCAAGAGGTATTGTGGTCAGAAATAAAGCAAGATTGGTGGCTCAAGGTTTCAGACAAGAAGAAGGGATTGACTATACTGAGGTCTTTGCACCAGTTGCTAGGGTTGAGGCAATTAGATTATTTTTAGCCTTTGCCTCCTATATGGGGTTTAAGGTCTATCAGATGGATGTCAAGAGTGCCTTCCTCTATGGCAAAATTGAAGAGGAGGTATATGTTACTCAACCACAGGGCTTTGAAGACCCCCATCATCCTAAGAAGGTGTACAAAGTTGTCAAGGCACTTTATGGACTTCACCAAGCACCAAGAGCATGGTATGCTAGACTGTCCACATTTCTTTTAGATCATGGCTACAGAAGAGGAGCTATTTACAAGACCCTCTTTATTAAGAAAAACTCCAGGGACATCATTCTAGTACAGGTTTATGTGGATGACATTATTTTTGGATCCATAAAGGAAGCATGGTGCAGGGAATTTGAAGAATTGATGAAAGGTGAATTTTAGATGAGTGCAATGGGAGAATTAACCTTTTTCTTAGGGCTACAAGTCAAACAACAACCTGAAGGGATTTTTATCCATCAGGAGAAGTATGTTAAAGACATTTTGAAAAATTTTGACTTTGAACTCTTGAGGACTGCTACTACTCCATATGAACCACCCAAGCTTAAAAATCCAAATGAACAAGATGAGGCTATGAATGTTCATCTCTATACATCCATGATTGGATCACTCATGTATCTCACAGCTTCTAGGCCTGAGTTTACCTTTGCTATCAGTGCTTGCTCAAGACATCAAGTCACTCCACTGACTTCCCACCTAAATGCAGTGAAGAAGATTTTCAAGTACATCAAAGGCCAACCCAAGCTAGGCCTCTGGTACCCAAGGGAATCACCATTTGTGTTGGAGGCTTACAGTGATAGTGACTATGCAGGAGCTAATTTAGACAGGAAATCCACAATAGGAGGTTGTCAATTTCTTGGTAGAAGACTCATTTCTTGGCAGTGCAAGAAACAAACCATAGTGGCTACTTCTTCTACTGAAGCAGAATATGTTGCTGCTGCCAATTGTTGTGGTCAGGTACTTTGGATTCAGAATCAGATGTTGGATTATGGGTTTAACTTCATGAACACTAAAATCTACATTGATAATCAAAGTACTATTTCTATTGTTAAAAATCCTGTTTTTCATCAGAGAACTAAACATATAGAAATTAGGCACCATTTTATAAGAGATGCAAATGAGAAGCATCTAATTCAAGTGCTTAAAATTCATACTGATGATAATGTGGCTGATTTATTAACAAAAGCTTTTGATGGACCTAGGTTTAATAACCTAGTTGTCACCATTGGGATGGTTAACCCTTGAATGCTATGTTTGAGGGGAGGCATAAGCCTCAGGGGAGGCATATGCCTCAAGGGAGGATTGCACATGTTGTATATTATGTAGATTATTATGTTTACTAACTTTATTTTGCAGGTTTCTTACTAATTTTGTATATTATTATGGTTGTCTTTGGTGTTCTGTTTGAATGTTTGGTTGCAGGCTATTTTCTGCTGATGCACAAAGATCTACATAACTTTTATCAGTGGAAAAAGATGTAAAAGACATAATAAAAGGATCTTTCATTATTTAAGAAAGAAAGTACATGATCAACAACATCAAACATCAGAAGTACAAAAGACACCAACTAACAACACTCAGACAACCAAAACACCACCACCTCCCAAAGCCCAATCTTCTACTCCATCTTTCTCTTCCCTTTGCCCATGTCCTTAAGGTCAGGCATCTTCTAGTGGACTCCTATGGATTGCATGTTTTTGTTCCAGAGCTTGGGAGCAGCAAGTCCAAGGACAACCTTCAGTGGACCCTTGTTCCTTCTTGAGGACTATGGCTCTTCAGGGACAGAGATCTTCCTCATATCAGCACAAACCCTCTCCATTTCACTTGTCAGAAATGTCGTGACAAGAGTAAAATCAAGGACCACCATAGCAAGAGGAGTTGGAGCTTCCTCTGTTTCCTCTATTTCTTCTGATGAGGTAGGAGATGGACAAAACTCAGAAGGTCCTTCACCAAGGTAGTAGTATGCTCTTTGTATTAGAGGAATGTCAAATGTGGAATCAGATGAAGAATCAGAGGAAATATCAATGATTTTGGGGTTTGATTTCATGATTGTGGTGTTGAGAAAGGATTTGGTGTGATGTTATAAGTGTACTAATGAGTTGTGAGAAGCTTATGCCTTGAAGACTTCTTTATAAAGACTTGATTTGGGTTTAATATGAGTAAATGCAAGTTAATGGGAGGTAGTTGAGTCAGTAGCAATTACTAATTGTGCAAGTTGTCCACTTAAGTGGATTCTTCGGATGAAAGTCAATGGTTTGACCACTTGCTGCTGATAACATCTATTTTAACTCTAAAGTTTGTTCCTGCTGATGATGTATAAAAGATTAATTTATTCAGGGGAATGCAACTCTTTCAGAAGAATTAAACTCAAGTAAAGACAAACAAGGCAAGATTTTTATTGATTCTTCAGAAGTACAAAACAGGACAAAAAGATTGAAAGTTTAAAACAAGTAATACAAGCCTATCAATCCTAGAATTCCTATTCTACTTTGCCCTTGCCCTTGCCTTCAACTGTCTTCTCCTTGCCTTTGTTGTTGTTGCTGAAGATTCCTTGCCACTGAGGATAGGGCAACCCCATCACAATCTTTCTTGTCTTTGGCAATGGGGGATTTAATTTTCTTCCTCTTGATGGTCGCCTTGGATGAGAGGACTGGGGCTTCTCAGGGGTTGTGGGGTTGTAGAGTGCATCATTCTCATCCTCCTCTTCATCAGAAGAAGTGAAGATGAAGGGAGACTCATTAGGATTGGGAACTCTGTTTGCCCTCTCCAATGCATTCCACTTTCTCTCCATCTCTCTCTGGTATTCAGGATCATCAATTTCAGAAGGGTATGGTGGAAGATATTCTGATGATGATGAACTTGGAGCAGGTACATCATGTTTCTTCTTTTTGGCTTGCTCTTTTGTGAGACCCCGGGGGAGAGTTGGCATTCTAAGTGGTGATGGTGATGTTAGTGATTCAGATGAATCAAATGAGTCAGAAGAAAGGTTGATGATGCTTGGATCGGATGCCATGGTTCTTAAATGATTGGAGGAATTGTAATTAGGGATTTGAATTGTGTAGAGATATTTGGGGATAATTACCCTTTATTTATAAAGATCACCCAAACCGCGTGTCTTTATTACCATAAATGTGAGGTAGTTTGAAGATAATTAAGGGTAATTCGAAATTTGAATAAAGAGATTTTTTAAAGATATTTGGTTACCACTGAAGGTGTGATTCTGCTGATTGATTCTACGGATGGTGTTGATTCATACATGTTTGTCCGTAGTCAACAATTGACTTATTTCTACGGATTGACCATTTGGTTTCTGCCGTTTGACTTGGTTTCGACTGACGAGTCAGTTTAATTGGGATGTTTCAAAATCGATTATTGGTCAAAGATTTCTTTCCATAATTCATACCAATATCATTCCACGTTTGGTAACTTCTATAATTAACCAAGACGTGCATATCCCAACAATTAACTGATTCCCTCTCGCTATAAATTTTAAAACCATTTCAACTTTATTCAGCACTCTAAACCCTAATTTCTTCTTATCAATCGATGGCTGAACTACTTTTCAAGGGTGATCATAACAAACATGCTTTCCTTGGTCGTGGTAAGGGTGATGAAGATTATGTAGGAATGATAGAATTTCTCCAAAGATCCAAGATTCATTATGCCTTGATCCATTATCCAAATGTTATTCATGAATCTCTGGTTGTACAATTTTGGGAAACGGCAAGGACCAGGACTGTTGAAGATGGACCAACAGAGATTGTTGCTATGGTAGATGGGGAAGAATGTGTTGTTACTGAGTCTTTGGTCAAAACTCAACTACAATTGGATGATGAAGGTGGGGAGAGTGAATTGGCTAAGGAAGCAATACTTCCAGGTCTTAGGGCTACTGGTTATAGTGGTGATGGGAAAGTGTAGAACAAGAATTTGTTTTGCCCTAAATGGAGGTTTTTGACACACACTTTGCTTCAGTGTATGAGTTCTAAGTCTGGTGGATGGGATCAATTTTCAACAGACATTGCTCTTGCCATTGTGTGTCTTTCTCAGGGAAGAACCTTTAACTTTTCTAAGTATATTTTCAATGAAATGCTTGGTAATGTTAAGGATACCAAACTTAAATATTTAATGTATCCTAGGTTTCTTCAAATTATTTTAGGCATTCAGACCACTGACCCTACTCATTTTCCTGTTAAGGATTTATCTAAAAAGTTGTTTTCTCAACTGAAAATTAAATTTACAGGAGAACACAGACCCTTACTCCCTACTATGTTTCCTGATGGCAATGCTCCTGATGGAGTAGCTGCTGATGCAACTGCTGATGCCCCTGTGGGCAATTCCCCTGATGCAGCTACTGGTGGTCAGGATCCTCCTGCTGCTCAAGCACTAGAGGATTCTCCTGACAAGAATGAAGTTGCTCCTGATGCAAGTGCATCAGTTGCTCCTGATGTTCAGCCACCACCCTCTCCTAGGTCACCCACACCTGTACCTTCACCAATGGATACTACTTCTCCTGAGCATGTGCTCACTGAGAACTTAGGCCTTGACCAACCTGTACACTCACCTCAATTTACAAGACTTCCAACACCTAGTCCTTTGAGAACTAACTTTGAGGATCATGTAGATGTAGATATAGACTTAGATTATTCTACTCATAGGACCAATGATGCTTCCAATGCCACAGATATCCCTGTTGGTGGAACTGAAGGTCCTGTTACTCTTACTTCTGTATCTACTTTGTTGAACAGGTATGTGACTAAGGTGGACAAGTTGGAAAAGGATCTGAATTTCACCAAAAAGAATCTTAGTAAAGCAGCTCTGACTCTTATTGGCAGAGTCAAGAAGTTGGAGGCTCAGCTCAAGAAAAGGAAGAGACAAGGTGTTGTGTATGAATCAGATGAGGAATCCACTAAAGCATCTGACACAATTGATTTGGAAGGCCTTGAACTTCTTGCTGCTACCACATTGGGTAGTGTTTAGAAGAATGCTACTGATGCTAGGCCTGCACCATCTACTCATTCTGCTGATACAAGTGTTCCAAAGGATTCAAGAGTAACTTATGTCAGGAGAAAGTACTCTGCTGATAAGACTTCTGCTGATGCTTCTAGGAAGGAAACTTTTCCTAATCCTATGCCAGAAGTGGGCACTCATGGTACATCAGCAGATATACAAGTTGAATGTCCTGATGTTTCTACTGACAAGCCTTCTGTTCCTCCTGAGACTGCTTCAATTAAGGAAGACAAAGGAAAGTCCATCTTGGTTGACCAGGACATTCCTTCAAGAGTGAAGTCAAAAGTGGAACTTGCTAATGAAAAATTTAGTGAGCTTGCTGCTGCACAATGGCAAGCTAAAGAGGATGCTGCAGCTACAAAGGTTCAGTTGGATATGAAAGCCTCAGAAGCACTTGCTAGGAAAATACAAGCTGATTTGGATACGATGGGAACTCCATTTACTGGTACTCTGACTGCTGAAAGACAAAAGGAACTAGATGAAATTGCTAAGACTCTTTCTGCAGAGCAGTGGGAAAATTTGGTTGAACAGGCTGCTACTAAGCCTAATTTGGGTGAATCTGTGCTTGGAGTTAATAACCCTGACTTTGTCCAGATGATGGTTGAAAGAGGTAAGTTGCAGAGACAACAGGAGGAAGAGAGAAAAGCTAAACATCTCAAGGAAAGACCTTAGACAAAGGCAGAAATCAAGAAATATATGAGGCAGTTTGTCAAGAATCAAGGATGTTCTATGTTTGGGTCAGGATGGACTCAAAAGAAGGTTTGGGGATTTTCAGATAAACAACTCACTTTCTACTATGACAAAATCATTTCCAATCTTCATTCCTCTGGTATCAATGTCCAAGATGTCTTAGAGAAGAGGGGCAGACTTTTGGATGGGCCTGTTGCTAAGAGAACTCGGCTTAATGATTCTGCTGATCAGCCTACTGAATCCACTGATTCATCTTTTGTTGGTCAGGATAAAGTGCATTCTCCTTCAGTGTTAACTCAGGTGGATGATTCTACTGATGTTGATCCTTTAAATGTTGGTCCAGACCCAGATCCTATTGAAGATTCTCATTCTGATCCTACTGGAGCTTCTCATCTTGATACTACTGAAGCTCAACCTGCTACTACCGAAGTTCAACCTGATGTTTCACATGATGCTTCAGCAGATGCTCCAATAGAAGTTCCTGATGATGATTAAGCAGATGTTCCTGCTGATGCTTCAGCACAAGTTCCTCCTGACGCTTCAAAACCAGTTCCTAAAGATGAACCTGCTGATGGTCCTTCACTTCCTGTTACTACTGGCACTAGGAGAAAAACTAAAGCTATAAAGAGGAAAGCTTCTAAGGATGCATCATTAGAGGATAGTACCTTCATTGACTATGATTCTGATGATGGGCAGGATCCTGTTGTTTAGGAGAAAGTTGTTAAATGGGAACTTGTTGATTCTCTGCTTGGTCATGGACAAGTGAATGTCATTCATAGACAAGATGGCTTTACCAAAACATTTACTTTTCTGAGCCAAATCTTACACATGGTGGACAAGCAAGATCTTCTCTCACTTTATGACTGGGTTATCAATTATTATCAAACTCATTCCCCTGAAGGGATTGGAATGTATTTGATGGGAGATTAACAAATTCTTTGTGATTCTCATCGTGGTGATGCTGGAGTGAAGTTTCAAGTTTGGAAAGGTTAGAAGACATGGGTGGTTGATTATTGTAAGTTCTTTCCTCTTCCTAATGTTCATATGATTGTCACCACCACTTGCAAGACCTTATACTGCTGGGCTGATGTACTTTATCCAATTACCATGGAAGTGATGCATCTCATGCTGGAGGCAAAACTCTCTGTTCCTCTGGATATGACTAAGAATGATCTACATCTTGCTGAACAATTGATAAGGTTCATAAGAAGAAGTATCTTGACTAAGCATGAACTGAAAACTAAGTATGGTATTCAAATGGAATCATATCTACAATGAGCTGGTATTGGTATGGTCCTTTGTTGTACATTTTATTTCTTTTCTTTTAGTTTAGTTAAAAAAAAAAAAAAAAAAAAAAAAAAAAAAAAAAAAACCCACAGATTTTTATAGTTTTGTGTATGTTGTTTGCAGGTTTGGTGTTGATTCTTATCACACTTTCTCTAGTCATCAACTTACCTGATGTTGACTATTCCATCAAAAAGTTGGCTAGTCCAAAGGATACAGCTTTGGTAAAGACTCATCAAATCTGTTGATAGCTGTAATGGTTTGCTCAAAACCATAGGGTCCTCAACTCACCCATGCTTTATTGCTGAGAGTTGAAATGGTTGCCAATTGACCATGGATTTTTCTTTTTTGGATTCCAAATAATTGGCTAGCCCACAAGAGTATGGCTTGTGGTAAAGGCAGTGGAAAACCATACTTGGTATTCAATTGACCAAGATGATTTTTCATCAATAATTGACTAGTCCTGAGCAAACGGCTACAGGTAAAGACTTCTCAAATCCGTTTATAGCTGATGATTTGCTAAAAATCATATTCTTTGGGTCATCAGTGTACCATAGTTTATTAACTGAGAACACTTGGCTACTCCAGTAGTGATGGCTATTGGTAAAAAGACATCAAATCCATTATTTTCAATGATTCACCTCTCACAGGAGTTAACACACTTGGATGTGATGAGAATAGTTTGAAACTAATCTGTTTTGATGTACATTTGGTCATGTGTTGCTGCAAAGAATGGAGTTTTCACATAATTGCTGATCCTAGAGATTCTACTTATAAAGATTCTTTGCTGCTGATGTTCATCCTTAATCCTCTTGTTTGTGGTATTGGCGATCTATCAAGAAATCTTGAACTTAACTATGTCAAATTCAAGATTAGGGGAGGATTGTAAGGAATTATTGAAGTTACTGCTGACTGATACTGCTGACAGGTTCCTGCGGAAGCTTAGAGTGTTTCTGCTGATTAATGGTTCCTGCGGACGTATAGAGATCCTACGGATAGAGTTAATCCGTGGATAGAACTTATGTAATTTAGGACAAGATATGTAGAATATCTTTTATTAGTTTATTATTATTCATTTCTTGTAAGAAAGGTTATGGTTTCCATTAGTATATAAGAAACCCTAGGTCATTGTTTTATGTACGAGTTTCATAACATTATTAGTTAAAGTATATTGATCTATAGAGGATCAAGTTTAGTATATAAGTTTGTTTTTATATTCCGCAATAATTACAAGCTCACAGAGATTATCTATTTAGTCTTACTGGTGATTACATTAGTAGGCTAATGATCTATTGCCTCGAGATCTATCAAGATATAGATCCTAACACAAAAGATTTTTCCTAACTCGATTTTTTTTTAACTCGAAATTTTTTTTTACCTAACTCGAAAAAAAAAATTTCTAACTCGAAATTTTTTTTTCTAACTCAAAAAAATTTTCCTAACTTGAAAACTTTTTCCTAACTCGAATTTTTTTTCTTAACTCGATATTTTTTTTTCTAACCCGAAATTTTTTCTTTAACTCGAAATTTTTTTTTCTAACTCGAAAAAAAATCCTTAACTCGATAAAGTACGACGATGAACAGTAACTGAACCGAGATTTTTCACCCAAAAACAACCTAAAATCATCCCTTGGCTCTTGATACCACTTGTAGGACCATAGATCTATCTCTATCACGTAAGAATATGATGTTAGAGAGAGAAAGTAGAGAGAGAGAGGTGGAGAGCACTATGTGAAATAAAACCTTGAATAAGCATGAACTCCCACCCTTCCTAACAAGCTTAGGAGGGTATTTATAGTTTTTACATTAGGCCACCATGGGCTTTCTCTTGGGCCTTCTTTTGGGCCAAGCCTTTAAGGCTTTTACATAACCTTATTAAATAGCATTTTACTAACTATTACATAAATATATTTCACTAACTATTTGACTCAATAATGATCGTCACTTTTAATCCTAACACTTCTCAACCCGTTCGAAGCAAGAAATGCTTCACCAGATTACTATTTCTACAATTCATTCCTGAGTTAAGAAGAACATGCCAACGTCAGAGAAGCACTTGTTGATACCACATGGATTATCGCAATGCAAGAAGAAGTTAATTGATTCATACGCCATGACCTTTGGAGAAAGGTTTCTTAGACTCGTGGAAAATTCACAATTGTATTGAAATGGATTCTAAAGAAAAGGTTAGATGAAGACGGGGAAGTAATCTGCAACAAGGCTCGCCTAGCTGCTAAAGGTTACACATGAAGAAGGAATTGTCTTTGATGAATGAGTTGCACAAGTAGCAAGGATCGAAGCAAAACGCTTATTTTTGGCTCATGCAACTCATAAATCGTTCATCGTATACCAAATGGACGTGAAAATGGTCATTTTGTATGGGGAGTTAGATGAAGAGGTGTATGTGAGTCAACCAGATGGCTTTATTGAACCAGACAGCCCAGATGACGTTTATATTCATGACAATCGCTTATGGATTCAAGCAAGCATCGAGGTCATGGTACAAGGTGTTGTCAGAATATATGCTCAAACACAAATTCGTCAAAGGTTCAATCGTTCCAAACTTCGTTCATATAAACAAAAGGTGACAACATCATACTAATCCAAATTTATGTCGATGATATTATTTTTGGATCGAAAAATCCTAGATTTTGCAAAAACTTTTAAAATATCATCCGATAGAAATTTGAGATGAGCATGATGGAAGAGTTAAAATTCTTTTTGGATCTACAAATTAGCAAAAATCCTCGTGGTATCTTCATTTATCAAAACAAATACACGATGGAAATTTTGAAAATTTTTGAAATGGTAAATTCTGAATCTGTAAGTACACCAATGCTACACAATCCTAAATTAGATGAAGATAAACAAGGTAAACAGTTTATGCTACAATATACCATAGTGTGATTGGTTCACTCATGTATCTTACATCTAGTAAGCTTGACATTCATTTTGATATCTGCATGTGTGCCCGTTACCAATCAAGGCCAACGGAAAAGCACATTACTGTCGTAAAACGGATCTTTAGGTACTTAAAAGGGAACCATGTACATGGGGCTGGTGTATCTGAAAGATTCTGGTTTTGAGCTAATTGTCTATTCTAGATGCAGATTATGCAGGTTGTCAAATTGATTGCGAAAGTACTTCAGAGGCTACCTAAATTCATTGGGGGGAAGTAATAATATACTCATAGAGGTATTTATCTACTATTTGGACATCGGTCATATGGATTCGTGCCAAGGATGCATACTTGTTGATGGATTTATTGGGTCGATGAACATTGGTTGGAGAAATTCGTGCAGGGTTTTATTATTATTCGTGGGAAAATTTTAATCAGCTGGTCTTTAAAGAAGCAGAATCACACTGCATTATCTACTACAAAAGTTGAATACTTATCTATCTCTGGTTGTTGTGCACAAGTGCTATGGATGAAGATACAATTGACGGTCTATGGTTTCTTCTTTGATAAAATCTTAATTTATTGTGATTCGCAAAGTGCCATTGCCATCTCTTGCAACATTATCCAGTACTCTCGCACAAAGCATATAGCAGTCAGATTTCATTTCATCAATAAACATGTAGACAGACGGAATGTGGAACTGTACTTCGTCAAAACTGACTACCGAATTGCCGACTTCTTCACCAAAGCTTTGCCACAAAAAAAATTTGATTATCTACTACATCGTCTAGGAATGGCAAGCAAGCGTGAATATGATGACGATAAGGTCAAAGAAGTCACCAAAATAGCAGTCATCAAATGCACAAGTACATCTGGTAAAACAAAAGGGTAATTTCATTACTCATGATGGCTGTTGATTAAATCACAGATCAACACCTGTTTTTCAAAGAAAGGACACTGAACATACGCTTCAGTGCATCAATCCTTCAGAAAAGAAGAGAAATCTTCTTATTTATTGTGAGCAAAAATTTATACAAAATTTTACAAAAAAAAATTCTTTTAAAAACCTTTTTATAAAATGTTTGCTCATAATACCCCAATCTCAAGCATGTTTTCATGATTATTTGTTTAATCTTTTTTAACTCGGGTAAGATTAAAATTTCAAAAACAATGCTACCATGCTGAATAATATATAAAAAACAGCTTAAAATATTACGCTAATTTTGAGGGGGATAAATTGTGAAGTTTGTTTTTGAAATCAATGAATAAGTTGTTAAAAATTGTTGGAAAAACATAAATCTAAAATGTTGTTGCAATGAATAAAATGATGAGAAAATGTTGTTAAAACAGTTGGGAAAATACCATCACTTCGAGGGGGAGTGATATATTTTATTTAAACATTTTTGATATAACACAAAAGTTCATTTACTTGAACTGAATGTTTTCAAAACTTGTTAAAAATAAAAGATTAACAAAAAGGACTTTATGATAAATTTTATTTAAACATTTTTGATATAACATACAAGTTCATTGAACTAAAATGTTTTCGAAACTTGTTAAAAAATGAAAGTTAACAAAAAGGACTTTTATGATTGATTTCATTTAAACATTTTTGATATAACACAAATGTTCATTTACTTGAACTTAAATGTTTTCAGAAACTCTGTTAAATGTATAATGTAAACAAAAAGGTCTTTGTGTAAATGTGAGCTTAAGCCAATGGGGAGTTTTGATTAAATTGTTAAAACTATCTTTAAACCCTCCCCGAGTCAAAAACTCTCACAGAACTGGGTCAAAGTAAAAGGTTCTAAATTTCAAAAGAGTTATTAACTCACCCATTTGTCTGCGAGAGAAACACACAAACCTTTTAGACTATCACAACCCTCTCTCACTCACAAAATACTCCTATCGCAAAACTCTTGAAAAATCAATTATTTCTTGAATATAGTGTTTCCATTTCAAAAATGAATTTTCAAACATCTTTAACTTGTTGTTTTATATCTTTGTTATGTATTTCGTACTCTGTTATGCATTAAATTGATAGAGAATAACTTGTTAGGGTTGCGTTTTAAAGGAATACAATATGATCAATATTGGTGTGTGATATAAGGAGTCTTGATGAAATTCTTGTGGTTAGATGACTAAGTTATGATGTTTAAATCATGTTTTGAAAAGAAAATGGGAGTTTAAACGATTTGATTTGGTGGTAAAATGGATAAATTTTGGAAAAAAGATGTACAGTTAGGGCTGCAACACCTGAAATGGTGGAATGCGAGACTTTAGGAAAAGAGCCAAAACCTGCATTTAATACTAATTTGTGGAAAACTAGAAGGGGGGTTGAATAGTTTTACGTCTTTTTAATTCGTTATAAAAGATAGTTTTAGTGTTTTCTTAGTTTTTAAAATTTAGATTCGATAATATATGATCTCAAGTCTTGCACAATATAAAAAAAATATCAATAAGTAAGATATAGCAATGATAAGTAAAGAAATAAATGAGAGATGGAAAGATCGAACCGCGAGACAAGAGATTTATAGTGGTTCGGCTACAAGGACACCTTCCTTGCCCTACTCCACTCCCCGAGCACCTAACTCGAGAGTTTTCTTCACTATATCAACAAGCTCCCTTATGGCGGAGAAAACCTTACACACCAATTTACACACCACAACTTCTTCACAACTAAATCACAACTTCTTCACACCAAACTACTTCACAACTAACTACTTCACGCCTATCTTCTTCACACCAATTTTCTTCACTACTAACAACTTCACACCTAGCTTCTTCACTACAATCTAATTCCTAACTTTTCTTCTTCACACCAAACAACTAACTAATCACACAATCAATATACCTAGCACAACTATCTACAATCAAATATTCACAACAATCTTCACAAAGAATTATGTAAATAATCTTGATGATGCACCAACAACTTGGATGTGGAGATCACAACAAGTTGTAATAGAAATGGAGATCTAGAACAGAAAGTTTAGGAGTGCAAAAGGTGAGAAAATTCTGTGGGATGAACCAGTATTTATAGGGAGAAAATTTACTGTTCTGGAGCGTGGCCGGTCCCCTTAATTAGAGGCCGGTCCCCTTAATGATTAAGGGGGCCGCCTAAGGAATTAAGGAGGCCGCCCCTTCAGAACGTTGGATTTTCTTGTCTTCTAGTGGGGAAGATTTTTCTGGATAAAATTTGCCATTTTGGGTTGGAAATTTGAAATCATATATTTATAATGAATTAAACATATTCTTTTAATTCCAAAAGTAATTTTGTAAAACATATAGAATGTTTAATACATTTTATAAAAATTCTAGTGATTAGAAAATTTTCATTTGATCATGAAATGCAATAAACACTTTGTTTATTCATACCTTAAGTGATATAGATGCAAAGACAAATATTAAGCACTAAAAACTTGTTTACGTCATAAATTTTAGATTAATGAGTTTGTGCTTTGTAATTATCAAAACATAGAGATATTGTTAATATGCTAACAATGTTTTTAGACATTATTTATGTCAACAATCTCCCCCTTTTTGATGATTACAAAACCTTAAACTCATTAGGTCTAAAAAATAATTTTTAGACAAGTATTATTAGAGTTTAACATTCTCTTCTCCCCCTTTTTGTAAAATCAAAAAGGTTAAGCCGAGTAAGCTTCGTGAAAGAAGATTAAACGGGTAGAATGTTCCCCCTTGATGTATGCTCCCCCTCATTTGAGAGCACCAAGGGAATGAGCTATGGAAATCTTGGCTACATAAAATATTTGAAGAGAACAAGACACATATACATGCAAGGCAATAATTATGCAAATAAAAATAGATTCTTTCAAGCATCATAGAAATGATTAGCATTACAACATTCAATATGCTTAAAGCATATTGATTACAATAAAACAAAAGAAAAGACATAGTCCTATATTGCCTAAGAGAGTACTTGGACTTGCTTGCAACCCATGGTTGATTGTTTTATTTGCTTGAAGGAGAACATAAGCATAAAGCTTAGTTGTTAGATGGAGAGGGATATGGAGTGGTTTATGGAGCGGAAGAGGTGGATCTTACGATGTTGTATCTTGTTAAGGGTGGTATGGGATGAGGACGAGTGAGGAGATATTCAATCCAAGAAATATCTTCACTCAAGTATAGGATTTGTTTTTGAAGGAAGATGCAACAAGGGCAATAGTGAGTGTGGTTTGTAACTTGATCCAAGTTGAGAGAGTGAGGTAGGCAATTGTTGTAGGGTGATGATGGAGGTTGCCCTTTGTTGTGTTATGCAAGATGCATGGCAATGAGATCACTAAGATCATGGATTTGAGATATTTCATCACGGAACTTTTGCTTTTCCGTGGCAATGCGGAAAGAGTCATTGTGTTGATATGGATGAATTGGGTTTGTGTAGTTGGGTGGTTGATCAAACTTGTATGGATCATTATAAATGGTTGGAGGATGAGATGAGTGGTTTGGCATAAAGGAAGATGTTTGGCCAATGTTGTATGGTTTGTAAAGAGGATCAAATGAATGTCCTTGTGAATTTGGTGTAAAGTTTGGGAAGTAAGTGGTTGGAGGTGTTGAGTGATTTCCAACTTCATTGGTTATGATGGATTTGTTACGAGGGCTTTTTCTTCGCCAAACGGGTTTTTCCGTCATTCTTGCGAGCCTTGAGGCTTTTGGTTTTGGTTTGTTTGGAGAAGTCATGAAGGGATGAATGGAGAGGGTGGAAGATTGGGGATATTTATAGTGTAAGATTTGTGTGTTTATGGATGGATAAAGTTTGTTTGGGAGATTAGGACAAAATGTGTTGGTGAAAAATGGGAAATGCAGGTTGAAATGGGCTAAAAAGCAGAAAAGATTATGTAAATCCGTCCAGCAGATGGCCGGTCCCCTTAATTAGGGGGCGGTCCCCTTAAAATTAAGGGGGCCGCCTTACATAATTAAGGGGGCCGCCCATCTGATGGTTCCCAGATTGCCAAAACAGGGTTTTTGGCAGAAAATTTGCAGAAAGGTTGTGTTTTTGGATTTGGATTCAAGAAAGTTCAAATCCTTTAGGCAATATAGCATCTAATCTAATCAAGATATATCATGCATGCAAAAACACATAAGCAAAAGAGCAAATAAGCAACACATAATAAGCAAAAGGAGACAAGTAAGGGCAAGAGCACATAAACTTCCTAAGGCACCTATCTTAGATCAAAGGCAAAGGAAACTAGTGAATCAAGCATCTAGTGATGAAACAAGATGACAATGTTATGAGTGATTAGATCACTTGATTTGATCACACACTATAGGTGTTGGACCTTTTAATGTGTAAATATCATACTTTGAGTGAATATGATTAAGTATGCGGAATCTACTTAACCACACTTAGAATGTTTATTGGAAATGGAACTGTGATGCTTGTGTTTATTTAACAAAGAACAATGAAAGTATTTCACTAAACGATTCAATATTATTCAAGATAATATGAGTGATCTTCACTATCACTAAGGTTACAAAGACCTTGAATCTTGTGTTTTGTTCTAATGTTTTTCTAGATCTTCCTTTTATAGTCCAAGGAAATGAACTTTTACAATCTATATGCCTCATCAAATTACTAGCTTATGACTTATCTTTATTCTAGCTAGATGATGACTTATCATGTTAGTCATTAAGATACAACATGTATCTAGGATTACAACTCACTTGGAGTGGTCAATTTGATGACTACAACAAAGATATTTTTATTGTATATGAGTCAGTAGAATAAGTTGTACTTATCTACACAGCTGTTGTATGAGTCATAGTAGCATCAGCAGAATCCATCAGCAGAAACACTATCAGTAGAAACCTTCTTCAGCAGAATCCATCAGTGGAAACGTGCTTTGTGCTTTATCAGCAGAAACATACTTGATGTATTTCCTTAAGCCTTTATGCTGATTCTTCTGATTATTTAATTCCCAACAATCCTCCCCTAAACATGTGAATTACATTCAAACATGTTTTTCCGAATTAAATGAGGACTTTGTGAAGATCTTTCAAACACTTCATTGTCAGACTGTGATCTGAACTTTCTTCTCTTTTGAGTGATTGAATGTCTTTCTCTGTAACTCATCTGATTTCTGTTCTTTGCTCCAATCTTGGACTAAAAGATGGTGCAATATTCAACTTGAAGAATTATAAGAGGCAATGATGCTGTGTATCTTGGATGTTTGTTCCAAGAAATAGAAATCATCTTTCAGCATGTCTTTGGATGTGATGAACAAACGTAGTGAACTGAAATTGAAACCTTTCATCTTTTGATCTAGATAGAACTTTCTCCTGTCAGCTCTATTCTTGTTCTTTATCAGTAGAAACCATGTCATCATCTTGTATGCGCTTATCTTTTTCTTCTTTTTCTTTGGATAATCTTCCTTTGGCTTTTTGTAACCTCCCTTGAGATTTATTTCTCTCTTCAGCAATTTCCTCCCCTGTTTGGAAGATCTCTCACAATCATATCATATAACCATCATCTGATCTAGCAATTTCCATGTTTTCAGACAATTTGTACATGAAGCCATCAATTCCTTAAGAGTTTAAATGCTGCCTTCATCACTTCTAGGTGTGTAACCTCCTATGAGAGGTGAATCACTGAGCATGGACTCATAATCCATGATTAGATGATTTTTTGAGCCTCTTTGAAAATCCTTTTTAAGAAATATTTGACTTAGCAGTATGAACATGATTTTATGATTAAAACTCATACTGCTTCTAACCATTTTGAAGGGATTAAGTGTGGTAACTAACACTTAATCAGAATTTTGGTTTAAAGCAACCTCTGGTTGTGTGAGAACCAATGTTTTCAGTTATAAATAACTACCTGTGTACAGATAAACCTATTCAAAAGGCTTTCTTTACAGGGTTTCCAGCTCGTGGCATTTGTTACCTCTAACACAAGTGTTAGATTCACTTTTGCTCGTTGTTCTTTCTATCAGATATCCGTAGATTAGTCACATTATACTTGAGAGTATAAAATGATAGAAAGTGAGTTGTATCAGTTATTAACTGATCAACTAATTTATCAATTCAATGTGAAACATCATAATCAGGTTCCAAGAAAGAAGTTTTAAGGAGTTTAGAAATCCCAAACTCTTTCTATCATGAACCTATTATATCAGCAGCAATGATCAACATTCAGCAGCAATGATCATAGATTTCACTTGAAATAGCCTTTGAGCTCAAACATTCATACCTGAAATTGTTAGTCTAAAACCAAAAGAACAAAGTACAAAGTACTTGTCTTAAATTAGAATTATGCATAGGACTAACTGTATGAATAACTTTAAATTGGTAATAGTAGTTTTAGATGACAAAGTTACATGCATTAACAAAATCTATATACAAGAACACATTATTTTGAAAAATTTAAAGATTAAGCATTCCAATACCTGCTACCAAGTACTGAAATCTTCCAACATCAAATGCTTTCGTAAGAAGATCTGCAAAGTTTTGTTCTGAAGCAATTTTCATTACTTGAATTAACCTCTTTTCATTGCAATCTCTAATAAAATGATGTCTTATTTCAATGTGTTTTGTTTTAGAATGTTGCACTGGATTTTTAATAATGCAAATTGTACTACTATTATCAATATGAATAATGGTATGTAAAAAATCGTACCCATAGTCAAGAAGTTGGTTTTGAAGCCATAGGACTTGACCACAACAATTTGCAGCAGCTACATATTCAGCTTCAGTTATTGAAGTAGCCACCATTGTCTGCTTCTAACACTTCCATGAGATAAGTCTACACCCAAGGAATTGACATCCTCCAGTTGTTGACTTTCTGTCCAAGCTAGCACCAGCATAATCACTATCTGAGTATGCTACCAAGTCAAAAGATGACTACTTAGAATACCACAGACCCAACCTAGGTTGACCCTTGAGATATCTAAAAATTCTCTTGACTGCTGTTAAATGAGAAACCTTAGGAGTTACTTGATATCTTGCACAAGCACAAACAGAGAACATGATATCAGGTCTTGATGATGTGAGATACATCAAAGAACCTATCATAGATCTGTATGTGTGTACATCCACATTAGTTCCTTCTACATCTTTAAGAAGTGGCTTCTCAGGATCCATTGGTGTGCTTACTATTTTGGAATCAGCAAATTGAAACTTTTTAAGAATCTCTGCAACATATTTGTCTTGACTAATAAAGATTCCTTCTCTTGATTGTTTAACCTGCAGACCCAAAAAGAATGTAAGTTCCCCCATGGAACTCATCTGAAACTTATTGTGCATAAGCTTCTCAAACTCCAAACACATCTCCTTCCTTGTAGATCCAAATATGATATCATCCACATACACTTGAACTAGCAAAAGATCCTTCTTATGCTTCTTGGTGAAAAGTGTCTGATCTATCTTGCCTCTTTGAAATCCATTTGAAATTAAGTAGGAAGCTAGTGTTTCATACCAAGCTCTTGGTGCCTGATGTAGGCCATATAGAGCTTTAACAACCTTGTACACTTTGTCTGGATGGTCAGGATCAACAAAACCAGGAGGTTGTGAGACATATACCTCCTCTTCAATAGTACTATATAAGAAAGCACTCTTGACATCCATTTGATAAACTATGAATCCCATAAATGAAGCATAAGCCAAAAAGAGTCTAATGGCTTCAATTCTTGCTACTGGAGCAAAAACTTCTTCATAGTCTATCCCTTCTTCTTGTGTGTACCCTTGAGCTACTAATCTAGCTTTATTTCTTATCACTATGCCCCTTTCATCCCTTTTATTCCTAGAAACCCATCTAGGGCCAATTACCCTTACACCACTTGGTAAATCAACTAGCACCCATACATTTTGAATCTTAAACTGAAGAAGCTCCTCTTGCATAGCCTCCAACCAGCTTGAATTCTCTAGAGATTTATGAATATTCTTTGGTTCATCTTGTGAGAGAAAACATACAAATAAGCAAGAGTTTGAAAACTCATGCTGTTTTGAAGCATAAAGGGCATCAAGAAGCCCTTGTTGATCTGAAGACATCAATTGTTGTCTTGTCTTCACTCCTGATTGTACATCTCCAATTACATTGTCCAGGGAGTGGACTTTGTGAATCCTTCAGTGTAGAGTAGAAAGAACTTGATAATCAGGTGGAAGGTTGTTGAAATCCACCTCATTTTCTGAGAGATTTGTTTTTGTTTCTTCTGATGGATCATCAGCATAAATATTTTGCTCATCAGCGGGAACGATTTGCTTATCAGCAGAAACAGCAGTGTTACTTCTGACTTGAAACTCTTGTTCCTTGTAACACCCCCAATTTACCTGAATGGCAGCGGAATGGAATACCTGGGGGTGACTGTCATAGCACCATAGTTACAGTTATATTGAACGACCTAAAGTGTCGTTTAGAAAATACAGCGTTTGATCATTAAAACATTCAGAGTTTACAAAGCTTAGGTCCCAAAAGAGTTTGCCAATACAGTTAAAATAAGTTCAACAAGATCAAACGTTTCATAAGTGCAGAAAATATAGTGAGACGCGTCGACTCCGCGACTCCATGAAGGTCCAAATGTATGCACATGAGCTACCTTAATAACCTGAGAAATACATTGCGAAAAACGGTCAACATAAAGTTGGTGAATAATCATAGGTTTATAAGTAAAATCTAGTGTACAATGCCATAAGTAATGCCAAGAAATAGGATGTCCGGAAAGTATATACATTGGCTCTTAAGCTCATGACCCCGAAGCTAGACGATACTTGGCCCCAATGAGTGTTTACCAGACACTCTAATAATAAAGACATGAAATGCATTCGTTCCATTTGGAGCAACCCAAACACGAATGGAGGCGTCACCCTCGATAGATCTATCCACTCACTCCCGCTTAGTACCAGAAATTAACGGTCCATGATAATAAAAGGGGACTTTTCAAGACGTGGTAAATAAGACAACTTAAGCAATGTATGAATTTTTATACTTAGGCATGTACACAAAAACAAGTAATGCAATGTATTCTCCCCCGTGGGATTTGAAATCAAAATATAGAATTAAAACGGGGCTATGAAACTCACCTCGAAATGATGATACAACAATGGTACAATGATGTAAAAGTAGTCGGGACAATGAGGCGCGCACACTAGCCGCAACCTAAATGAATAATCATGATCTAACTTAGATCAAGCCGTAATGAAGTGAATGCACATGCACATGATACTCATACCACTCGTAATTTGAAAATACTAGTTATCGTCGTAGAAAATAGTTTCCATACTTAGGAAAATAATTCCATTTAGAGAAGTATATAACTTGTCATATTAACTCGTACGAAAAAGTTAGCGTTATAATCCTTGTATCAAAACCTTAGAATGACGTCGTCATGTCGTATAAATATTCCCTCGAGTTGTACGTATTCGTTCGTTAAGAAAATAGTCATTAGTACGTTGCTAGAAAATATACCATTTTAGTACATACGTTATTATTTTTATTTGTGACTATATATATAAATATAGTTTTGACAATGTTAAAACGGGTATAACTCGGTCGTTTTAGGCTCGTTTTCCTTGTTCTTTATGTCCACGGATTCGTCTTTGTGTATACTAGTATATTTTAGATAACTCGGCTCCTCTAGGTTACGTTTAATGCCTCAAAATACCCGTCGTATTCTGCCAATCAGCAAGCAGTTTTCTGAAAAATAGTTTTCGTCGTTAAATTTGCAAAAATCATAACTCCTTCGTTATAAACTCGTTTTAATCCGTTCTTTCGCCTAAAGTTTCGTTTTTGAAAGTATTTTCTAAATCTTTGGTCAAAAATTAGCCATCAATCACTGATTTTCCCACGAAATGAAAATAGGGACAGTAGGTATATCAAAAGTTTCAAAAACCATTTTTCAAGTCTCCAAACTAGTTCCATCATCCATCAATCCACTTTCAAACACCACAAAACTAATCTAATCCTACCATACACCTTCTTAGGGTGTCATGGGTTCCTAATCACCAAAACCAAGTAGATCTAACAAGGATCTAACCACAAATCATTTCTAGGGCTTGTATGATCAAAAGTTACAAAAATAAAGTGGTATAAGTTAATGCATGTATAAGATCTTGCAAGAAACATGTATAAACATAGTAAGAACTTTGTAAAAATTATGAAATGAGTTTAGTAACTTACTTGTAAGATTAGTGAAGTTAGGATGATTAAAACCTAATAATCCTTGAGTTTTTATTTCAAAACCCCAACAAGGATACTATAAACACAAGATAAACACTTTGATCTTTGAAAAATCTTTTGGTCTTGCTTGTTCTTCCTCTTGGCCGTTTATATGAGAAGAGAAAGAGAGAAAAGAGAGCTTTTGATGGTATGAAAGAAATGAGATGAAAATTGGTAAAGTTAGTATGTATTATTGCAAATATATTATAAATAAAATGGTTAGTAACTAGCATTTATGAACAAAGTGTATGTAAGTGATTTTTGTAAGAAATTGGAGAGGGGGGGGGCGGCAAAGTCAAAAAGGGGGGGGGGGGATGAATGTAGTATTTTGTAATTAAATGTATTATTGGTTGTTTTGTGTAGTTTTAAATTGTACCGGGTACTGGGTTAACTAAAACTAAATTTTAACGGAGTTAACCGGGTCATAATAAAGTTATAAAAATTATAAAAATAGGTTGGATAAAATTATTGGGTGTTTAGATAATTATAGTTTAATTTCCACGAAAACCGTCGTAGTTTTAATAAACTTAAGTTAATAATAAAAATAAATATCCAAAATACCGGGTAAATTAATATTATAATTTTTATATTATAAAAATGAATATAAAAATATATTGGGATCATAGTTGGGAGTATCGGACGTGTTAGTCACATTTATAGTTCGCGTATTGGTGTTTATTTAAAATAAACGTACGTAATTCGTTAATTATATTAAAAATATAATTTGAATACCCTACGAGTGGATTAGTATGCAAGTGCCCTAATAATGATATGTCGACTATTTCTAGTCCGTATGAAATGTCCCTGATAATAATGCATGAATTCGCTCCTGAACCAATACGGTTACGCGAATTTGAACACTCGTAAACTGAATTTACGATGACATGAATAATGCACGTGAATAGTAGTTTTCTCTCGGAAATGAATAGTGTCAAGTGAATAGTAAATTTTCTGAAGGTGTCTCGGAATGTCAAATTGACCTCAAAAACGATGAATAGTAAAACAATGAATAGTAAATGATGAATAGTAACTTGTGAATAGTAAATTGTCGAGGTTTGGAAAATGACCGGAAATTACGAGTTGTGACAGTCTTCCCCACTAACAGGAACTTCGTCCCGAAGTTCAGTTTTGGTTGGTCTCTGAAGTATATTTGGTAAAAAGACGTGGATACTTGAGCTGCATTTGGTCCTCTCGTTCCCAAGTAAATTCGGGTCCTTTTCAAGAATTCCAGCGAACTTTCACGATAAAAACTTGACTTTGCATCAACCGTTCGACCTCATGGTCCATGCTTTCTACTGGTTCTCTTACCAAGTTTACGTTTGTCTCAGGGTTGGACCCTTTTCCAAATGAGATTATGATTGACTAATCCGAAAGTCATTTTCCTGGGATTTGAATAGGTGAAACATAGTTGTGTAATCCGGCTGTTCCTTAATCAAGGCTCAAGTCTGACGGCCACTAGGCCTACTCAGTCTGAACTATTAAGTGATCCAGTGTATATCGGTTTTAACTTTCCAAATCTCTCCGAATAATATCATGCCTTCCCTGGGCAGAACTTTCAACGTGATCTGGCTACCAACTTGAAGTTTTAATGGTTTACAACTTGTAGGATTTGTAATTGATTCTTGACTTGTAAGAAATTTCTGGTTATTTCATGAGTACTTACAGGAATAGTGAGTTTGGCTTTTTCCGAGTTTGGTTCGTTAATAGAGGATCAGTGCTTCTTCAGGTTTATAATGTATTAAAGGTAATATACGTTGCTGAATTATGTCAGAACCCATATCTTATATGTCAGCTGGTCGATTCTAAAATGAATCTTAAATGGTCCAATATACTTGAGGTTCAATCTCTCGCGTTACCAAAATTGTATCATGCCTCTCCAAGGCAAAGCTTTCAACTTAGTTCGTTCTCCCACTTGAATCTAGATAGTTTGTTGTGCAGGGATACTCAATCCGCATGATGTGCGTCATGCACCAACCTGACTTCTACCAGTTTCTCGTTGCTTGTAATCTGGTTCTTCCACAAAGTTAAGCTTGTCATCAAGTTGTATTTCTTCTAATGGTATAATGGCAGACTCGTCCGAAAGACATTTCTTGAGGTTCGAAACATGAAACGTGTTGTGTACATTGCTAAGTTCTGATGGAAGTTCAAGCTTGTAAGTAACCGGACCAATCCTCTCCAGGATCTTGAATGGCCCAATGTATCTCGGGTTCAATTTCCCGCGTTTTCTAAATCGTATCACGCCTTTCCAAGGCAAGACTTTCAACATAACTTTGTCCCCGACCTGAAATTCCAATGGTTTGCGTCGAATATCTGCGTAGCTCTTCTGTCGACTTCTAGCAGTTTCGAGTCTCTCTCGAATTTGAATTATCTTTTCTGTTGTTTCTTGTACCATCTCCGGGCCAGTACATTGTACTTCACCGACTTCGGCCCAACAAATTGGAGATCTACACTTACGACCATAAAGTGCCTCGAATGGTGCAACCTTAATGCTCGAATGGTAACTGTTGTTATAGGAAAATTCTATTAACGGCAAATGGTTAGCCCAACCATTTCCGAAGTCAATCACACATGCTCTAAGCATGTCTTCAAGTGTCTGAATAGTCCTCTCACTCTGACCATCAGTCTGTGGATGATAGGCGATGTTTACATCTTAATGAGGTTCCGAAGAAAATCTTAGAATGATTGTTAGAAGTCTGAGGTGATTCGATCACCTTTAGCGGGAATAGTTGAGACGGTTACAATGAATCTGGTGATTAATTCTACAACGTTACGTCTTCCGAATTCGGCGTTACTCAAAGAAGATGAAATATGGGTAATAATTTTTGATTCCTCGTGTTTTAGTCTAATCGGTTGCTAAGACATGTGTCATTCTTTGCCTACTATGCTTGGTTTCCATTAATGACGTTTGAAATCGTTCTATGGTGTTCCTCCTAGTTTCCTTCATCACATATTCCAATATTCCTTATTGTCAAGTCACAAAGCCCTAAATGCATAAGCGATATTGTATGGTGATTTGTTTTCAAAATTTCTCTCGCGATTTTCGAGTTTTTGGTCAAAATCTTTTTCTGAATAAAGAAATTTAGAAAATGGAACAAATGGTATACTCAATATTAGCTTTATTGATGATTCAAAATTTAATAGTTATGAAATGTGACGCGATTTTCAAACATGTTGTGAATAGAACTGTTTACCAAAGTTTGATATTTAAACATTTCTCATTGTATAATGGTTCAAGTAAATACTGGCTAAAAAGGGTCGTATTTATTCAAAATAGGCAATTCAAAATTATTTTCCACGAGATATGTGATTTGTATGGACACAATTTTGAAATCAACTTTATTTAAAAGTAAAAATACTAACAAGGATAAAATAGTAGGATAGGTAGTGTTCGCATAATGCAATAGATGTCTAACGTTCGGTTCCTGATATTGGATGGTGCCTATTGGTGGGTATCTGGTAAAACTACAAGCCTAGGTATTCAACCAGCTTAAGTCTTGAGATGTTTTATCGTTGAAATTGTCATCATGTTGGCAATATGAGGGTTTCAATTGATACTCTGTCGATGAATTTCCGTATTGTCTTCACATGTAGCTGGGGGGATATTCTTGAGTCTGATGCCTTTCTCGATGTATAGGTGAGGTTATCCAGAAGTTCTAGAGAACATAATGCTTTAGAGGAATCTATATCGATATCCATAATTCGAATCAATCATTCTTGTCGTAAACTCACTGCAGGGAAGTTTGCATATGGATGAGACCATGTTAACTCAAAACACTTTACAGTATCGGTTAGGAGGTTTGGTTTATTCCCATGATGTTGCTTAGCGTACCTTCACAATGTGTTTGATCCCGTAGCTCAGTCTAGCTAGTACCTTTGAATAATAAAATCGGACAACTAGGTCAGAGATGGTGAGTCGGATGTTCGCTTGGTATCTTAAGATTGTTGTTGAGTTATAAATTTTTCTCAGTCTAGGTATAATAGTTCCGTAATCCTTTTATTGTTTTTCTTGTATCAAGGAATCCTCCTAGTACTTAATATGGGAAGTATCTCCTAAAGAAGTCAATGGAAAGTCTAACTCAATGACTAAGTGTGTGACAGGTGGGGTAAGTATCCAGAGAAAATTTGTCAGAAAGAAATATTCATAAAAGAGTTTATTTGTTTAAAACGCTTTTGGATGAAGATTGTTATTAACAATACTTTATAAAGTAACTATTTCCTTCATGGCATGATCTTTCCTGAAGTATACATAGGTGATCAGGCTATGTATAGTTGAGGACTAATGATGCGATGCTTGATTTAATCAAAATAATATTATTTTTCTCAAAAGCTTTAGATGGTGTTCAACGTTTTGTTTCGAAGAATGGTATTCTAGTCATTTCCTTTCAAAGTAATATAAAAATTGTTTCGCGTAATAATAGTAAATATTTGGCGTAATATCAGAAAAATCAGTTTATAGTAAGGTAACAAAACGGCTTATTTTAGAAATTTGGTAAAAACAATTTCCCCAATAGGTAGTAAAATAGTTTGAAATAAAACTCGTTGAATGGTTTATTGGATACATGGGCAAATACTATGGATTGGTAATAATCTACTAATCCGTCAATTACGAAATCGGTCAAATCCTTAATAAGACAATGGTATAATGTTGCTAAACGATTGGAAATTGCGCAATTGCAATATGATATGGAATAAACGAAGGTTACGATTATCGCTGAGATAACAAAGATAGTCATTACATTAGATAGGAAAGTGCTTAATACAACTAGGTTACACCGACGTACTTATGGAAAGTACCAACAGAAAGTACAACCCTAGAGGGCTCAAACTATGGTTCACATAACTAAAACATAAACTTCTTCCTCCAATTCTGGTTTCCCAACTCCGGGCATTCACTCCTGAAGTGTCCCACTACTCCACACTCGCGGCAGGTTACCGAGAGTTTCTGATGCTTTGCGAGGGTGGGAGCCTTGCAATCCTTGGTTTCATGTCCAAGCTTTTGGCAGTTCTTACATTGAGAGGGGCAAGATCCTTTGTGATGAAACTGACACTTGTTACACTCGGGTAAATTACCAACATACCTTTTCTTTTGGCTTGACCCAGCAGTAAAGGTCTCCACCACTTGTTGTATCTTAAATGGTCGTTGAGTAGCATTAGCATCCTGATTACCGACCTCTTTTCTCTTGTTGTTATTATCGTCTCCCGATGTCTTGTCGCGAACTATGAGTTCCTTTGTTTCGATTGCCATCTGGATAGCTTCAGACATGGTATTGGGTTCACATGCGATGACCATCCTACGAATTTCAGGAGAAAGTCCTCCGACGTACCTTTCAAGTCTCTTGCTTTCCGATTCATCCATTGTAGAGCCTAGTCGAGCAAAATCATAAAAATAAGTAGTATACTTGACAACATCATCTCCTTCCATGGTAAGGTTTAGTGTTTCTTGTTCAATTGCTTGTAATTCGCTTTTCACACAGAACTTCAAACTCATCATCCTTTTTAGTTTCTCCCAAGAGTGTGAGTAAGCAGCATCAACTCCTACTACCTGGACATACTTAGTCCACCATTTCTGGGCATGCTTCTGAAAAGTGCAAGTGGCGAACTTAACTTTGTCTTCCTTACGGCAGTCACCACTTTGAAAGATTGTTTCTAATTCTTCGAACCATTTGAGAACTTCTTTTGTGTCTACATTTCCGCTAAAGAAGGAGGGATTACAACCCATAAATTCCACGTGAGTAAGTTCCTTAGTGAGGGCGGTAGTTACGTTCCTGGCAATGAATTGTCCAACAGCGGCTTGCGTCATGCTTGGAGTGGTTTGCTTAAATCTATTTCCATCAAATCATAAGAGTCCATGAGAATCTATAGGTAATAAAATCATCATATTCATAACACATGAATATAATACATGAAGGTTTCGGTCTATATGGACCAATATCATAGATAGCACAACCATTCCCCTATAGTAGAGTCAATACTTGGTGATTCCGTTTGTACAAAAATCAAAATACTACAAGTTTCTTTGAACTATGCCACACCTCTCGTGGCTAGGGTATTAGTAAAAGCTAGTAAAGATATAAGTCTAGTCTAGAGATTTCCTGTAGTCCCTCTAAGTGAAATCAGGTTTATGGCATCATAAGATCGAGATAGTCCTGAAGTAGTGTCTGAAGTTGTGCGTCGATCAAGTCCTAGATAGTGTAGATTCTAAGCCATTCTTGAGGAACCTGTAGATGTTCCTGCTGAGTCCGTAATCTTGGTATTATCCACAAGGCGTTATCTAATTCATGGCAAGTGAAAATGGAAAAGGAAACTGACAATGGTGGTATTCTAAAGGATGAGAATAACATTGATGACGATGAAATCCCAGTGATGAGTTAGAAGATAATGGTGATAATAGTGAATGGGATACTACCCTCTTTCGCGCTATCTCGCGATATCCAAGAGGTAAAGTTAAAGTACGCACTATGGGACGACCAATAGTGAAATAAGTAACTGACGGTGGTGGTAGTACCTGAGTAGTAAGCGTCCTACTAGTGGAGGAAAGAAAACATGCTATCTCCCTTGTAATAAGCATCCTAATAAGTCCATTAGAATTAAGTCTGAATACTCTACCAAACGGCATTCTATGTATAGGCTGAATGATAGGAAAACCTTATTCCTATAACAATTCAATAGTGCTAACGGTGGTATACGTGCAACTGGTGGTATAATGGTAGTGGAAGATGACAAGGCATCTTCAATGTCGGAATCCGACGAAAGGATAACGGCGTGGGTGTCTGAAGACATGTCACTTGTGAACCAGGTCAATATAATCATATATATATATGAGTATGGTTATGAATAACTTGCACAATGTGTGCGTAAAACAACATGTATAGTGAATATGCACCTATGATGAAATGATGAGATGCTATGATGATGTGGTTATAGTCTAGGGTCCAAGATACATCCTAGTTCGCTATAACCTTAGCTCTGATACCAATCTGTAACACCCCCAATTTACCTGAATGGCAGCGGAATGGAATACCTGGGGGTGACTGTCATAGCACCATAGTTACAGTTATATTGAACGACCTAAAGTGTCGTTTAGAAAATACAGCGTTTGATCATTAAAACATTCAGAGTTTACAAAGCTTAGGTCCCAAAAGAGTTTGCCAATACAGTTAAAATAAGTTCAACAAGATCAAACGTTTCATAAGTGCAGAAAATATAGTGAGACGCGTCGACTCCGCGACTCCATGAAGGTCCAAATGTATGCACATGAGCTACCTTAATAACCTGAGAAATACATTGCGAAAAACGGTCAACATAAAGTTGGTGAATAATCATAGGTTTATAAGTAAAATCTAGTGTACAATGCCATAAGTAATGCCAAGAAATAGGATGTCCGGAAAGTATATACATTGGCTCTTAAGCTCATGACCCCGAAGCTAGACGATACTTGGCCCCAATGAGTGTTTACCAGACACTCTAATAATAAAGACATGAAATGCATTCGTTCCATTTGGAGCAACCCAAACACGAATGGAGGCGTCACCCTCGATAGATCTATCCACTCACTCCCGCTTAGTACCAGAAATTAACGGTCCATGATAATAAAAGGGGACTTTTCAAGACGTGGTAAATAAGACAACTTAAGCAATGTATGAATTTTTATACTTAGGCATGTACACAAAAACAAGTAATGCAATGTATTCTCCCCCGTGGGATTTGAAATCAAAATATAGAATTAAAACGGGGCTATGAAACTCACCTCGAAATGATGATACAACAATGGTACAATGATGTAAAAGTAGTCGGGACAATGAGGCGCGCACACTAGCCGCAACCTAAATGAATAATCATGATCTAACTTAGATCAAGCCGTAATGAAGTGAATGCACATGCACATGATACTCATACCACTCGTAATTTGAAAATACTAGTTATCGTCGTAGAAAATAGTTTCCATACTTAGGAAAATAATTCCATTTAGAGAAGTATATAACTTGTCATATTAACTCGTACGAAAAAGTTAGCGTTATAATCCTTGTATCAAAACCTTAGAATGACGTCGTCATGTCGTATAAATATTCCCTCGAGTTGTACGTATTCGTTCGTTAAGAAAATAGTCATTAGTACGTTGCTAGAAAATATACCATTTTAGTACATACGTTATTATTTTTATTTGTGACTATATATATAAATATAGTTTTGACAATGTTAAAACGGGTATAACTCGGTCGTTTTAGGCTCGTTTTCCTTGTTCTTTATGTCCACGGATTCGTCTTTGTGTATACTAGTATATTTTAGATAACTCGGCTCCTCTAGGTTACGTTTAATGCCTCAAAATACCCGTCGTATTCTGCCAATCAGCAAGCAGTTTTCTGAAAAATAGTTTTCGTCGTTAAATTTGCAAAAATCATAACTCCTTCGTTATAAACTCGTTTTAATCCGTTCTTTCGCCTAAAGTTTCGTTTTTGAAAGTATTTTCTAAATCTTTGGTCAAAAATTAGCCATCAATCACTGATTTTCCCACGAAATGAAAATAGGGACAGTAGGTATATCAAAAGTTTCAAAAACCATTTTTCAAGTCTCCAAACTAGTTCCATCATCCATCAATCCACTTTCAAACACCACAAAACTAATCTAATCCTACCATACACCTTCTTAGGGTGTCATGGGTTCCTAATCACCAAAACCAAGTAGATCTAACAAGGATCTAACCACAAATCATTTCTAGGGCTTGTATGATCAAAAGTTACAAAAATAAAGTGGTATAAGTTAATGCATGTATAAGATCTTGCAAGAAACATGTATAAACATAGTAAGAACTTTGTAAAAATTATGAAATGAGTTTAGTAACTTACTTGTAAGATTAGTGAAGTTAGGATGATTAAAACCTAATAATCCTTGAGTTTTTATTTCAAAACCCCAACAAGGATACTATAAACACAAGATAAACACTTTGATCTTTGAAAAATCTTTTGGTCTTGCTTGTTCTTCCTCTTGGCCGTTTATATGAGAAGAGAAAGAGAGAAAAGAGAGCTTTTGATGGTATGAAAGAAATGAGATGAAAATTGGTAAAGTTAGTATGTATTATTGCAAATATATTATAAATAAAATGGTTAGTAACTAGCATTTATGAACAAAGTGTATGTAAGTGATTTTTGTAAGAAATTGGAGAGGGGGGGGGGCGGCAAAGTCAAAAAGGGGGGGGGATGAATGTAGTATTTTGTAATTAAATGTATTATTGGTTGTTTTGTGTAGTTTTAAATTGTACCGGGTACTGGGTTAACTAAAACTAAATTTTAACGGAGTTAACCGGGTCATAATAAAGTTATAAAAATTATAAAAATAGGTTGGATAAAATTATTGGGTGTTTAGATAATTATAGTTTAATTTCCACGAAAACCGTCGTAGTTTTAATAAACTTAAGTTAATAATAAAAATAAATATCCAAAATACCGGGTAAATTAATATTATAATTTTTATATTATAAAAATGAATATAAAAATATATTGGGATCATAGTTGGGAGTATCGGACGTGTTAGTCACATTTATAGTTCGCGTATTGGTGTTTATTTAAAATAAACGTACGTAATTCGTTAATTATATTAAAAATATAATTTGAATACCCTACGAGTGGATTAGTATGCAAGTGCCCTAATAATGATATGTCGACTATTTCTAGTCCGTATGAAATGTCCCTGATAATAATGCATGAATTCGCTCCTGAACCAATACGGTTACGCGAATTTGAACACTCGTAAACTGAATTTACGATGACATGAATAATGCACGTGAATAGTAGTTTTCTCTCGGAAATGAATAGTGTCAAGTGAATAGTAAATTTTCTGAAGGTGTCTCGGAATGTCAAATTGACCTCAAAAACGATGAATAGTAAAACAATGAATAGTAAATGATGAATAGTAACTTGTGAATAGTAAATTGTCGAGGTTTGGAAAATGACCGGAAATTACGAGTTGTGACATTCCTCAGTTCTATCTTTCTTGCATTCATCTTCAACATCTTCTTTAGATTTACCAGAAGAAGATTCCCCATTTATTGAAGTTGAATCCACACTTGAATTTGTCCATATTGGCATTATCACATAATCTAGATCTGTCTCCTTCTCTAATCCTTCTCCATTTGTTGCATCAGCAGTTTGTGAACCTGAAAATTCATTAGTTTCTGCAACAAAAGGCACATAATTCATTGATTTGGATAGAGATTCAAGATCAAATAGCCATTTGGGACCTTGACCTTCTACATTGGTTTTATTTTCCAAAAACTTCACATGTAGATTTTCCTCTACTCTTCTAGTTCTCATGTTGTATACTCTGAATGTTTTGCTATTGATAGAATATCCAACTAAGAATCCTTCATCTGCTTTTCCATCAAACTTTCCAAGATGGTCTAAGGTATTAAGAATTGTCACATGACATCCAAAAGGTCTAAGAAATCCTATTTCAGGAGTTCTACCTCTAAAAGTTCATATGATGTCTTATTGTGAGGTTTTACAACTAAAACTCTATTTTGAACATAGCAAGCAGTGTTGACTGCTTCTGCCCAAAAAGTTATAGGCAACTTAGAGTCAGCTAACATAGTTCTAGCAGCTTCTATTAGTGTTCTATTTTTCCTTTCAGCAACTCCATTCTGTTGTGGAGTTCTTGCAACACTAAATTCTCTTTTAATACCTTTTTCTTTGCAGAAATCATCCATAACTCTATTCTTAAATTCTGTCCCATTATCACATCTAATGACTTTTACTCTTTTGCTTACTAGGTTTTCTATCTCTGTAATGAAGGTCTTAAGGATGCTAGAAGTTTCATCCTTAGTTCATAAAAAGAATACCCATGTAAATCTACTAAAGTCATCAGTAATAACTAGACAATATCTCTTATGCAACAAACTTCTAACATTTGTAGGACCAAATAAGTCCATATGCAGCATAAACAATGATTGATTGAAAGAGTTAAAAATTTTGAGCTTACAAGTGGCTTTATGTTGTTTGCCTTTAAGACAAGCAATGCATGTTTGATCATTTTCAAATCGTTTTTGAGGTAAACCTCTTACCAAACCATCTTTGACATTCTTATTTATGGTTTTGAAGTTAATATGACCAAGCCTCCTATGCCATTTCATAGATTCATCCAATGTGGCCTTAGCAATAAGACAAGTAAGAGAATCTTTTGGAACAATCTTCTTCATATCAACACTGTACATGTTGCCTTTTCTTAGAATTCTAAGAAGTGCTTGACTTTCATCAGGCATCTTAAAATCAGAACAAAATACAAGACATTCAGTGTCAGTAAAGAGAACTTTGTTCTTTTTGTCACACATTTGTGAGACACTAAAAAGATTATACTTAAGCTCTTGCACATAGTACACATCTTCAAAATCTAGTTTACCGGTTTTAATAGTACCTTTACCAGTAATTTTTCCTCCAATTCCTCCTCCAAAGGTAACATAGCCTCCATCTACTGATTGAAAATTTGAAAGATAAGACTTGTTGCCTGTCATGTGCCTTGAACATCCACTATCTGAGAATCCTTGATCTTCATTATCTGCTGATGAATGTTCCTGCACAAAAATAAAGGAATTAGTTTTGTTTTAGGATCAAAACCATTTCTGACTTGGGTCCACCTCTTGCATCAATGAAATGTAATCTTTTGTGAATTTTTGATGCAACATTTGGTACGTGGGGATTGCACCAGGCTTTACCTCTCGAGGGATCTCGAGAAGCTTACAACCTCCACCAGGCAGTGTACCTGATCGTTGTAGTATAGTATAGTGACAAGTACCGGGGGATTAATCGTTCAGGTAGGAATAGTGTCGCTAGGATTAGAAAACCTAATTACTAATGCTAAAGATGACGGATGATTCTTTTTGTATTTTTATTTTTTTTAGAAAGCAAATTAAAATCTCGGGTTTGAAGGATTTGGGGTGGAATTAGTTGCTAGTCAACTAACCCAATACTAAAGATGCAATCAAAATAAAATACTAAAAATGAAAACAAACTATATTAACTAAGGTTGTGAGCAATGAGTGGAGAAATTGTGTTTACTTAGATTTCACTACTCCCTAGATATCTTTTACACGTTAATTACTTGTTATAGTTGCGTGGATGACGGATTGTATTCCTTAATACCATTCATGGGGTGGCGCACTTAACTCCCCAATCCTATGAGTGCCTACTTCACTCCTATGTCGAGCCGGCTAAGAAGCTCCTAACATGGGGTCATTAGAATTTACTCATGCATTAAATACAACCAATAAAACCTAGTGCACATCGGTTCATGTTTCGTAAGACGTTCAAGCATGTTACCATTTGGAGATCTGCCAGTTTTCTTAAGCCTAACATTGAAATCATTCATCCATTACAACCATAAACAAGTAATCAACACATAATCAACATCTAGGTTTCATTAGATCTAAGCAAACACAAGATAGATCTAGCCTAGCATGGTGTAATCAAGACAAGAACAAGATATAGACAACCAACACATAGACATATTGATTGAATTAAAAGAACACTTATCTCAATTACACTTGTAAGGTTTCAAGGGCTGAAAACCCTTGAAAAACCTGTAAAATTCGTAATAGGTTCGGCCTTAGGGTTTCTCCAAAACTTCCTCTTTTTAATGAATGAAAATTAGAAAACTATATATAGGAAATAGAGGTTGACGGCGTCAAGACCAAATAGGTGACGCCGTCATCTCGCCGCCAGAATACTTCTCGGACTGCCTTGATCTACATCTGATGCCGTCAAGTGTTAGGCTCTTCCAGGCCGTCACGTGTTAACTCTTGACGCTCTTCCTCGTGACGCCTTCATGTTTGTACTGGGCCGTCATGCAATTTACTCTTGACGCCGTCAGGATGTTACTCTTGACGCCGTCACCTACTGTTCCCAGCAAGGAAAATTAAGTCTTTGGCGTTTTCTTCACTTTTATGCTCCAAAAACGTCTGAATTGCTTCCTTTTTCAGATTTCACTCCCAAAGTACCTAAAATCACAAAAGGAACAATTTAGGGCAATATTTGATCAAATAAATTCAATTTCGGGCTTAAATGACCCCCTAAAAGTGGTTCATTTTTCACCTCATCATATACCCTTACACTTGAGATTTGCTTGTCCTCAAGCAAATGCACTTTTATTCTAATCAAAATACAAGTTAGGGGTCATTTAACACTAATATAAAAGTAATTACAACAAATAATCGTTCCACTAAAGACCAAAGACAAACACGGAGGTCATACGCTAGCACCTCACAAATAGTGTTTAGATACTCACATCTCTCGGGTGTAATAATTTATAAATTACAATATGAAAATGGAAGATATCTCTCACTACCTGTCATAGCAAAATAGATTACCATAGGCTTGGGAAAGGATCAAACCTCCACCACATGGCGTAAGCACCTAGGATAAACTATCAAAGAGGTCTTTTAAAGGGTTGTAACGTTAGGTGTAGGGATATGAAATACACAGTTTTGTTGGATATAGGCAGTCTTTACTGGTGGCGAGTTAACAATCTTGGTTAATTACATGTACAATATGGCGTTGCTAAGCCAAGACTAGACTCGACTTAAGCTAATAAATGAAAAATAACAAAAACATAAAATGAACATAGAATAAAAATGGATGGTAGTCCGAATGTTTTTTTCTCTTTTCTTTTTCTATTTTTTTTTTCTTTTTCTTGATTTTTCTTTATTTTTTTTTAATTTTTTTTTTGCATACACTCTTACCCTACCATCCAAAATAATACATCATAGGGAATGAACATTCCCCTTACACTTGAATTTTTACATACTTTACAATAAACTAATCTAATGACTCGAATTAAGAAAATCAAGACACTTTGAGCACTTTTAAGATTAACGTACGTATGGGGGTAATAAATGATGTTCTTCCCCAAAAAAAAAGTAAAAGTAAAGTAACTCCCAATACCGTCTTCCACGGGTTATGGGTCCCAATACCGTCTTCCAAGGTGTATGGGAGAGGTTGATATATAGACAGCCTTACCCCTACCTAAGGTAGAGAGGCTGCTTTACCCATTACTCCATAAATAAGTACTTTACCCATGAGTCCCAATCGTCCCAAAACAATATGTACAAGGATATGACTCGAGTTAGCAACCATGTAATCAATTAGATAGTTAACTTAGGGTTTAAAAAATAACAATAATGCACTAAAGATGAGCGCATACACGGAAGGCTAAGGCTATTTGGGTGTACATTTAAGTGGGGTGTAACAAATTCTTCCTTTAAGTAAAATGCTTAAAGTTAGAAACGAAAAGATAGGCTCGGAGGGGTGTACTAGGGGTTTCGTGTACTAAAAATGAGTACAACGCTAAGGGTGTGGGAAAATTTAGTTGACTTA
The DNA here is from genome assembly GCA_030686995.1 of Artemisia argyi. Classification (NCBI taxonomy): domain Eukaryota; kingdom Viridiplantae; phylum Streptophyta; class Magnoliopsida; order Asterales; family Asteraceae; genus Artemisia; species Artemisia argyi. The sequence continues at coordinate 106,081,142 of CM060676.1, forward strand.
AGTAGCCAAGTAATATGACTTAAATGGTCAAGTAATCATGATACAGGTTTAACACAAGGGTGATCCTAGTGCCTCTTATCATGTAGTAAATCCTACTACACGAATGTAGTCTCACTAGCGGTCTCGGGATGCATCACTAACGCAAGTTCTAGAATCTAAATGCTACTGGTACACTCATAAGCACTAATAGTAAATGCTTTTCCTATCAAATCTAAAGGCAAACCTCACATATTTGGGTGGAAAATTTTTCTGAATATACGGTTATGTGCTAGTCATACAATCTCCTATCCATGAGACGCTTGCTATGGCTAAAGTTTCACTCCTAAATGTTGTAAAAAATTTTAAATTTGGCGCTAAAATTGCACTAACAAGTATTTCTCATAGTTTTATTACACATCTACTATCAAACAAAACAAACTCAAGCGAAAGTGTATTTGTAAGGTATCATCATTTTACCTTTCCCTTACACTTAGGATGAACATTGTCCCCAATGTTCAAGTAAAGAATGTAAAAGTGAAATAAGTAAAACGAATGAAATCAAATACTCCCCTGATTCGCTCGGTATAGATAATAAGGTGGCCAGGTTAAATCTTCCTCCAAGAAATGAACAATCAAAGCTTCCCTTCCAGAATACAAATCATCTTCTCGTCAAACATAACCTGTTAAACTTGAGAAAACAAACACAAAAACCCAAAGTATCAATCCGAACAAAGAAAACTCATAACTAGATGTTATTCCAGACTTAGGAATAGAAACAAAACAATTAAAGATATAATGCTTGTGGAATGAATGTTTGCAGATTTCCTGGAGTTTATAAAACTAAAGAATTAACAAAAACTTTAAGACTCCGGTATAAACAAAACTAGCAAAATTTCCAGAATTTTACACATGACGCCGTCAAGAGTAAACTCATGACGCCGTCAGAAGTGACCTGCAGAAATCTTTACGTTAAGTTTCCGGAAAATTTCTGAAAAAACTTATGTCCTACTTCCTGGAAAATCCTGTAAAACATCATTATGACTCGATACAAGCATTTGACTCTAACAAGTACTAATACATATGTCCATTTAATATTGTTGTGGTTCATGCTCAATTTCGTTCTTATAAACAAATTTGGATCTCCCTTACACTTATCTTTTGCAAAATACCTTTATATGCAATTAAGACGAAGTTAAAAACAAAATAAAGCATTTTCACAATTTACTTTGAAACATGAGTCACTAACAATAAAAATAAAGCATGCATACCGAAACAAATAAAATCAAATAAACAAACAAACAAACAAATAAATAAATAAAGCTTGGGTTGCCTCCCAATAAGCGCTTGTTTTTGTTCGAGTCACGAGCCTGACTCTACCCTTATTTAACGGAAATAGGGGAGGTTTTCCCTACACTTTGAATTAAGTGCGGGTGGAAGTAGCGATACACACCCTTAGCGTGGAAATATTCCTCGTGAGGAACGTGTAGTGGGTGAATTATATGCTCAAAGGGGTGTGCTATCATCATAACCTTACCAAATTCAATCGGGTTAATGGGTGGATTAAGATTTTCTCCTAGAAATGGATCATTTTCTATCAACTTCAAGAGACTACTAGTTGGAGATCCATCTTGACCTAATAAACCTGGTTTAAACCCATAATGTTTCTTGTGATCAATCATAAATGGGTGATGTAAGCATGTAAGGTCATTTTCCACACCTATATTGGCTTCCTCTCTACAAGGCTTAGAGTCCACTACCTTTATCCTAAGACTACCCGGACTATATGGTTTGATGGGTGGATCGGGACCTATTTCCATTCCTAAATTTTCATCTAAGGATGGAAGATTAGGTAACGGTTTTGGTTGAGGCTCCGGTTCTTCAAAACTAGGTAATTCCCTAGAACTAAGAGTAAGGTTATCACTACAAGTATTCAAACCTATATCCTCTAGTGGTGTTTGGTCCAAGGGCTCTACCTCTATCGGGGCTCCTATAGTCTCTTCTACTTCTTCTGGGTAAGTCACGGGTGGTGTGTGTGCCTCAAATGATGGTAGAACTTGTGGGGGACTTAGTGAGCTTATGTTATTTACTTCATCATTCCCTGTGTCACGGTCACCTATATCCACAACATGTGTTTTATTATAATCTAACCCTAACATTTTCCCAAGTATCTCACGTGCTTCTCTAGGCATCTCAACTTCTATATCCGAATCATAAGGATCATCCTCAATATTATGACTACTATATACAAAATGCCCAAAAGATTCATCATCTGTTTCTTGAGATTCATCATCATCGATCATAAAACCAAGGTCTTTTTGATCAACGTGATCATGTTTGGCTAAATCCTCCATCACATCAAGGTCACCTATGTGTTCGTTTTGTACTATGGCATTGCATGACAACCACTTAGGTATCTCAACACTAATATATTCATCCCCAAACAAACTTGTTTCATGATCCTGGAAATTTATATTCAATTGACTTGTACTAACGTTTGTTGGGTTGTCTACCCTATAATAATATTGGGCACAATCTTCTATGGCATCCCATGCTTCTTCAGCACTTAATTCCCTAAAGTCCCCATTGGCAAAATCCTCAATGCGCATTTGGTCATATTGGCCAACACGATAGTAAAAGGTTCGGGTTAGGGATGCTAAAGCGAAACTATGATGAGGGAATTTTCGGAGTAAATTTCTAAAACGAGTACATGCATAATAAATGGGTTCATCTCGATATTGTTTGAAATTCGAGATGTCAATAGGGTAGAATGGCCTTTGTGGTTGGTGGTATGGTGGATTCGCGTACTCCATAATGGTGAATGGAAGAGTCAATGGAAATTACGAACAAACACACAAAGAAAAAGATAGACTAAAGAAATCCTAAAAATAAAAATAAAATCTTACTAGAACAGAATCTAGCAAGTAGACCTAATAAAAAGAAATTCTAACCTAGACAATAACTATTCCCCGGGCTGCGGCACCAAAAACTTGGTACGTGGGGATTGCACCAGGCTTTACCTCTCGAGGGATCTCGAGAAGCTTATAACCCCTACTAGGCAGTGTACCTGATCGTTGTAGTATAGTATAGTGACAAGTACCGGGGGATTAATCGTTCAGGTAGGAATAGTGTCGCTAGGATTAGAAAACCTAATTACTAATGCTAAAGATGACAGATGATTCTTTTTGTATTTTTATTTTTTTTAGAAAGCAAATTAAAATCTTGGGTTTGAAGGATTTGGGGTGGAATTATTTGCTAGTCAACTAACCCAATACTAAAGATGCAATCAAAATAAAATACTAAAAATGAAAACAAACTATATTAACTAAGGTTGTGAGCAATGAATGGAGAAATTGTGTTTACTTAGATTTCACTACTCCCTAGATATCTTTTACACGTTAATTACTTGTTATAGTTGCGTGGATGACGGATTGTATTCCTTAATACCATTCATGGGGTGGCACACTTAACTCCCCAATCCTATGAGTGCCTACTTCACTCCTATGTCGAGCCGGCTAAGAAGCTCCTAACATGGGGTCATTAGAATTTACTCATGCATTAAATACAACCAATAAAACCTAGTGCACATCGGTTCATGTTTCCTAAGACGTTCAAGCATGTTACCATTTGGAGATCTTCCAGTTTTCTTAAGCCTAACATTGAAATCATTCATCCATTACAACCACAAACAAGTAATCAACACATAATCAACATCTAGGTTTCATTAGATCTAAGCAAACACAAGATAGATCTAGCCTAGCATGGTGTAATCAACACAAGAACAAGATATAGACAACCAACACATAGACATATTGATTGAATTAAAAGAACACTTATCTCAATTACAATTGTAAGGTTTCAAGGGCTGAAAACCCTTGAAAAACCTGTAAAATTCGTAATAGGTTCGGCCTTAGGGTTTCTCCAAAACTTCCTCTTTTTAATGAATGAAAATTAGAAAACTATATATAGGAAATAGAGGTTGACGGTGTCAAGACCAAATAGGTGACGCCGTCATCTCGCCGCCAAAATACTTCTCGGACTGCCTTGATCTACATCTGACGCCGTCAAGTGTTAGGCTCTTCCATGCCGTCACGTGTTAACTCTTGACGCTCTTCCTCGTGACGCCTTCATGTTTGTACTGGGCCGTCATGCAATTTACTCTTGACGCCGTCAGGATGTTACTCTTGACGCCGTCACCTACTGTTCCCAGCAAGGAAAATTAAGTCTTTGGCGTTTTCTTCACTTTTATGCTCCAAAAACGTCCGAATTGCTTCCTTTTCCAAATTTTACTCCCAAAGTACCTAAAATCACAAAAGGAACGATTTAGGGCAATATTTGATCAAATAAATTCAATTCCGGGCTTAAATGACCCCCTAAAAGTGGTTCATTTTTCGCCTCATCAACATTGGATTTAAGAATCCAACATGCTGAGGCCTTAACAGCATTTGCCCTGTTTCCCTTAGCAGTGATATGAACTGTTTGGCTATTAGTAGAAACTGATGGCTTTGCAGTTGTATCCTTTGGTTTCCAAACTTGTTTTTGGACTACTGCATTTGTTAAAATGGGTCTTTTAACAACATTTAATGCATATTTGAAAGTTGTTTTAGCATTTTTAACTGTTGTTTTTGGGTAAACAGTCATATATGGTCTGTCAGCAGAAACCATTTTCCTATCAGCAGGAACTGAAACTGTTTTGGGTTTTGATCTAGTAAAGTTAGAGTGACTTTTAGGTGTTTGCCTTTTTAGATTCACCCTATTGTTTGTATACCCATATACCCATTGATTACAGAAAGCTACAAGATGGTCAAAACTACCACATGTGTAACAAGCTTTGTTATTTCTTTGTTGGAGAGACTTGAGGCTATACCAATTCCTTTGGTTGCCTCTGGGCTTGTTTATGGTTCTATATTGTTCACAATATCTTACTGGTTTCCTAACATGTTTAACTTTGTTTTTAGGCTTTTCAGTACTATGTTTGACTATCTTAGGAACACTTGTTCCTGCTTTCTTAATCACTTCAGGTTTAGACATAACCTGTTTAAACTTTTTATCATCAGATGTTGAGTCCTCAATGATTGGACCATCTGACTTTCTACAAGAACACACCTTGTCCTTAGGAAGTGAAGTTTTACTTAAACTTTCACTTTCTTTCAAAGGTTCATTATCAACTACATTAGTCTTTGGTTGAACTCCATATTTGAATTTAGGTAGTTGAAATTCAGGTAATCCTGTGTGTTCTAGGTCAATTCCTGGGGGTGAAGGAATACCTCTATATGGTGGAGGAACAGATTTGTATCCAACACCAGACTTAGCTTTATTAATTACTTGACATTCAATTAAGTTAGTCACACCCTTAGATGCATAATCTAGTGTTTCTACACTCATTTGAATATTCTCTTTAGCCTTACTAAGCCTATCTACTTCAGCTTTCAAGTTACTAATGTCATTATCTTTAAACATTATTTCTCTTTTAAGAAGAATTTTGACATCAGTAAAGGTAGATTCATTTCTTCGAAAATGTATGACTTGTTCCTCTAGAGTAGCTATACCTCTTTTATGATTAGTTAAGCTATGAGCTGTATCAATTAACTCTGTTCTTTGATTCTCATAACGTTTGGTTAAGGTTTCTAAACTTTTAAGAGCAGAACAATTATTTGAACAAACTTTATCAGATTGTACCTCTGTAGAGAAAGCCATAAGAGCTGTCTGAGGAGAAGCTTCTTCTTCTTCATCAGCTGTAAAGCTCCAATCAAACCCTAATCCATCAATAGCTACCATAGCCTTTGGATTGGTTGATTCCCCTGTCTGGGACTTGCTTCCAAAACCTCTATTCTTGCTATCTTGCTATCTTGGCCTTCTACATTCTCTTGAGAAGTGCCCTAATATATGACAGTTATAGCATTCTATCTTTGACTTGTCAAAACCAGCAGTATCATTGCTGCTGATGGTGAGTTTCTTCCCCATCCTCTGATAGAATTTCTTAGCCATCATGCTAAGAAGAGAAATTTGCCATTTTAGGTCCATCTCTTCTAAATAATCATCATTTCTAAAAGATCTTCATGAGTAAGCATGGACCCATTATTCTGACTTGTGAAAAAGGCACAACAAGCCTTTTCATTCAATATACCAAAAGTACTACTTGATGAACTTGCAGCACCAATTCCACTATCAACCTTTTCATCTTTAACTGGGTTTGAGATACTAGGAGATGACATAAAAGCCATGTTCCCAGTATATGAACTAGAGACTCCAGTTTTCTTTACTTCTTGTTCCACAATTTTAAAGTTGCTATACAAATCCATAAGATCCATAGTGTCTATGTCTGGTTTATTCTTCCAAACAACAACATGCATAGCCCACTCTTCTGGTAAGCTTCTCAGAAATTTTGAGTTTAAATCTTTTTGAGGTATGTCAACCCCAAGAACAACAAGTTGACTCACAATTTTCTGTAGCCTTGTAAACATGTGGTCAAGAGATTCATTCATGGTTGATGAGAAATTTTCAAACTGTTGCTTGAGAAGAGTTTTCTGGGTCTTCTTGGTGGCTTCATTCCCTCCATACCTTGCAACAATTGCCTCAAATAATGACTTTGCATCTTTGAATTTGCTGAAGTTTATAAGTTGATCATTTGGAATGGTCATCATCAGCATACTTCTGGCCTTGAGGTCATTTTCTTCTTTATTCTCTCATCAGCAGTTGTAGAGATAGTTTGAACAACTATAATTTCCCTACCTTCAAATGTTGATGAAGTGGCTGTGGGTTTGAAAGAGTTTCCATCTTCAATGATTTCCCAGAGAGTGTAATCCTGCACCTGGAAAAACTGTTCTATTCTTAACCTCCACAATTCAAACTCATTCTGTTTGAGAACTGGCAACTTTGCAGTAACATTTGTTTGAATAGATTCTGTGTCCATTTCTTCTTCTTCTTCTTCTTATTCTAAATCAAAGATATCAACCTGGAAGCTCTGATACCAACTGAGAGGATCACTTGATTTGATCACACACTATAGGTGTTGGACCTTTCAATGTGTAAATATGATACTTTGAGTGAATATGATTAAGTATGCGGAATCTACTTAACCACACTTAGAATGTTTATTGGAAATGGAGATGTGATGCTTGTGTTTATTTAACAAAGAACAATGAAAGGATTTCACCAAACGATTCAATATTATTCAAGATAATACGAGTGATCTTCACTATCACTAAGGTTACAAAGACCTTGAATCTTGTGTTTTGTTCTAATGTTTTTCTCTATGTATATTTCTACATGCATATATCACTGGTCACTCTTAAAGAATTATCTAAGATCTTCCTTTTATAGTCCAAGGAAAAGACCTTTTACAATCTATATGACTCATCAAATTACTAGCTTATGACTTATCATTATTCTAGCTAGATGATGACTTATCATGTTAGTCATTAAGATACAACATGTATCTAGGATTACAACTCACTTGGAGTGTTCAATTTGATGACTACAACAAAGAAATTTTTCTTGTATATGAGTCAGTAGAATAAGTTGTACTTATATACACAGCTGTTGTATGAGTCATAGTAGCATCAGCAGAATCCATCAGCAGAAACATTATCAGTAGAAACCTTCTTCAGCAGAATCCATCAGTGGAAACGTGCTTTGTGCTTTATCATCAGAAACATACTTGATGTATTTCCTTAAGCCTTTATGCTGATTCTTCTGATTATTTAATTCCCAACAGTGTGCCTATATGCAACAAATGTGGAGTTGTGATTGTTTCGACTTCTAAATGAAAAGGAAATTCTTAAGAAACAATCTAAAATCTCCTTGATTCGATTTTTGCTCGATCATGAATGTCAAAGATATATATTAGATTATATACCTTGACAATTTATGTGAGAGTTTATGCATAATGTTGGAAGACAATGTTTTTAGCATTAGTCAACAATGCAAGGAAAATGATGTTCATGTGATTTCTAGATGTGAGAATAATTTTTATAGAAAATTGATTGGGTTTTACAAAAGAGTTTATGCAAAGAAAATAAACGTTCCCAATCTTTAATTTTGTGCGAAATAGATTCCTAGACTCAGAAATGGAGAAGTGGAAGAAAAGAAAATCTTAAAAAAAAATTTGTCTAAATGCAATAAAATTTAGTCAACTTGTTCCATCATTCCTAATCCTAAACGCAAGTGATTGAATAATTCATGCTTAAGGGGTTTAGTGAATATATCCGCTATGTTATCTTCCGATGCAACCTTTTCTATAGATATGTTCCCTTTTTGTACATTATCCCTAAGAAAGTGGTGGCGTATTTCTATATGTTTAGTCCTAGAGTGTTGCACCGGATTTTTACTTAAATCTATCGCACCTTTGTTATCGCACATAATGGGAACATTTTCTAACCTAATGCCATAGTCTACGAGAGCTTGTTTCATCCATTGTGCTTGTTGACATGCCTTTCCAGCGCTTACATATTCGGCTTCGGTGGTAGAAATAGCAAGAGCGGTTTGCTTCTTCGAAAACCAAGATGTTAGACAACATCCCATAAACGTGCAAATACCGCTAGTGCTTTTTCTATCTACGTAGTCTCCCGCATGATCCGAATCTGCATAGACGATGGTTTCTATGCCGGATCCCTTAGGATACCATAATCCTAAGTGTATAGTGCCTTTAATGTATCGGAAGATACGCTTAACCGCTTCTAGGTGAGAGGTTTTGGGATCCTCTTGAAAACGGCCACAAATGCAGACACTAAACATGATATCGGGTCTACTTGCCGTCAAGTATAGTAAACTACCTATCATTCCTCTATACTTGGTGTTATCTACGGACTCACCTTCATCATCCTTTGTGAGCTTTACTTCCGTAGACATGGGAGTTTTCATGGGTTTTGAGTCTTCTAGGCCAAATTTCTTAAGCATTTCCTTAATGTACTTAGATTGGTTAAAAAATATTCCATCTTCTAATTGTTTTATTTGTAATCCTAGGAAGAAGTTAAGTTCACCCATCATACTCATCTCAAACTCATCATGCCTGATTTTGGCAAATTCAGCACACATGTCTTGACAAGTCGATCCAAATATAATGTCATCAACATATATTTGGACAATGATGAGATTTGGGTCTTTCCTTTTAGTGAAAAGAGTGTTATCTACCATTCCCATGGAATAATCATGTTTAAAAAGAAAAGTTTTTAATTGATCATACCAAGCTTTGGGAGCTTGTTTGAGTCCATACAAAGCTTTCTTTAACTTATAAACATAATCAGGTTTTGCGAAGTCAATGAATCCTGGAGGTTGTGCCACATATACCTCCTCATTGATAAAACCGTTAAGGAATGCACTTTTCACGTCCATTTGGAATAACTTAAAATCTAGGGCGCATCCATAGGCAAGTAGTATCCTAATTGATTCTAATCTAGCTACGGGAGCATAAGTTTCATCATAATCAATTCCTTCTTGTTGATTATAACCTTGGGCAACTAACCTAGCTTTATTCCTAGTAACTACTCCATTTTCATCTAATTTATTCCTATATACCCATTTAGTTCCTATGATGGTCATATTCATTGGATTTGGGACTAATTCCCAAACATCATTTGCCTTAAATTGATTTAATTCTTCTTGCATAGCTATAACCCAACTTTCATCATTTAAAGCCTCATTAATATTCTTAGGTTCTATTGTGACCTAAGGGTTCTTTGGTTAAGATGTCCTATTATATTGTCCAGTGTATGTGATCTAGATTCTTTAACATTTACAATTTCGTTATTTCCTAAGTTCATGTCTTCATTATCATTTCCTATGGGTTTTGTTTTACTAACCTCAATAGCTTCTTCTTCAACTAAGTCATCATCTTCTAAAGGTAAAGTTTTAGGAGGTGGTGGTGTTTCATCAAATTTTACATTTAGTGATTCTTCTACTTTCATGGAGTGTTTGTTAACTAATTCTTCTTGCATAACCTCCGTGCACTATTTGTGAGGTGCTTGTGTATGACCTCCGTGCTTACTTTACACTTGAATCTTTACTTGTGTATGATGTGTATAATACATCATAGGGAATGAACATTTCCCTTACACTTGAATCTTTACTTACTTTATATTTAAACTAATCTAATGACTCGAATTAAGAAAATTAAAACACTTGGAGCACTTTTAAGATTAACGTACATATGGGGGTAATAAATGATGTTCTTCCCCATTACTCCATAAAATAAGTACTTACCCATGAGTCCCAATCGTCCCAAAACAATATGTACAAGGATATGACTCGACTTAGCAACCATGTAATCAATTAGATAGTTAACTTAGGGTTTAACAAATAACAATAATGCACTAAAAATGAGCGCATACACGGAAGGCTAAGGCGATTTGGTTGTACATTTAAGTGGGGTGTAACAAATTCTTCCTTTAAGTAAAATGCTTAAAGTTAGAAACGAAAAGATAGGCTCGGAGGGGTGTACTAGGGGTTTCGTGTACTAAAAATGAGTACAACGCTACGGGTGTGGGAAAAATTAGTTGACTTAACTAGCCAAGTAATATGACTTAAATGGTCAAGTAATTATAATACGGGTTTAACACAAGGGTGATCCTAATGCCTCTTATCATGTAGTAAATCCTACTACACGAATGTAGTCTCACTAGCGGTCTCGGGATGCATCACTAACGCAAGTTCTAGAATCTAAATGCTACCGGTACACTCATAAGCACTAATAATGAATGCTTTTCCTATCAAATCTAAAGGCGAACCTCACATATTTAGGTGAAATTTTTTTTTGAATATACGGTTATGTGCTAGTCATACAATCTCCTATCCTTGAGACGCTTGCTATGGCTAAAGTTTCACTCCTAAATGTTGTAAAAAAATTTAAATTTGGCGCTAAAATTGCACTAACAAGTATTTCTCATAGTTTTATTACACATCTACCATCAAACAAAGCAAACTCAAGCGAAAGTGCATATGTAAGGTATCATCTTTTTACCCTCCCCTTACACTTAAAATGAACATTGTCCCCAATGTTCAATTAAAGAATGTAAAAGTGAAAAAAGTAAAGAGAATGAAATCAAATACTCCCCTGATTCGCTCGGTATGGATAATAGGGTGGCTAGGTTAAATCTTCCTCCAAGAAAATGAACAATTAATGCTTCCCTTCCAGAATATAAATCATCTTCTTGTCATACACAACCTGTAAAACCTGACAAAATAGACAAGACAACCTCGCGTAAAATCGGCGGCATTCTATATAAGTTACTAAATCCTAGAAAACAAGATAAGATATAATGCTTGTGGAATAAAGTTTGCAGATCTCCTGGAGATTATAAAACTTAATAATTCACAAAAACCATAAGACCCCGTTAGAAAAACAAAACCGGTAAAATTTCTAGATTTTTACACCTGACGCCGTCAAGAGTAAACTCCTGACGCCGTCAGAAGTGACCTGCAGAAATTCTTATGTTAAGTTTCCGGAAAATTTCTGGAAAAACTTGGTCCTACTTCTTGGAAGATCCTGCAAAACTTCATTATGACTCAATACAAGCATTTGACTCTAACAAATATGAATATACATGTTCATTTAATATTGTGGAGAATCATGATCGGTTTGTTTCTTAAAAACATATTTGGGGTTTCCCCTTACACTTATCTTTTGCAAAAATACTTTTAGGTGGAGTTAAGACTAGGCCAAAACAACAAAGTAAAGTATTTCCACTTTTTAATTGCGAAACATGATCAACCAACAATAAAAACTAAACATGCATACGGAAGCAAATAACAAACAAACAAAATAAAATCACACAAAACATGGGTTGCCTCCCAAGAAGCGCTTGTTTTTGTTCGAGTCACGAGCCTGACTCTACCCTTATTTAACGGATAAAGGGGAGGTTATCCCTACACTTAGGATTAAGTGTGGGTGATAGTAGCGATACACACCAACTTGGTAATAGTATGCCTCGTGAGAAAAGAGTGGTGGATGAATTATATGCTCAAAGGGGTGTGCTCCTATCATCATAACCTTACCTAATTCAATCGGGTTAATGGGTGGATTAAGATTTTCTCCTAGAAAGGGATCATTTTCAATCAACTTCAAGAGATTACTAGTTGGGGATCCATCTTGACCTAATAAACCCGGTTTAAACCCATAATGTTTCTTATGATCAATCATAAATGGGTGATGTAAGCATGTAAGGTCATTTTCCACTCCTATATTGGTTTCCTCTCTACAAGGCTTAGAGTCCACTACCTTTATCCTAAGACTACCCGGACTATATGGTTTGATGGGTGGATCGGAACCTATCTCAATTCCTAAATTCACAAGAATGGAAGATTAGGTAACGGTTTTGGTTGAGGCTCCGGTTCATCAAAACTAGGAACTTCCCTAGAACTAAGAGTAAGGTTATCATTATAAGTATTCAAACCTATATCCTCTAGTTGTGTTTGATCCAAGGGTTCTACCTCTATTGGGGTTCCTATAGTCTCTTCTACTTCTTCCGGGTAAGTCACGGGTGGTATGTGTGCCTTAAATGATGGTAGGACTTGTGGGGTACTTTGTGGGCTCATGTTATTTACTTCATCACTCCTTGTGTCAAAATCACCTATATCCTCAACACGTGTTTTATTATAATCTAACCCTAACATTTTCCCAAGTATCTCACGTGCTTCCCTAGGCATCTCAACTTCTATGTCCGAATCATAAGGATCATCCTCAATATTCTGACTGCTATATACAAATTGCCCAAAAGATTCTTCATCTGTTTCTTGAGATTCATCATCATCGATCATAAAACCTAGGTCTTTTTGATCAATGTGATCATGTTCGGCTACATTCTCCATCACATCAAGGTCACCTATGTGTTCATCCTGTATTATGGTAGGGCCTAACCATGACATGCAGCTAGGTGGCTCATACGAAACTATCCTAGGTGAAGGCTCATATGGTGCATAGGTTTCACTAAGTGAGGCATTTTGAAGGGTTGTTGGAGCTCCTAAGGTGAATTCTTTAAAAGTCTTATGCCCTTGGCCTCTTTTCTCAAGGTACTCAATAAAATCAATATAAGATCCTGTCCTCCTCATTTCATTCGTCCATCTTGGTATATCCAAACTAGTGTAATTATATTTTTTCTGATAAAACTCTAGTGTCAGACTTGGTGGATTCGCGTTCTCCATAATGGCGAACGGAATCGTCAATGAACTTAATTTACTAACAAAGGCACAAAGAAAAAGATAGACTAAAGAAAACCTAAAAATAAAAATAAAATCTTACTAGAAAGGAATCTAGCAAGTAGACCTAATAAAAAGAAATTCTAACCTAGACAATAACTATTCCCTGGCAACGGCGCCAAAAACTTGATGCGTGGGAATCGCAACAGGCTTTACCTCTCAAGGGATCTTGAGAAGCTTACAACCCCCACCAGGCAGTGTACCTGATCGTTGTAGTATAGAATAGTGACAAGTACCGGGGGATTGATCGTTCAGCTTAGGAATAGTGTCGCTAGGATTAGAAAGCCTAAATACAAGTTCTAAAGGTGAGGGATGATTATTTTTGTATTTTTATATTTTTATGAAAGCAAGTAAAATCTCGGGGTTTGAAGGATTTGGGCGGAATTAGTTGCTATTCAACTAACCCAATACTAAGATGCAATCAAAATAAAATACTAAAAATGAAAATAAACTAATTTATACTAAAGTTGTGAGCAGTAATTGGAGAAAATGTGTTTACTTTGATTTCACTACTCCCTAGATATCTTTTACACGTTAATTACTTGTTATAATTGCATGGATGACGGATTGTATTCCTTAATACTATTCATGGGGTGGCACACATAACTCCCCAATTCTATGAGCTCTTATCTCCTCCTACACCATGCCCAACACAACTATAGGGATTGTAAACAGTGGCTCATGCATTAAATACAACCAATAAAGACCTAGTGCGCCTCGGTTCATGTTTCTTAAGACGTTCAAGCATGTTACCATTTGGAGATCTGCCAGTTTTCTTAAGCCTAACATATAAATCATTCATCCAAGACAAGAATAAACAAGTAATCAACACATAATCAATATCTAGGTTTCATTAGATCTAGGCAAACACAAGATAGATCTAGCCTAGCATGATAGAATTAAGACAAGAACATGATATAGACAACCAACACATAGACATATTGATTGAATTAGAAGAACACTTATCTTGATTAATCATGCAAGGTATCAAGGGGTTGGAACCCTTGAAAAACCTGTAAAGTTACACCAAAATCGTACTTAGGGTTTCTCCCAAAACTTCTCTCTTTAATGTGTGAAAATTAGAAAACTATATATAGAAAAACAGGTATGACGGCGTCAAGACAAACAATGTGACGCCGTCACCTCGCCGCCAAAACTCTCCTCGGACTGCCTAGATCCACTTCTGACGCCGTCAAGACTTAAATACTTCCAGGCCGTCATGAGTCTTTTACTCTTGACGCCCTTCCTACGTGACGCCGTCAAATCTGTTCTGGGTCGTCATGGAAATTCATGAAATTTGCTCTTGACGCCGTCAAGGTTTTGCTCTTGACGCCGTCACCTACTGTTCCCAGCATGGAAAATAAAGACTTTGGCGTTTTCTTCATTTTTATGCTCCAAAAACGTCCGAATTGCTTCCTTTTCCAGATTTCTCTCCCAAAGTACCTAAAAGCACAAAAGGAACGATTTAGGGCAATATTTGATCAAATAAAGTCGGATTCGGGCTTAAATGACCCCCTAAAAGTGGTTCATTTTTCGCCTCATCACGCGTATCATAATTACTTGACCATTTAAGTCATATTACTTGGCTAGTTAAGTCAATTAATTTTTCCCACACCATTAGCGTTGTACTCATTTTTACTACACGAAACCCCTAGTACACGCCTCCGAGCCTATCTTTTCATTTCTAACTTTAAGCATTTTACTTAAAGGAAGAATTTATTACACCCCACTTAAATTTACACCCAAATCGCCTTAGCCTTCCGTGTATGCACTCATCTTTAGTGCATTATTGTTATTTGTTAAACCCTAAGTTAATTATCTAATTGATTACATGGTTGCTAAGTCGAGTCATATCCTTGTACATATTGTTTTGGGATGATTGGGACTCATGGGTAAAGTACTTATTTTATGGAGTAATGGGGAAGAAAATCATATATTACCCCCATATGCACGTTAATCTTAAAAGTACTCCAAGTGTTTTAATTATCTTAATTCGAGTCATTAGATTAGTTTATTGTAAAGTATGTAAAAATTCAAGTGTAAGGGGAATTTTCATTCCCTATGATGTATTATTTTGGATGGTAGGGTAAGAGTGTATGCAACAAAAAATAAATAAATAAATAAATAAAAAATCGAGAAAAAGAAAAAAAATAGAAAAAGAAAAGAGAAAAAACATACGGACTACCATCCCATTTCATTCTATGTTTATTTTATGTTTTTGTTATTTTTCATTTATTAGCTTAAGTTGAGTCGAGTCTTGGCTTAGCAACGCCACATTGTACATGTAATTAACCAATATTGTTAACTCGCCACCAGTAAAGACTGCCTATATCCAACAAAACCGTGTATTCCATATCCCTACACCTAATGTTACAACCTTTTAAAAGACCTCTTTGATAGTTTATCCTAGGTGCTTACGCCATGTGGTGGAGGTTTGATCCTTTCCCAAGCCTATGGTAATCTATTTTGCTATAACAGGTAGTGAGAGATGTTTTCCGTTTCCATATTGTGATATTACTTTATTACACCCGAGAGATGTGAGTATCTAAACACTATTTGTGAGGTGCTAGTATATGACCTCCGTGTTTGTCTTTGGTCTTTAGTGAAACGATTATTTGTTGTAATTACTTTTATATTAGCGTTAAATGACCCCTAACTTGTATTTTGTCTAGAATAAAAGCGCATTTGCTTGAGGACAAGCAAATCTCAAGTGTAAGGGTATATGATGAAGCGAAAAATAAACCACTTTTAGGGGGCATTTAAGCCCGGAATTGAATTTATTTGATCAAATATCGCCCTAAATCGTTCCTTTTGTGATTTTAGGTAATTTGGGAGTGAATTCTGGAAAAGGAAGCAATTCGGACGTTTTTGGAGCATAAAAGTGAAGAAAACGGCAAAGACTTAATTTTCCATGCTAAGAACAGTACCTGACGGCGTCAAGAGGAAGATCCTGACGGCGTCAAGAGTAAAATCCATGACGACCTAGTGCAAACCTGACGGCGTCATAACAAGGGCGTTAAGAGTTAATTTGGTGACGGCCTGCATAAGGTGTATACATGACGGCGTCAAACCCAGATCTAGGCAGTCCGAGAAACTATTTGGCGGCGAGATGACGGCGTCAGACTTTTGTTCTTGACGCCGTCACCCATCAAAATCTATATATAGTTTTCTATTTTTGATTCATAAAAGAGGAACTTGTGTGGAGAAAACTAGGGCCGAACTTTGTAAACCCTAGGTCATTTTTTACAGTGTTTTCAAGGGTTTTCACCCCTTGAATCCTTTCATGTTCAATTGAGATAAGTCCTCTCTTAATTCATTCAATATGTCTATGTGTTGTTTGAATATATCTTATGCTTGTCTTGATTTCAACATGCTAGGCTAGATCTATATTATGTTTGCTTAGATGTAATGAAACCTAGATGTTAATTATGTGTTGATTACTTGTTTATGGTTGTAATGGATGAATGATTTCAATGTTAGGCTTAAGAAAACTGGCAGATCTCCAATGTGTAACATGCTTGAACGTCTTAGGAAATATGAACCGATGTGTACTAGGTTTTATTGGTTGTATTTAATGCATGAGCAAATTCTAGTGATCCCATGTTAGGAGCTTCTTAGCCGGCTCGACATAGGAGTGAAGTAGGCGCTCATAGGATTGGGGAAGTAAGTACGCCACCCCATGAATGGTATTAAGGAATACAATCCGTCATCCATGCAACTATAACAAGTAATTAACGTGTAAAAGATATCTAGGGAGTAGTGAAATCTAAGTAAACACAATTCTCCCACATATTGTTCATAACTCTAGTTAAATTAGTTTTATTTTCATTTTTAGTATTTTATTTTGATTGCATCTTTAGTATTGGGTTAGTTGACTAGCAACTAATTCCGCCAAACTCCTTCAAACCCGAGATTTTTACTTGCTTTCATAAAAATATAAAAATACAAAAAGAATCATCCCTCATCTCTAGACCTAGTCTTTAGGTTTTCTAATCCTAGCGACACTATTCCTAGCTGAATGATCAATCCCCCGGTAATTGTCACTATACTATACTACATCGATCAGGTACACTGCCTGGTGGGGGTTGTAAGCTTCTTGAGATCCCTTGAGAGGTAAAGCCTGGTGCAATCCCCACGCTACCAAGTGGGGTATGGAGCGGAAGAGGTGGATCTTATGATGTTGTATCGTGTTAAGGGTAGTATGGGATGAGGACGAGTGAGGAGATATTCAATCCAAGAAATATCTTCACTCAAGTATAGGATTTCTTTTTGAAGGAAGATGCAACAAGGGCAATAGTGAGTGTGGTTTGTAACTTGATCCAAGTTGAGACAGTGAGGTAGGCAATTGTTGTAGGGTGATGATGGAGGTTGCCCTTTGTTGCGTTGTGCAAGATGCATGGCATTGAGATCACTAAGATCATGGATTTGAGATATTTCATCACGGAACTTTTGCTTTTCCGTGGCAATGCGGAGAGAGTCATTGTGTTGATATGGATGAATTGGGTTTGTGTAGTTAGAATTGTAGTTGGATGGTTGATCAAACTTGTATGGATCATTACAAATGGTTGGAGGATGAGATGAGTGGTTTGGCATAAAGGAAGATGTTTGGCCAATGTTGTATGGTTTGTAAAGAGGATCAAATGAATGTCCTTGTGAATTTGGTGTAAAGTTTGGGAAGTAAGTGGTTGGAGGTGTTGAGTGATTTCCAACTTCATTGGTTATGATGGATTTGTTACGAGGGCTTTTTCTTCGCCAAACGGGTTTTTCCGTCATTCTTGCAAGCCTTGAGGCTTTTGGTTTTGGTTTGTTTGGAGAAGTCATGAAGGGATGAATGGAGAGGGTGGAAGATTGGGGATATTTATAGTGTAGGATTTGTGTGTTTATGGATGGATAAAGTTTGTTTGGGAGATTAGGACAAAATGTGTTGGTGAAAAATGAGAAATGTAGGTTGAAATGGGTTAAAAAGCAGAAAAGATTATGTAAATCCGTCCAGCAAATGGCCGGTCCCCTTAATTAGGGGGCGGTCCCCTTAAAATTAAGGGGGCCGCCTTACATAATTAAGGGGGCCGCCCATCTGATGGTTCCCAGATTGCCAGAAAAGGGTTTTTGGCAGAAAATTTGTAGAAAGGTTGTGTTTTTGGATTTGGATTCAAGCAAGTTCAATTCCTTTAGGCAATATAGCATCTAATCTAATCAAGATATAGCATGCATGCAAAAACACATAAGCAAAAGAGCAAATAAGCAACACATAATAAGCAAAAGGAGACAAGTAAAGGCAAGAGCACTTAAACTTCCTAAGGCACCTATCATAGATCAAAGGCAAAGGCAACTAGTGAGTCAAGCATCTAGTGATGAAACAAGATGACAATGTTATGAGTGATTATGTCCTAGTGTGTGCCTATATGCAACAAATGTGGAGTTGTGATTGTTTCGACTTCTAAATGAAAAGGAAATTCTTAAGAAACAATCCAAAATCTCCTTGATTCGATTTTTGCTCGATCATGAATGTCAAAGATATATATTAGATTATATACCTTGACAATTTATGTGAGAGTTTATGCATGATTTTGGAAGACAATGTTTTTAGCATTAGTCAATAATGCAAGGAAAATGATGTTCATGTGATTCCTAGATGTGAGAATAATTTTTAAAGAAAATTGATTGGGTTTTACAAAAGAGTTTATGCAAAGAAAATAAACTTTCCCAATCTTTAATTTTGTGCGAAATAGATTCCTAGACTCAGAAATGGAGAAGTGGAAGAAAAGAAAATCTTAAAAAAAAAATTTTTGTCTAAATGCAATAAAATTTAGTCAACTTGTTCCATCATTCCTAATCCTAAATGCAAGTGATTGAATAATTCACGCTTAAGGGGTTTAGTGAATATATCCGCTATGTTATCTTCCGATGCAACCTTTTCTATAGATATGTTCCCTTTTTGTACATTATCCCTAAGAAAGTGGTGGCGTATTTCTATATGTTTAGTCCTAGAGTGTTGCACCGGATTTTTACTTAAATCTATCGCACCTTTGTTATCGCACATAATGGGAACGTTTTCTAACCTAATTCCATAGTCTATAAGAGCTTGTTTCATCTATAGTGCTTGTTGACATGCCTTTCCAGCACTTACATATTCGGCTTCGGTGGTAGAAATAGCAAGAGCGGTTTGCTTCTTCGAAAACCAAGATGTTAGACAACATCCCATAAACGTGCAAATACTGCTAGTGCTTTTTCTATCTACGTAGTCTCCCGCATGATCCGAATCCGCATAGACGATGGTTTCTATGCCGGATCCCTTAGGATACCATAATCCTAAGTGTATAGTGCCTTTAATGTATCGGAAGATACGCTTAACCGCTTCTAGGTGAGAGGTTTTGGGATCCTCTTGAAAACGGGCACAAAGGCAGACACTAAACATGATATCGGGTCTACTTGCTGTCAAGTATAGTAAACTACCTATCATTCCTCTATACTCGATGTTATCTATGGATTCACCTTCATCATCCTTTGTGAGCTTTACTTCTGTAGACATGGGAGTTTTCATGGGTTTTTAGTCTTCTAGGCCAAATTTCTTAAGCATTTCCTTAATGTATTTAGATTGGTTAAACAATATTTCATCTTCTAATTGTTTTATTTGTAATCCTAGGAAGAAGTTAAGTTCACCCATCATACTCATCTCAAACTCATCATGCATGATTTTGGCAAATTCATCACACATGTCATGACAAGTCGATCCAAATATAATGTCATCAACATATATTTGAACAATGATGAGATTTGGGTCTTTCCTTTTAGTGAAAAGAGTGTTATCTACCATTCCCATGGAATAATCATGTTTAATAAGGAAAGCTTTTAATCAATCATACCAAGCTTTGGGAGCATGTTTGAGTCCATACAAAGCTTTCTTTAACTTATAAACATAATCAGGTTTTGCGAAATCAATGAATCCTGGAGGTTGTGCCACATATACCTCCTCATTGATAAAACCGTTAAGGAATGCACTTTTCACGTCCATTTGGAATAACTTAAAATCTTGGGCGCATGCATAGACAAGTAGTATCCTAATTAATTCTAATCAAGCTACGGGGGCATAAGTTTCGTCATAATCAATTCCTTCTTGTTGATTATATCCTTGGGCAACTAACCTAGCTTTATTCATAGTAACTACTCCATTTTTATCTAATTTATTCCTATATACCCATTTAGTTCCTATGATGGTCATATTCATTGGATTTGGGTCTAATTCCCAAACATCATTTGCCTTAAATTGATTTAATTCTTCTAGCATAGCTATAACCCAACTTTCATCTTTTAAAGCCTCATTAATATTCTTAGGTTCTATTGCTGAGAGGAAACAAAAGAAATTATTTTTATCTTGAGCTTGTGACCTAAGGGTTCTTTGGTTAAGATGTCCTATTATATTATTTAGTGGATGTGACCTAGATTCTTTAACATTTACAATTTCGTTATTTCCTAAGTTAATGTCTTCATTATCATTTCCTATGGGTTTTGTTTTACTAACCTCAATAGCTTCTTCTTCAACTATGTCATTATCTTCTAAAGGCAAAGTTTTAGGAGGTGGTGATGTTTCATCAAATGTTACATTTAGTGATTCTTCTACTTTCATGGTGTATTTGTTAAGTATTATATATGCTTTACTATTTTGTGAGTATCCTAAAAATATTCCTTCATATGATTTTGGATCAAACTTAGTGAGGTAATCCTTAGTGTTTAGAATACAGCATTTACTTCCAAATACCCTAAAGTAGCTTAAGTTTGGTTTTCTACCTCTTAGTAACTCATAAGGAGTTTTTCCTAGAATTCTCCTAATTGATACCCTATTAATAATATATGTTGAAGTATCTACGGCGTGACACCAAAATTTTTATGGGATGGATTGTTCATTTAACATTGTTCTACTCATTTCTTGTAGTGACCTATTTTTTCTTTCTACTACGCCATTTGATTGAGGAGTACGAGGAGCGGAGAAATTGTGAGATATTCCATTTAAATCACAATATTTTCCGAATTGTACTTCATTGTCAAATTCCCTACCATGGTCCGTCCTAATGGCTACTATTGTGCATCCTAACTTGTTTTGAATCATTTTACTAAATATTTCGAATTTTTCAAAGGCTTGGGTCTTGTCACTTAAAAACCTAGTCCACGTGTATCGTGAGTAGTCATCTACAATTACTAAGGTATATTTGTTTCCTCCATAGCTCCGCACAGCGGATGGACCAAAGAGATCCATACGTAAAAATTCTAGGCACCTAGTAGTGGATACTATATTTTTAGCTTTGTGACTAGCATGAACTTGTTTTCCAATTTTACATGCATCACAAAAATGATTGTCATATTTTAGATTAGGCAAATTTCTAACTAATTCCTTAGAGGCTAAAGATTGTATTTGTTGCATGTTAGCATGTCCTAATCTCCTATGCCACAATGTGGAGTTTTCATCTAGGGTCGTTAGGCATATTCTATCCTCAGGCTTGTTTCCTAGTTTCATAACATATATGCCTCCTTTCCTAATTCCTCTACCTATAATTTTTCCATTCTTAACTATTTCGCTATCCTCTTCGGTAAAGGTGACTCTACATTTATTGTCACATATTTGTCCTATACTAAGCAAGTTATATGTTAAATTATCTACATGCTCTACATTTTCAATAGTAAGTGAGTCTTGAGAAATCGTACCTTTGCCAATGATTTTTCCACGTAAGTCACTACCGAAAATAACGTTACCTCCATTATATGCCTTGTATGTAGAGAATAGCTTGCGGTTCCCCGTCATGTGCCTCGAACATCCGCTATCCTTGATCCATTTGTCAGGCTCCAAGTCAATTCCCAAACATATTTCGTCGGTTCCTTTTGCCATAAAACACTTTTCATCTCTTGGTTTTTCTACTTCTTCTTTGTCACTATCACTCCATGTTCCACTAACAAATGCGCCTTGATTTTCATAACCTGACGGCTTTAGACATTCGCCAATGAGATGATTTGGACTTCCACATCTAAAGCACTTTCTTTTCCCGTAGTTGTCGCTTCTATTTCTTTGGAACGGTTTTATTTCGTCTCGTGATGATCTAGTGAATCTTCCTCGTCTCTTGAAGAATTTCTTGAATTCTCTTACAGCCATTGCATATTCTTCGTCTTCACTTTCGTCACTTGAATCATCATCATCACCAGGTTCCTTTTTGGCTTTTAGAGCAGTGGATTTGGTTTGTTCTTTCTTGACTTTGACCGTTTCCGAATCTCTTCTTATAATTTCTTCATGGACCTTCAAGTTGCCAATGAGTTCATCTAGTGATAACGTCATCAAGTTCTTTGATTCTTCAATTGCCGTGACCTTAGCTCGCCATTTCGGATGCAATGCCCTAAGAAATTTCCTAACACAATTTTTACTAGAAAATGTCTCATCAAGTGCTTTTAAACTTGTGATGATAGTGTTAAATTTAGCAAAAGCATTATCAATTGATTCCTCTTCTGGAATCGTACATTGTTCATATTGTTGTACAAGAAGATCTATTTTGTTATCTTTAACTTGACTATTACCTTGGTGAGTAATTAGTAAAGAATCCCAAATTTCTTTTGCGGTTTTACACATAAAAATTCTTTCATATTCTTTGCGTGGTAACGCATTATAAATGACCATTTTAGCCTCATTATTTTTTGCTAGTTTCTTTTTCAAATCATCATTTTGTTTTTCAAAAGATACAATTTCATCAATTTTAGTTAAAAATCACCAAAGGTAATAATATGCCAAAGATCAAGATCTTTTGATTTCACATAAGTTTCGAATCTATTTTTCCAATATAAAAATCTATCACTTTCAAATAGTGGTGGTCTTTGCATAGATTGCCCTTCTAAGTATTTTAAAGATTCCATAGATCGTTACAAGTTTTAAAATACAATATATTTTAAAAAATCTTGCTAGACGTGCCTCTGATACCAATTATGGAAAACTAGAAGGGGGGTTGAATAGTTTTACGTCTTTTTAATTCGTTATAAAAGATAGTTTTAGTGTTTTCTTAGTTTTTAAAATTTAGATTCGATAATATATGATCACAAGTCTTGCACAACATAAACAAATATCAATAAGTAAGATATAGCAATGATAAGAAAGAAATAAATGAGAGATGGAAAGATCGAACCGTGAGACAAGAGATTTATAGTGGTTCGGCTACAAGGACACCTTCCTTGCCCTACTCCACTCCCCGAGCACCTAACTCGAGAGTTTTCTTCACTATATCAACAAGCTCCCTTATGGCGGAGAAAACCTTACACACCAATTTACACACCACAACTTCTTCACAACTAAATCACACCTTCTACACAACTTTTTCACACCAATCTACTTCACAACTAACTACTTCACGCATATCTTCTTCACACCAATTTTCTTAACAACTTCACACCTAGCTTCTTCACTACAATCTAATTCCTAACTTTTCTTCTTCACACCAAACAACTAACTAATCACATAATCAATATACCTAGCACAACTATCTACAATCAAATTGTAACACCCCCAAAAATCATCACGTCAGCGGAAGACTTAAAATGTCAGCGGAAGACTTTTTGGGTGTTACTTCGAGGATCTTTGTCACAATCATAGAAAACGACACAAAAGTGACGCTTTAAAGTTTAATTCATTCAAAATACCAAATATTCGAGACATCAAGATGTTTCATAATTTAAACAACAAGTTTATTTAAAATATGTCAAAATGTTTATTTAAGCCCATGCCGGGTTACAAGCCCACTCCGTGCCTTCAAGTTCCTTCTTATTTAGTTACCTGAGATAAACACATGCTAAAAGTGTCAACACAAAGGTTGGTGAGTTCATAGAGTTTATAGTTTAAATCGTTAATTAGAAAATGAGTGATTTCCTTGTCAATTCAATAAGATAATCCGTTGGTTTGCCCTTCACCAGGTCAACATCAAAAATAGTAATTGGTTTATAAATCCATTTAACACGAGTTTCGAATCACAAGTTAAGAATGTATTGTAATCACATACAATCAATAAGTTTAATTCAATGTTCCTGTTATTGCCTTAAGCTCATGATACTCAACGATTAACAGCCAATCATAATCTCAAGTTATGACGGTAAGTAGTAGGCCCTCAAGATAGGTATTTGCCAATAACCTATTTATAAGAACAATAAAGTGCGCCTGGTGTTTTCTCCAACAACCAAACGAGGATTGTCAATCACTAATAGTACTATTCACGTTTATTTACGTTCACCCTTCAAGTGATTAAGGTTCATGATCGAGGGACTTTCGGCAATAGTAACTTAAGCAAATAACATTGGCCTGACGGTATTTCAATACCCGGTATAAAAGACTTGTGATCGAGTTTTAAGCATGTATCTCCCCACGGGAAAATAGTTAAAGTGTGGGCTATGAAATCACAGTAACATGTATATAGTTAACGAGTACTTATAAAAGTATAAAACAGTAATTAAGCATGTATCTCCCCCAAAGAGTTTACAAAACAATTAAATGAGAAAAGATGGGGCTATGACTCACCTTAGTAGCACAGTAGTAGTGGTAGTAACATAATTTCAACGATGCAAGGCAACGGCTTCACACACAACCTAAAAGATATGATATGTTTTAGTTGATAGTCTAAATCTCGTTTTATCTCAAATATTAGTTATTCAGTTGTGAACAAGGCTCGTGTTCGTTTAAATGTTTGAAGTTCAAAAATATAAAGTTATATACACATATAACTTGTGAGTAAGATGATCAATGGTCGACGTGTGATGGAAAATCATTAAGAATAAGTCGAAGTATGTAGGCGATGTGTTATAATGTCATTTTTAGAAGAAAATGAATAAACGTATCGTTATATCGTTAAATATTAAGAGTTACTATATATTAATAGTTACGTGAGTATTCGTATCGTATTTATATAAGTTAAATTTATAAAAGTATTATACTAAATATGTGTGTTTATATAAAACATTAATATTATTTTTATAAAATAATATTTACTGAAAATCCTTTAAGTTTTTACCAAAGTTACATTTTTAGTCCTAACGGTTAAACTATAAACTCTATGAACTCACCAACCTTTGTGTTGACACTTTTAGCATGTGTTTATCTCAGGTAACTAAATAAGAAGGAACTTGAAGGCACGGAGTGGGCTTGTAACCCGGCATGGGCTTAAATAAACATTTTGACATATTTTAAATAAACTTGTTGTTTAAATTATGAAACATCTTGATGTCTCGAATATTTGGTATTTTGAATGAATTAAACTTTAAAGCGTCACTTTTGTGTCGTTTTCTATGATTGTGACAAAGATCCTCGAAGTAACACCCAAAAAGTCTTCCGCTGACATTTTAAGTCTTCCGCTGACGTGATGATTTTTGGGGGTGTTACAGATTGGTATCAGAGCTTAAGGCAATAACAGGAACATTGAATTAAACTTATTGATTGTATGTGATTACAATACATTCTTAACTTGTGATTCGAAACTCGTGTTAAATGGATTTATAAACCAATTACTATTTTTGATGTTGACCTGGTGAAGGGCAAACCAACGGATTATCTTATTGAATTGACAAGGAAATCACTCATTTTCTAATTAACGATTTAAACTATAAACTCTATGAACTCACCAACCTTTGTGTTGACACTTTTAGCATGTGTTTATCTCAGGTAACTAAATAAGAAGGAACTTGAAGGCACGGAGTGGGCTTGTAACCCGGCATGGGCTTAAATAAACATTTTGACATATTTTAAATAAACTTGTTGTTTAAATTATGAAACATCTTGATGTCTCGAATATTTGGTATTTTGAATGAATTAAACTTTAAAGCGTCACTTTTGTGTCGTTTTCTATGATTGTGACAAAGATCCTCGAAGTAACACCCAAAAAGTCTTCCGCTGACATTTTAAGTCTTCCGCTGACGTGATGATTTTTGGGGGTGTTACACAAATATTCACAACAATCTTCACAAAGAATTATGTAAATAATCTTGATGATGCACCAACAACTTGGATGTGGAGATCACAACAAGTTGTAATACTTCTTGTCTGGGAGGATAGAAGTATTCTTCTCTTGCACTTGAGAGGATGATGTTTGAATCACTTTGAAAAAAAGAATTATGTATTTATGATCAAAGGATTAAGAGAATAGAAATGGGGATCTAGAACAGAAAGTTTAGGAGTGCAAAAGGTGAGAAAATTCTGTGGGATGAACCAGTATTTATAGAGAGAAAATTTACTGTTCTGGAGCGTGGCCGGTCCCCTTAATGATTAAGGGGGCCGCCCCTTCAGAACGTTGGATTTTCTTGTCTTCTAGTGGGGAAGATTTTTCTGGATAAAATTTGCCATTTATGGTTGAAAATTTGAAATCATATATTTATAACTTTAAATTCATGATCATGTTTGAGGGTCTTGACTTCAACCGTCTTCTTCTTCATCTGAATTTATCCAGTTTAACCGATCCAATGATTTTCCAAATGATATACCAAGTTCTGATCACCCAGCTACGGTATCCCACTATTCGTAACTGAGTAACTTCAAAACAGAGCGAACAACCATGGTTTCCCTATGCCTATAGCCCTATTCATGTATTGCTAACTCCCTGCATGTACAGATTTATCTTTCATGAAAACGTAAACCGGAACAGATAGCATACATGGTGTTTGCTATATTTAAGAGTTATCAGAAGCAATATGAATATTTAAGGCTCAATTGAATCAACCAATCAACTCGAGTACTAAATGATCACGCCAAGTTCGAATCCCAGAGGCCAAAATAGAACTCGAACACGGTAATAAACCACGGGACATTTCGGCACGGTTGACATCAATCTCTCCGGAATGTGTAACTAAGCTCGATCCCTTCTTGATTTATAACCCCAGCATACACATTTCTCCTCCCACAGACGAAGAGAAAGTTTATATGATTAGGAAACTCCAATATACGCCTATTCTCCCCTCAAAAATGGCATGCAAATGACGTTTTTGCCATAGTTGGGATTCCGTGATGATTGTGATTTATCCATTGCAGCATGGATAATTGTTGAAGCCCAAAATTAATACGAAGAAGATGGTAATTAAAACTCTCTTGTTAAAACCTTCCTAGTCTCTTCATCAATGGTTTAGCAAGTGAAGAATTCAATCAAGCTCGTAATATGCCTAAACCACTTGATGTATCGTGTTCAACTTTATAGGAGCACAAATTGAAACACGTCTCTAACAATTTCCACCTCGTGTCTTTAAGTCTGACCAATTCATGAGAAGATCTTGTACTAGAATCTCATTAGAAGCTCGTAAAACGACAATCTTTTGATAAGCTCGATAATAGACAAATTCGCGACTTAAATTTCCACTAATTTGTGATTAATAACCTATTTGGAGGAAACATTCAAAACTCCTTAAATTATAGGTGGTGGTATATACCCATCCTTCCATCCTTTCACTTATATAACCTCCTCTTGAACTATCCACATCTCGTGTGACACTGAGCACTACAATGTAACTCCTTTAAGTGATAGTTATATTATGTGTGACCACAACGTAACCCGTTGACAGATATAACTAGATAGCCAAGTCTAATCACTGTGAATATGCTCGAACAAGGATCATCAAACATCATGCATCCAACCAACCCTGAGATATTTGAGATACTAAGTACACAAACCCGTAGATTAACAAACCAACCAAGCGACCATAATTTCTCAATACCATTTAGCTCAAATGATCTCGTAACAAAACACGATCTCGAAAAATAACTTCCAAACGATCAAGTAGTACAAAATTATCCCGCAAAGTAGTCAAACCCTGTATGTTTTATTTTGTCCAAAGTCCAATTCCAATCCATAGTCCAATAGGTAGTCAAACTTAAGCCTTTTTGCCAAAATTCATATTAAATTTGTATGGTCTAACAAAGTAATTTGTGTAGTCCAACAAAGTATTTTGCTATATAAATTTCGGAAAGGCCCAAAAAAAACTTCAACAATCGGATGAGTGCCACAGGCCAACATTTAGATAATTTTGATAAGGCCCATAATCTTACTCAAACCCTAATCAACCGGGTATATAACACCTATTAACCTCACACAATCCCTATTTCATCCTAAACATCCGCTTCCATTTTACACTAAGTTCGGTCATTTCAAAACATACGCTCCATCTCACATCTTAACACAATTCATATAACCCCTTTCAATTATCTCCCTACGAATCCAACACATAAACAAAATCTTTCATCCTTATATCTTCATTATGCATAAACCCACTAACTGAAACAAGCACAGTTCGTCCCTTGGTTTCTTTTAGCAAGCAACTGAGCCTCACAATCAGATTATATGATTAACTTATTGTTTCAGCTTATATCTTGTTGACCAAGGTCTCGGGTAGGTGACTATTGTATTTTTTTCATCATTAGTTAAGGGATCTGTGATGAGTTGTTGGTTTCGATTTGCTAAGAACTTTTAAAGTTCTTTCATATCTTTAAAAGATGAGAACGAAACGTGAACACTAAGATCCTTTTTTTTTTTTCAATTGATACTTATGGGATGAATATGATGTTTTTTGTTGACGTGGGATGTGTATGACTGAGTTAGTGAGGTTGTAGAATGAGATTAGGAAAGTTAAACTTTGTAGGCTGTTAATTATCTTTTTTTTTCAGTTTGACTTTTTCATTTTCTGTTTGACTGTGCATCGTACTGCTCTCCTTTTACTTTTTCTTTTTATGTTTGACTGTGAATAAAGGATAGTAGTGAGTCTTGGTCAAATAGTCAACCCATGGAACTTTGAGTATCTTATGGTATGTCAAGGTTTTTGTGGTTTTCTCACAGTAGATCTGATTTCGTAAACAATACGAGAGTCAGATTTGTATTGAGATAAAGAAAATAAATTTGAGATCTTAAAGTCTCGCATCGCAGGATTTAATTTGGACAACATTTTTTTTCGTAAAAACGTGGGTAACAAAAATTTCGGAATATCCGATATCGTGGGTAATGATGTGTGGGAATCGCAACAGGCTTTACCTCTCAAGGGATCTTGAGAAGCTTACAACCCCCACCAGGCAGTGTACCTGATCGTTGTAGTATAGTATAGTGACAAGTACCAGGGGATTGATCGTTCAGCTTAGGAATAGTGTCGCTAGGATTAGAAAGCCTAAATACAAGTTCTAAAGGTGAGGGATGATTATTTTTGTATTTTTATATTTTTATGAAAGCAAGTAAAATCTCGGGGTTTGAAGGATTTGGGCGGAATTAGTTGCTAATCAACTAACCCAATACTAAGATGCAATCAAAATAAAATACTAAAAATGAAAATAAACTAATTTATACTAAAGTTGTGAGCAGTAATTGGAGAAAATGTGTTTACTTAGATTTCACTACTCCCTAGATATCTTTTACACGTTAATTACTTGTTATAATTGCATGGATGACGGATCGTATTCCTTAATACCATTCATGGGGTGGCACACATAACTCCCCAATTCTATGAGCTCTTATCTCCTCCTACACCATGCCCAGCACAACTATAGGGATTGTAAACAGTGGCTCATGCATTAAATACAACCAATAAAGACCTAGTGCGCCTCGGTTCATGTTTCTTAAGACGTTCAAGCATGTTACCATTTGGAGATCTGCCAGTTTTCTTAAGCCTAACATATAAATCATTCAACCAAGACAAGAATAAACAAGTAATCAACACATAATCAATATCTAGGTTTCATTAGATCTAAGCAAACACAAGATAGATCAAGCCTAGCATGATAGAATTAAGACAAGAACATGATATAGACAACCAACACATAGACATATTGATTGAATTAGAAGAACACTTATCTTGATTAATCATGCAAGGTATCAAGGGGTTGGAACCCTTGAAAAACCTGTAAAGTTACACCAAAATCGTACTTAGGGTTTCTCCCCAAAACTCCTCTCTTTTTAATGTGAAAATTAGAAAACTATATATAGGAAATAGGGTCTGACGGCGTCAAGACCAAATACGTGACGCCATCACCTCGCCGCCAAAACTTTCCTCGGACTGCCTAGATCCACTTCTGACGCCGTCAAGACTTAAGTACTTCCAGGCCATCATGACTCTTTTACTCTTGATGCCCTTCCTACATGACGCCGTCAAATCTATTCTGGGTCGTCATGGAAATTCATGAAATTTGCTCTTGACGCCGTCAAGGTTTTGCTCTTGACGCCGTCACCTACTGTTCCCAGCATGGAAAATTAAGACTTTGGCGTTTTCTTCATTTTTATGCTCCAAAAACGTCCGAATTGCTTCCTTTTCCAGATTTCTCTCCCAAAGTACCTAAAATCACAAAAGGAATGATTTAGGGCAATATTTGATCAAATAAAGTCAATTCCGGGCTTAAATGACCCCCCAAAAGTGGTTCATTTTTCGCCTCATCATATACCCTTACACTTGAGATTTGCTTGTCCTCAAGCAAATGCACTTTTATTCTACTCAAAAGACAAGTTAGGGGTCATTTAACACTAATATAAAAGTAATTACAACAAATAATCGTTCCACTAAAGACCAATAAACAAGCACGGAGGTCATACACTAGCACCTCACAAATAGTGTTTAGATACTCACATCTCTCGGGTGTAATAAAGTATAGATTACAATATGGAAACGTAAGATATCTCTCACTACCTGTCATAGCAAAATAGATTACCATAGGCTTGGGAAAGGATCAAACCTCCACCACATGGCGTAAGCACCTAGGATAAACTATCAAAGAGGTCTTTTAAAGGGTTGTAACGTTAGGTGTAGGGATATGAAATACACGGTTTTGTTGGATAAAGGAAGTTTTACTGGTGACGAGTTAACAATCTTAGTCAATTACATGTACAAGATGGCGTTGCTAAGCCTAGACTAGACTCGACTTAAGCTAACAAATGAAAAATAACAAAAACATAAAATAAACATAGAATGAAACGGGATGGTAGTCTGTATGTTTTTTCTCTTTTTCTTTTTTTTTTTTATTTATTTTTTTCTTTTTCTTGATTTTTTCGATTTTTTTTTTCTTTTTTTTTTTTTTTTGCATACACTCTTACCCTACCATAAAAAATAATACATCATAGGGAATGAACATTTCCCTTACACTTGAATCTTTACATACTTTACATTTAAACTAATCTAATGACTCGAATTAAGAAAATTAAAACACTTGGAGCACTTTTAAGATTAACGTACATATGGGGGTAATAAATGATGTTCTTCCCCATTACTCCATAAAATAAGTACTTACCCATGAGTCCCAATCGTCCCAAAACAATATGTACAAAGATATGACTCAACTTAGCAACCATGTAATCAATTAGATAGTTAACTTAGGGTTTAAACAAATAACAATAATGCCCTAAAAATGAGCGCATACACGGAAGGCTAAGGCGATTTGGTTGTACATTTAAGTGGGGTGTAACAACTTCTTCCTTTAAGTAAGATGCTTAAAGTTAGAAACGAAAAGATAGGCTCGGAGGGGTGTACTAGGGGTTTCGTGTACTAAAAATGAGTACAACGCTAAGGGTGTGGGAAAAATTAGTTGACTTAACTAGCCAAGTAATATGACTTAAATGGTCAAGTAATTATGATACGGGTTTAACACAAGGGTAATCCTAATGCCTCTTATCATGTAGTAAATCCTACCACACGAATGTAGTCTCACTAGCGGTCTCGGGATGAATCACTAACGCAAGTTCTAGAATCTAAATGCTAACGATACACTCATAAGCACTAATAATGAATGCTTTTCCTATCAAATCTAATGGCGAACCTCACATATTTGGGTGGAAAATTTTTCTGAATATACGGTTATGTGCTAGTCATACAATCTCCTATCCTTGAGACGCTTGCTATGGCTAAAGTTTCACTCCTAAATGTTGTAAAAAATTTTAAATTTGGCGCTAAAATTGCACTAACAAGTATTTCTCATAGTTTTATTACACATCTACCATCAAACAAAGCAAACTCAAGCGAAAGTGCATATGTAAGGTATCATCTTTTTACCCTCCCCTTACACTTAAGATGAACATTGTCCCCAATGTTCAAGTAAAGAATGTAAAAGTGAAAAAAGTAAAGAGAATGAAATCAAATACTCCCCTGATTCGCTCGGTATGGATAATAGGGTGGCTAGGTTAAATCTTCCTCCAAGAAAATGAACAATCAAAGCTTCCCTTCCAGAATATAAATCATCTTCTTATCATACATAACCTGTAAAACCTGACAAAATAGACAAGACAACCTCGCGTAAAATCGGCGGCATTCTATATAAGTTACTAAATCCTAGAAAACAAGATAAGATATAATGCTTGTGGAATGAAGTTTGCAGATCTCCTGGAGATTATAAAACTTAATAATTCACAAAAACCATAAGACTCAGTTAGAAAAACAAAACCGGTAAAATTTCCAGATTTTTAACTCCTGACGCCGTCAAGAGTAAACCCCTGACGCCGTTAGAATTGACCTGTAGAAATTCTTATGTTAAGTTTCCGGAAAATTTCTGGAAAAACTTGGTCCTACTTCCTGGAAAATTCTGCAAAACTTCATTATGACTCAATACAAGCATTTGACTCTAACAAATACGAATACACATGTTCATTTAATATTGTGGAGAATCATGATCGGTTTGTTTCTTAAAAACATATTTGGGGTTTCCCCTTACACTTATCTTTTGCAAAAATACTTTTAGGTGGAGTTAAGACTAGGCCAAACAACAAAGTAAAGTATTTCCACTATTTAGTTTAGAAACATGATCTACCAACAATAAAAATAAAGCATGCATACGGAAGCAAATAACAAACAAACAAATAAAATCACACAAAACATGGGTTGCCTCCCAAGAAGCGCTTTTCTTTATTTACGAGTCTTGTAGCTAGACTCAAGGTCATGGGTTACTACGTGATTCGGGTGAGTTCCTCATTGAGGACATCTTTGGGATCAAACTTAGGTTTCAACTTCCTATCGGTTTCCTTAGTGTGGTATGACCTTTCAAACTTTTCTCCATCCGGATCATACAAAGTCATCCTCATATGCCATGTTCCATCACCTTCTTTAGGTTGCTTGTCCCACCTCCATTTACACTTGTCTCCCTCTCTTTTCCACTTATTCATCTCTATATTAATAGGCATTACGCTCAAGAACTCAATCATCTTCCTAAAGACTAAGGGGTCCTCAAAGGGGTCTAGCTCTTCATCTCTAGCTATGAGTTGTTCTACCAAATGTGTCTTTTCTACAAAATCTTTCTCTAGATAAAATGGGCATTGAGGTCCTATGAAGTTCCTTTCTATCCAAGGTCCGAATCTAGATGGTCTCCTATTCATCTCTACCCAATGCGGTGTCGGTTCATCATCACAATCATAACTTTGCTTCTTTACATCGTATACCGACCAAGTATCTCCTTCACCTACCGCTATCTTAGACTCCTTACAATCTATCATGGCGCTAGCGGTTGCTAAAAATCCTCTTCCTACCAATAATGGGCATGTAGTGTCACTAACCATGTCTAGGACGTGAAAATCCGCTAATATAGTTAACTTTCCTATGTGAACAACTACATCCTTACTCATTCCAACCGGGTGGGCAATACTCCCATCCGCTAGCCCTATCAATACCTCCGTTTTCTCTAACTTTCCTAGCTTAAGAGCGGTGAATAAGGATAAGGGAATCAAGTTGAGGCTTGACACTAAATCGGCTAGTGTGTCGAAAGCTTCGGATCTTCCTATCTTACAAGGCAAAACAAATATACCCGGATCATCAAGTTTTTTAGGCAACTTGTTTTGAACGAAGGCGGTCCCATTTTTACCTAGTTTGAACTTCTCATATTTTTCTAGGAGGGTACTATAGTAAGGAGCACGCGCTAAGACATCAATGACGGGGCGTTCAAGGTAAAGTTCCTTGAATTCATCGTCAAGGTCTTGCGTAGGAGGTGTTTCAACTATACTTTTGACCGGCTCTATATGGGGTGTTTTATTTGATTGGTCTTTTTGAAGAACTTGGTTTTGTTTGAAACACGTGCTCGTTGATTTGACCGAGTAGTATTGTGGACATGAAGTGGGTGACGAAACTGAAGATATGGAATTAACGTTTAGTTTCGGATTCTTGATTGTGTCGCTTGGGAGTGCTCCCATTTCTCGGTCATTGAGAACTTTCAACAATGCGTCAATTCTAGTGGTCATCTCGCTTTGCTTGTGTTTGAAATCGGCTTCAAACTTAGATATGCGAGCTTCTTGAGATGCCATAAACTTTGACATCAACCCTTCAAGATTGTTGGTACTACCAAAGTTGTTAGAAGGATTGTTGTTGAAAGTACGGTTGGATGGTGGACCGGTTGGTTGGTAACGGTTAGGCGGATTGGAAGAATTGGGTTGATTTTATTTCCACCTAAGGTTTGGGTGATTTTTCCATGAGGGGTTGTATGAATCACCGTATGTGTTTGGCTCGGGCTTGAAAGTGTACCACTTATCTCCCGCTTCGTCGGTACGCGTGGATGCGTAGTCCGCAAAAGCTGTTCCGAGGAGTTCCACACAATCACGAGTGTCGTGGGGACCACTACATAATTCGCATGAAGAAGTGATTTTGTTCACTTGGCTTGAAGGCTTAGGAGCATCGTAAGATTTCATGAGAAACTTGACTTGGTCCTCAAGTTCCATGATCCTACGGTCGGGAGTGCTAGAATTGTTCGAAGGCAAAGATATTGCCTTGACCGTTTTGTTCAAATCACGGGGATCATTCCAACTTTCGTTGTCATAGAGAGCAAGATCTTCTATGAGTTCCCATGATTGTTCCGCACTTAGATCACGTAGCTTACCACCGGCCGATTGGTCAATGGCTCGCCTCGTGGAGATGTCGATATGGTCATAAAAGATTTGGACTTGGAGCCAAAGATCTATGCCATGATGAGGGACTTTTTGGAGTAAGTCCTTGAAACGAGTCCATGCTTCATAAAGAGATTCATTTTGACGTTGTTGGAACATCAAGATGTCATTTCTAAGCTTAGTAGTTCTCCCCGGTGGGAAAAATTGAGCAAGGAAACGAGTGGTGAGATCATCCCATGTGGTGATGGATCCCGCGGGTAAATGTTCAAGCCATTGACTAGCTTGATCCCGTAGAGAGAATTGGAATAGGCGTAAACGGGTAGTCTCTCTAGTTTCAACACCTAGGTCTATGGAATCTACGATTTTGAGGAAGTCCTTAAGATGTTGGTTTGGATCTTCGGAACGAAGTCCATGGAATGCACATCCGCTTTGCACCAACCGGATGGTGTCGGATCGCAAGGGGGTCACATTGGCTCCGGCGAGCTCAATGGTGTTTCGGTAGCCTTGGTGGCTAGGTCGGGAATACTCTCCTAAGGTTCGGGGCCTAAGGGGTTCTAGTGGTGGGTTTTGTTGTGGTGGGATGACGGGTTCAAAGATGTTCCCGTTGTCCATGGTGTCGGGTGGTCACGAACAAAGGCACAAAGAAATAAGATAGACTAAAGAGAACCTAAAAATAAAAATAAAATCTTACTAGAAAGGAATCTAGCAAGTAGACCTAATAAAAAGAAATTCTAACCTAGACAATAACTATTCCCCAGCAGCGGCGCCAAAAACTTGATGCGTGGGAATCGCAACAGGCTTTACCTCTCAAGGGATCTTGAGAAGCTTACAACCCCCACCAGGCAGTGTACCTGATCGTTGTAGTATAGTATAGTGACAAGTACCGGGGGATTGATCGTTCAGCTTAGGAATAATGTCGCTAGGATTAGAAAGCCTAAATACTAGTTCTAAAGGTGAGGGATGATTATTTTTGTATTTTTATATTTTTATGAAAGCAAGTAAAATCTCGGGGTTTGAAGGATTTGGGCGGAATTAGTTGCTAATCAACTAACCCAATACTAAGATGCAATCAAAATAAAATACTAAAAATGAAAATAAACTAATTTATACTAAAGTTGTGAGCAGTAATTGGAGAAAATGTGTTTACTTAGATTTCACTACTCCCTAGATATCTTTTACACGTTAATTACTTGTTATAATTGCATGGATGACGGATCGTATTCCTTAATACCATTCATGGGGTGGCAAACATAACTCCCCAATTCTATGAGCTCTTATCTCCTCCTACACCATGCCCAGCACAACTATAGGGATTGTAAACAGTGGCTCATGCATTAAATACAACCAATAAAGACCTAGTGCGCCTCGGTTCATGTTTCTTAAGACGTTCAAGCATGTTACCATTTGGAGATCTGCCAGTTTTCTTAAGCCTAACATATAAATCATTCATCCAAGACAAGAATAAACAAGTAATCAACACATAATCAATATCTAGGTTTCATTAGATCTAAGCAAACACAAGATAGATCTAGCCTAGCATGATAGAATTAAGACAAGAACATGATATAGACAACCAACACATAGACATATTGATTGAATTAGAAGAACACTTATCTTGATTAATCATGCAAGGTATCAAGGGGTTGGAACCCTTGAAAAACCTGTAAAGTTACACCAAAATCGTACTTAGGGTATCTCCCCAAAACTCCTCTCTTTTTAATGTGAAAATTAGAAAACTATATATAGGAAATAGGGTCTGACGGCGTCAAGACCAAATAGGTGACGCCGTCACCTCACCGCCAAAACTCTCCTCGGACTGCCTGGATCCACTTCTGACGCCGTCAAGACTTAAGTACTTCCAGGCCGTCATGACTCTTTTACTCTTGACGCCCTTCCTACGTGACGCCGTCAAATCTGTTCTGGGTCGTCATGGATATTCATGAAATTTGCTCTTGACGCCGTCAAGGTTTTGCTCTTGACGCCGTCACCTACTGTTCCCAGCATGGAAAATTAAGACTTTGGCATTTTCTTCATTTTTATGCTCCAAAAACGTCCGAATTGCTTCCTTTTCCAGATTTCTCTCCCAAAGTACCTAAAATCACAAAAGGAACGATTTAGGGCAATATTTGATCAAATAAAGTCAATTGCGGGCTTAAATGACCCCCCAAAAGTGGTTCATTTTTCGCCTCATCAGGTAACAAAAATTTCGATATCCGATATCCCCGGCAGCGGCGCCAAAATTTTGATGTAGTCGTTTTAGTATTGTGATTGTTTTACTGAAGAAATGCTTAGGAAAGTATTTCCCCGGGTCGTGTCCCAGCGAAGGTGTGAATGGAATTTTGAATTCCCGATTTGTGAAATGTGTCTTGAAAGTGGTAAAAAGTGATTTTAATGAGATTATACTAATGAAATTGTGGAAAACTAAAAGGGGGTTGAATAGTTTTACGTCTTTTTAATTCGTTATAAAAGATAGTTTTAGTGTTTTCTTAATTTTTAAAATTTAGATTCGATAATATATGATCTCAAGTCTTGCACAATATAAACAAATATCAATAAGTAAGATATAGCAATGATAACTAAAGAAATAAATGAGAGATGGAAAGATCGAACCGCGAGACAAGAGATTTATAGTGGTTTGGCTACAAGGACACCTTCCTTGCCCTACTCCACTCCCCGAGCACCTAACTCGAGAGTTTTCTTCACTATATTAGCAAGCTACCTTATGGCGGAGAAAACCTTACACACCAATTTACACACCACAACTTCTTCACAACTAAATCACAACTTCTACACAACTTCTTCACACCAATCTACTTCACAACTAACTACTTCACGCATATCTTCTTCACACCAATTTTCTTAACAACTTCACACCTAGCTTCTTCACTACAATCTAATTCCTAATTTTTCTTCTTCACACCAAAGAACTAACTAATCACACAATCAATATACCTAGCACAACTATCTACAATCAAATATTCACAACAATCTTCACAAAGAATTATGTAAATAATCTTGATAATGCACCAACAACTTGGATGTGGAGATCACAACAAGTTGTAATACTTCTTGTCTTGGAGGATAGAAGTATTCTTCTCTTGCACTTGAGAGGATGATGTTTCAATCACTTTGGAACAAAGAATTATGTATTTATGATCAAAGGATTAAGAGAATAGAAATGGGGATCTAGAACAGAAAGTTTAGGAGTGCAAAAGGTGAGAAAATTCTGTGGGATGAACCAGTATTTATTGGGAGAAAATTTACTGTTCTGGAGCGTGGCCGGTCCCCTTAATTAGAGGCCGTCCCCTTAATGATTAAGGGGGCCGCCTAAGGAATTAAGGGGGCCGCCCCTTCAGAACGTTGGATTTTCTTGTCTTCTAGTGGGGAAGATTTTTCTGGATAAAATTTGCCATTTTTGGTTGGAAATTTGAAATCATATATTTATAATGAATTAAACATATTCTTTTAATTCCAAAAGTAATTTTGTAAAAGATATAGAATGTTTAATACATTTTATAAAAATTCTAGTGATTAGAAAAAATTCTTTTGATCATGAAATGCAATAAACACTTTGTTTATTCATACCTTAAGTGATATGGATGCAAAGACAAATATTAAGCACTAAAAACTTGTTTACGACATAAGTTTTAGATTAATGAGTTTATGCTTTGTAATTATCAAAACATAGAGATATTGTTAATATGCTAACAATGTTTTTAGACATTATTTATGTCAACAAAAATCACAAATGAAGCACAAATAATCACTTAAGCACGTATTTCAAATAAGGCAACTAGAAACGTAACGTAAAATCGAAAACGTACGCTAAAACGTAAAATAAACGTTAACGTACGAAATAAAACGCGACTTTTAAGCTACACTACTCCTACGGACTTGGAAATAATTTTGAAAAGTTAAAAATGATAAAAGAAAATTTTAAGAAAAAGAAAAATATTTTTTTGACTTTTTATTTATTTTTTATGAATTAAAAAAAACTATTTAACTATTTAAAAATTAAAAGAAAATGCAAATAAAGTGAGAAAAATAAAAAATAAATTTTAAAAATTATAAAATAACTAAAAAGTAATTTTAAAACTAAAAACTAATTTTTTTTGGCTTTTTATGTAATTTTTTGAAAATTAAAAAACTATTAAATCTATTTAAAAATTCAAATTAAATTCAAAATTAATGAGAAAAATGCAAAATAAATTTCTAAAATTCTAAAATAAATAAAAATAATTTTCTAAAATATTTTTGGATTTTTCTAGGATTTTTCTTATTTTTTTGGAATTTTTGGTAATTAAAAAAATATTAAAAATTGAATAAAAATGAAAATAAAATAAGAAAAATAGCAAATGGACTCAGAAAAATTTGAAAAAAATTACAGAAAATCTAAAATATTAAAATAAACTTGAGAAAAAATTTTGAAAATAAAATAAGCTGGAAAAGTACTGATAAGCTAAAAACTGCTTATTTGGAATTGCTTATTGATAAACACTCCTGACCCAGTGTTGACCCAAACTTAACCAAATGTATTTTAGACTATATTAAGCTTAATGGAACAGAACTCAGACCAATTTGAACTCAGAAAAACAGAATATGACTAAATTAATTGCAATAAGCACTTTTGGAATAAGCACAAGCCAAGCAATTAGAGCTTAATGGAACAAACTCAATGAAATACACTACTGGGAGCACAACTGAGCTAATGTAAATCAAAATTCTCTTAACAACAAACACTATAACACCAAGCAGACTTGAAATTTGAAAACAGACATTTGCTTAAACCAACCAAATTGCAGCTTAAATATAAGCACTTAATAAGCTAAAGAGTAAGACCTAAGGGGGGCAAAAGAAAGTCTATACTACTGGCTATCTATAAAACTACTAAGCACTAAATCTAACACCTACATGACCCTCAATTGAGCCTGAGATCAGGTCACTTTGAACCTGCAGCCTGTGGGTATTTTGACTATTAGCATGCACACAAGGTTTGACCAAAATGAAATTCTATAGATCAATACTAATCCTAGATGTAATATAACGCTGATTTATGAACTAAGTAACCTAAATGCATCTAAAATCCATCAAGATGACAGCATATTCACAGCAATGCTTACTGATTTTGAAGATAAAAGCAATGTTTGACTTTTTGCTAAAATACGTATATGTTTTATGACTTAATTTGTTTAAGAGACCTAAATAGAGGCTGCCTAAACTATGAATTTTACCAATAAGCAACTCCAACTCAGAATCCAACCTTAACCCAAACACCCCTGCATCTAACAGCTTGCACTACAACAATGAGATTTAAGCTCAATCCTACCAAACTAACGGTCAAACTATACTAACAAACTAATTTTAAGGCTGATTGAACAGAAAACTTAGGCTAAGAACATCCAGAGCAATAGTATGCAGATTTACTTCTAAATGGCAGTGGAAACTATAAACTATGCTAGTTCATACCAAAACATCAAATAAGCATATAAGAGACTACAATAAGTAATACTAATAAGCTACATCTACAGAACTTAAGCTATAATAAGGGTAAATACTGAAAACTAATGAGGAAACTTACTTGAAAAAGGCTACCATTAAACAATGCTTCCTGGAAATTGGATAAGGCTCACAGAAGCTATTGAGAAACTGTGTGAGCTTATCAGAAGGGTGATGAGCTTATGTTCCCTTTGCTTATTATTTTATTTATTTATTTATTTTTATTTTTTTTAGATAGCAATAGAGTGAACTGAAATCAATCAAACAGTAAATTTAGCTATTTTAAAACTTTAGACAACAATAAAACAGTAATCAGAATTACTTGAAATGAAAATTTATAACACTTGAATAATTGAAATTAAAATAAACTTTTTATTAAAACTTGAAAGAAACTAAGTACAAATTGAAGAAAGCAGTAAAATAATCTGAAAATTACATGAAATCTACCACTACTACTAAATTCTAACCTACTCCTAATAACTAACAATCTCAAAGTGAGGAGGAGGTATGCTATTTATAGCCTGATGAAAGAGAAGGTCCTAGATGTCCACGCTGGCAATCCACACCATCTTATGTTTCTTTGGATTCTTTCTGAGTCGTATGATATCCCTTGCTCACCAATCATTAAATCACAACCCTTGGATCATGTGCCCCTTGATTGGTAATCCTCCGTATCTTCTGCCATTGGACCACGTGTCCTGACATTCCCCTGACCCTTCTAGAAACACCCAATCATTGGGTAATAATTGTGTCGAGGTTAATTTGAGGAGGGTAATTTTTAGGGTTCATGAACAGTGAATCCCTGGGTTTGTGGGGTGAAATTGGAGGGCGGTAATATTTTGGGGGTATTTGTTTGTTTTTATTATTTTGACCGGGTATAATAAAGGGTTGACCAGGTTGGGTCGGGTAATATGGGAAAGGGAGTGGATTGGATTTAAGACATGGGCTGGTTATATTTTTAGGACTAGGATTTTTACACTTAATAATACCAAGGACCAATCATGTAATTATGAAAATCATAGGGACCTTTACTGTAATTTTCCAAACTTTCTTCCAAGGGTCATTCTTGAAAATCTCTGATTCTTGGAGGACCATATTTTACTTTCCTTTGAATATTATTCCCATGGACCATTTATGTAATTTCCTGAAAGTGCAGGGATTAAAATTGCCAATCTCTCCAAACTTTTTCCAGGGACTAAATATGTAACTTTGATGAATCTCTGAGGACTTCAATTGACATTTTGAGCTTTCTTTGATTATTTTGCTTCCCCGGCTCTGGCTTTTGACCTTTTCCAATCTCGTGCTCGTTTTTGTCGGTTTTGGCTTTGTTTTTGTTCATTTTTCACATATCCGTACCTGCATATACACAAATACAAAAACACACATTCTCTTGGCATATTTGGTTAGTGTTTGGTGTATTTGGTCTGATTTTGCTCTAAAAAGGATGTGTGAAAAAGCACACATCACGGTACTGCCATCGCGAAACCCAATACGAGCATATTTATGCGAGCAAAAAGTTCTAGTTTTCTCTCTCATCAGAAAACCCTTTAAAACTCACAAAACTTACCAAAATCTTGAATCTTTACCACAAAAGCTTGAAATAACCATTAAAATCTTGTTAAGAATCAGAAAGATAACTGAAACACATTAACTTTGGATTCAAAAACAAAGATTTAAATATCAAAAAGTGTAAATT
The DNA here is from genome assembly GCA_030686995.1 of Artemisia argyi. Classification (NCBI taxonomy): domain Eukaryota; kingdom Viridiplantae; phylum Streptophyta; class Magnoliopsida; order Asterales; family Asteraceae; genus Artemisia; species Artemisia argyi. Next base: position 106,123,313 of record CM060676.1, read on the forward strand.
CGGACTGTTTTAGATGACCAGAAAAACAAGGACGATTTTGGACAGTTGGACTGAAAACAATACGAGACAAGACATGAAACACCAATAAAATAAACAACCTAAACCCCCGGTTAGCTCTGATACCAATTGTTGGTCCACATAAACCAAGTTTAGGTGATGATATGGTGGTGTCGGGTGGTCGACCGGAATAGCCAAACACACCCATGGTGGGGGTGATGTTAGAGAGAGAGACTGGAGAGAAGGAAGAGAGAGTGGTGTAGAAAGATGAAATATTATTAAGACCAAAACACACACCTCACATGCATATGGGTGTGATACCTCACAACCCTTCCTAATATAAGTTGTGATACCACAACATTCTTAGTCCCCCCCCCCCCCCCCCCCGAGACTATACAAGTGTCTTGAGGGTGGAATATCTAATCTAGTAAACTACTTGTATTTTTGTGTTCCAACACAACGGCATGCCACAAACATAGCTTCCACTTCCTTCAGTCATCGAGTTAGAGAAGCGACTCCCCCAGTGCCAATGAATCCGGCCGACAACAACCTACCAAACTACGGAAAGGCATGATCTCTTTCCTTGCCTTCTTTTACACTGGCACGGTAAGCAGAGGTGGTTTGGTGAGTCGTCTCAGCTAGTAGTTCAGTCACCCGTCGAGCCACTTGCTTCGTCAGATTTTGATTAGCTATTGCGAGGTTTTGGGAAACTTGATTGTTGATGATGTAGACGGGTTTAATCAAAAGTCGTCCTAAAGGGTCAATGTCAACTGCAGGTGGTGCCTAGGGGCTTGCTTGGTTTCCAACATCAACCATCCATGCAGCCTTGATCGCATTTCTTCTTTAATTCATAGCTCTATACAATAGAAAGACAAGGGAGTTATGGGGATGAGAATGTATATCTCCAAAGAGCACGAGCGCCATAGATAAAACGTCAAGATAAGTATCAAATATTGTATAAAAATACTATTCCAATGGGTGATAGAGGCTCCAAGTTTACCGAAATACCAAGTACTATCCAAGCATTCAGGTTTTGGTAGTGGATTCTTAAAAGAATGGATCTATGTGTAAGAACGTTAGTTTACAAGAGTGACGATTGCACACTTCAGATGAGATGAGACGGACGTCAAATTTTGGTATTAACCGATAGTGGGAATGTGGTGGGGACATAAGGATATGTCACCGTACTAGAATTGAGTACTGAGGGCTGGATAGGGAGGATACAAGTTATTGACAATGGTGGTATTTAGTTATCAGATTCCGGGTATCACACACAATTTACGAGTCATAAGGGTGGGTCATACGCTAATAAATTTCCTCCGACACACTTATCGCCCCCTATTGGATTCGTCAACCCAATGAGTCCGATAACTGTGGCAGTCTGGTTTATTAATGTTAGACCAACCTGTAACTCAAACCATAACATAAGTCTCTCGAACAGTAATTAACAAGTACCACATCAATCCAACATGATCTCAATTCTAATACCGCGTAATTCCAAATATATCATCAGAACAATTATCACATGATTCAAGATGCGCTCAAATATCGCATAGGTCTAAACATATTTTCAAATCAAATATCGCATAATTCTCAACCATATCCAAATCAAGAAATCAATGCATACTGCATTACTCTAAACATGTTTAAAATAAAGTTCGTATAATTCTTAATATGCCATTTGATCATATAATGAAGGCTTCCCATAATTTCAAATCATCTCAATCACGTATTAATCAATCAAGCAATACCGCATAAGTCATAGTGTGAGAATCTAGCTCTCGACCAATTTCCCATATCTAACTTCCAAGATATAAGCATCATATTCTTACATTATTTCAAACTTAATTCAAGAGGCTTCTTCTTTCCAAGATATAATTACATTGTATCCTTCTATATTCCAAACTTAATTCAAGGGGCTTTGGCTTGGCAGGCTTGCATGGGTCGGTCAAGGATCGATTTTTATGAAAAGTGGTTATAGTTTAGGTTTTGAAAATCACCTAGTTCTCTAAAACCTTGGCTCTGATACCAATATGTAACACCCTCAAAATTTGGTTCAGCAAAAGATTTATACAAGATTTTGGGGTGCTACGGGATTGGTACACAACACAAGACTAGTGAAACAAGATAGCAATATCTATTACATAAAACATTTCCAAGAATTGGTTTAGAAGTTTACATTTATTCAAAAGTATTCAAAATAAGGCCCAAAGAAATAAAAGATAGGTCCACAATATAATATTAGAGTTTTAGTCGATCCTTCACCCATGCCATTTTGCTAAGCCTCCGGTAGCTGGCATGCAAAAACATTATCTTAATTTCCTGAGAAAACATGCTAAAAGTCAGCTATCGCTGGTGAGTTCATAGGTTTAATCAAGAGTTCAATAGTGGACCTGATAGAGTTTTTGTTGTGTGAGACTAAGGTAGATATTATCATACATTCCAACAACATTCCAATAACAACCATTTGAATATCGCAACGAGAGATCTCAATGGGCCCCTAGGCAATGCTAGCGAGGTTCCAAAGCGGCCCTGGTCTAGGTCGGAAGTAGATATCTATTCTTAGCTAGACACCACGTTATAGCAATGGATTGCTACCCTAGTCTAAGTCAACATCTACCGCTTATCTTACCCTTAGCTAGTTAACACGTAAGCAAATCAAAAGTAGTTGTTTGTCGCAAGAGTTTTCTAGGAGTACCAACTAATGAATACAAGAGTTTGTATTTATAGTGGAATAACTTGGAGTCCAAGTTGGACTTGGATTCCCTTTGTGGATACCTAACTAGTCGACAACTTCAATAAAGAGGGGGTTCTAGAACCTTCTCCTTATTATGTTACATTCTAGTCCTCATACTTAACATTTAACGATCGTTAACTAACTTTCGTTAAGTTATAACGTTTATTAACTATTTACTGCGATTTAATAATTAATATATAACTATTATATATAAACTATCATAATTGAATCTCATATGCAATGCGTGCAATCACATATGAACGAGTTCGAAACCGGACATATGTTATAATATATGTTCACAAACCAACATTTAGAGCATGGTGTGATTGCATATAAATTAATTAAATTTGAATATTTTGTTCTTTTTTCCACTCAACAATTGATGAGCTGTGTTAATGGACATAAAGAAAATTTTTATTGGTTTTTATAAGATAAAAAAAGTGATTATAATTAAGCAACAAAAAATCAGTAGAAATAGATGCAGCCAAATTTTGATAAATTATTAGAGTATGATTACATAATCTTTAGCATGTATTTGTGGTGTTCAGTTTCCCCAATCAAGTTCTGCATCGATCTCAACCAGTACATCGCTATGTTCAATCGCAAATGAGCCCATTAGATAAACATGCCTTCATTGAGGAATTTGGCCAATTTTGCTCAATTCCTCCTTAGTCAAAGACCAGTCAAAAATTTCAAGGTTTTCCTTCATTCTTTCAGTGTTAAAGCTCTTCACTGCAATGATCACACCTTGCTCGTATAACCATCTTAAAGATATCTGCATATTTACTATAGTGTTATATTGTTGAAGACTAACTGTAAATGTTTTATTTTATTTTATTTCTGAATTGAATACATAAATTATGTAGAAAACGTTACTATAACATTAGAAATAGGAATATTAAGTGTACCTGGGCCACCTTCTTCCCTCTTGATTTGGCAATGTCTTGGAGAACATCACTTTCCATTACTCGGTTGTGCCCCCATGCATTATTGCGAACTGTACCTAGAGGAGAGTAAGCCGTGACAAGTATACCACTTTCTTTGCAAAATTTAGTGAGTTTTTTCTGTTGCCAAAGTGGATTCATCTCAACCTTCAAAAACAACATTATGAATTTTACTTGTATGTTCTGCTTTCTTAAAAGTTCTTAATTCAACATCTAGCAAATTACTAGCTTGAACAAAGAGCATTTATACATGTTAATGCATTAAAGATATTGTTTCAAAACACGTAAGATATGAGAAACGGTTACCTGGTTAACCGCAGGAGGGATTTTGGCAATTGAAAGAACTTCTTTGATCATTTTAGTGGAGAAATTGCTGACACCAATTGATTTGGTGAGGCCAAGGTTTTGACACCCCTCCATTGCCTCCCATGTTGCTTTCATATCAATTTTCGCTATGCATTCGCTTGGAATCAGGAGTTTGAATTCCTCTTGAGTTACCATCATCGGCCAGTGTATAAGATACAGATCTATATAATCTAGTTCCAAATTCCTACATTAATGCGGCAATTCTTAAATTGTAAGTATGTAGGGTCATTTGTATCTCTGGAGTTGAACTTTAACAACTAAACTTTTAACATGAACTAATGATGTCATGTCTATAATTTGGTATAAAAAGTGCATTGTGATATAGATGTGTAACATTATTGAAATAATTTCAAATCCACATAATATATAAAATTTTAATTAGAGTAAACTAAGGAAACCGTACCTATGATTTAGCTAATTGCATACGCAGTCTTTACAACTTCTAAAGTGTAGGCAAGATTCTATGAAAATATTTTGTTTGCAACTATTATACAAGGCATGAGAAATGGTAAAAGTTTGGTACAACCTCTACCAGGACAATAATTGCACATCAAAATTTACTACAGTGACTCTGCATGCACATTCGAAGTTGTAAGAGCTGTCTACAATTTGGACGAACCACAAGAATGGTTTTTTACTCATATTATTTGGATTATAATTGACGGTCCATTTGGTATGAGGATTTTGATGAGAGGATATGGACTCAAAGTAGAAAACATTGTTTGTTGTGTAACCATAGGTATTGAAATAATACTCACACCCTCAAAAGTGGGGTTCAATAAATCCAATAAATAGCAAATTTAAATCAAAATCCTAATCCTAATCCAAATCAAAATTCGAATCCGAATCCAAATCCTTATCCAATCCCATTAACAAACCAAACAAAACCTGATAATGATTAACTGACATAAACTGTATTCACATACCCACAAGTTGACTTAGCTGTATTATTTTGGATCATTATAATAATATGACAGGTGTAGTAGAACATTTTTTTATGTATCCTACAAATCGTTATCCACATACTATCCTTACATTCGAAAATAAGCTTCTATGTTGTATTACCAAGGAGTGTCCCATGTATTGTCCTCATTTGATCCTTTTTTTAGGTAAAGGGTTTTTATACCCGAAAAATATTAATACTAAAAAAAATAGTTCAGTACATAGGATGTGAGTGAATCCCACATTTTAGCACATTATAGGTGAAAACAAACGAACCATTTGAGCTTCAAACCTAAACATATCATAAGAATGACAAACCAAACTTATGAAAAACTATTCCTTAAATCTACTAACGTCTAGAGTAACTATGAAAATTTATATCCCAAGTGCCACAAAATGCTAATTTTTCTCTAGTTAAATCTTCGTACTCATCATTATCATGTAGGTTATCATCATAATCTTCTTTCCAACACTCGTAAGGCTCTTCCTCCGAGTTCCACCTCCACTATTAGATGCCCACCTACAGTTTTGTCAAAACCTCCTCCATTTCATTATCACTATCCTCATTATCTACATTACTTACCTTGTTCTTTCTAGTATTCGAACCAACCACATTAGACAAGGTAGGAGATGGTTGCTCATTGGTCAATTAAACCTCATTCATAGGTGTAGCATAATTAGGTGTGTTTGTCACAATTTGAACAGGCTCCACATTAGCCTTATGCCCTTCTTCCATCACAGTTTTGACCCCCGTGGAACTACCCTCCTTTATACCTAGAACATCATCCTTATCCACCGAACTAAGAGCATCAAACAATTTTGAAGTACTTGATTCTTCTTTGTACCACTTGTATGAGCACCATTCTTCTTTGAAACAGGTTTATATACATGTTTAGTTAGCCTAAACTAAACTTTAGGATCAATATTAAAGCCATGCCCTGCTCTTCTAGAAGGATGTTAAAAACCATTATTATTCTTGCTATTTTACTTCTTAGGCTCATTAACAACATGCTTCTAACATGTCATGTCATCATCACGAAAGTCATATGCACCCAATACCTAGGTGGTTCACAATTGTATTCCATCCTAACCGTATAAAGAACAGCGCTGATGAGGTGTAATTTCATACACCTTTAAGGGGTCATTTAGCCTCCAAATCGATACATATTTGATTTATTTCCCTAAATCATTTTCGTTTGAGTTTTAGGTACTTGGGAAGCAAATCCAGGAAAAGGATGCATTTTGGGCTTAACTGGACGAGAAAACAAAGAAAACGACAACACCCGAAAAACCCTTCACAAAAGGAGGTGTGACGGCGTCACAATTACAACGCGACGCTAATGCTTGAAGATGTTGTGACCACATAGTGAATTGAGACGGCCTCAAAGTGATGGTGTCAAGACCAAAAGTACGAAGGCTGGCGGCATCACAGTTCTTAAGTGACGCTATCACAACTTAGTCGGTGCATAATAGAATCCCTAAATTATGGCGGGCTGACAACGTCACAACTTATAAGTGAATCCATCACGTTTGTAATTTTATAAATATTTTCTCCTTATTTTCATGATTAGTGATTCGTGTGAAAACCAATTATATAATATATAGTATAGTATCGAAGTGATCTGCGTAAAATACGGATCACCCGAGTCGTTTCCCAGTGAAGGCGAATGGAATCGATAATATCGATTCGTGAAACCGTGAATTGAAAAGTGAAATAGTGAAAATAGCAATCAAGATAATCAAGTAATCACAAACAATAATGAACTATGCAAAGAGTACAAGTTAATAATGCACCAAAATCAAAAACGTAAAAACGGAAATGCACACGCAAAATTTAAAACGTAACGTTTATTGAAAAATGATCCTACAAACTTAAAAATATTTTCTAAAAATATTAAACTATTAAAAAGAATTTTAAGAAAAAGAAAAATATTTTTTTGACTTTTTATTTATTTTCTATGAATTAAAATTGACTTTTGGAATTTAAAATGAATTAAAAATAAGAAAATTAAAGTGGAAAAATAAAAATTTAATTCTAAAAATTCTAAAATATTATAAAAGAATTTCAAAAAATATTTTTGTATTTTTCACAGCTTTTTCTGATTTTTTATTGATTTTTGGTATTTAAAAATTGAATAAAATCAAAAGAAAATGAGAAAAATAGTAAAAATGTTTAGAAAAATCTGGAAAAATTCCAGAAAATCAAAAATATTCAAAAGAACTCAGAATAAAAATTTGAAGTGAAAATGAATAGTTTAAGTGCTTATTTAATAGAAAACTGCTTATCACAAGTGCTTATTAATAAGCACTTGTGATAAAAACTTTTTGATACTACAAACACAGACTCAATATAATGCAATGAGCTTAGTCATGACAAATTATGACCAAGTATAAGTTCAAATACCACAGATGCTCAATATTATAGCAATAAACTCAAAATAAGCTCACAAAAAATAGCAGAACAAGAATAAGCAAATCCAGAAACAAAGGTAAAGTACAACTTGCTAAACCTACTCTTATAAGACTCAGAAACAAACACAAATTCACTAATTCAAGCAAGTAAACCCACTAGCAGTCCTCTAAAGCCAAATAGCAACTCAGACTCACTAAGTTGTCTCACAGTCTCAATAAGCAGCTGAAAATAAGCTAATAAAGGTAAGCTGAGGGGGCAAACTACTCACTAGTAAGCGGAGATGCTAAAAACAACAAAAGAACAGACACAAATTCCAAATTTATTACTCTAAAAGATTGCTAGAAACATGAACAAAAGCTGATGCACAGGGGAGTATAAGATTCAGACAGTCAACTTCAAGGCAATTTCCCAATTAGCAAATGAGATACAAACTTTAATTTACTTTTTGAAATTGATTTTCTAGCTGATGATATTCTAAAATCAACAAGCAAAACTGATTTTCTATTAATAACAAATTCCACAGATTCTAACAAAGATCAGACAATACAGTGTTTGAAATTACTTTGACTTTTTTTGCTGCATTGAATGAAATTTGACTAAAATGAATTTGAATTACTTTTATTTGAATGAAACAATGAGTATAAGCTAGGATTAAACTAGATTAAGCTATATTAACTACAATTGTACCTAAAGTAATGATCATGCAGCCTATCTCAAACTAACTGATGCAAAAAATGGAAGATGATCTAAAGTAACTTAGAACTTGAAATATGTTGCACAGTCTAGTGTATATGCTTTTATGAACTAAAATGAGCAAGTAAAACACCTAAAAATGCCTAAACTAGATAAATGCAATATCTTATTGGAAAAACTGATTATTGATGAGAGCTTATGAAGAATAATATAAATGCTATTGAACTATGCAAATCTGCTGAAATTTCCTTCTGTTATACTTATATGATCTATTTAGAACAAAATCAAATTCAATCAACAACTTAGACTAGTCTGACCACCTGAGTCAGCCTAATACCAAACACTCCTTAAATGACAACAATGTAACAACTAAAAGCTGGTAAATCTACCAACTAAACAACAACTCAGATCCTGATTCAATAACAGATGATCAATCAATTCACACTGATTCCAAATATAACAGATGCACAAACAATCACAGATCAGCAATTAACCCAAACTCAGCACTCAATTATACAATTATAGCAATATAAACTAATGAAACAATAACTCAATTCCAATCCAGAACAACCTCAGATCTACAATATTACAGAACACTCAAATCAATCAAGCAACTCAGATCTATTAACAGATATTCAATAGAGCTATGCTAACTCAAAAATTCAAACTAATGCAATCAAAATATCAAATAAATTCTATCTATACTATAATATCAATTTAAACCAATTCAACAGTAACTAAATGAATTTGTAAAAGGAGCTCAACTTACAACTAATTTCAGTCCAGCTAGAACAGGACTGATTCACTTAGCTAGCATGTCTTTTAGACAGGCTGGGACCTTCCAAATCTATCCCAACTTGCCTCAATAAACCACCTCAGCAACCTCTTGATGCAACATTATTTCACCTTCAATGTACTTATCTATTTGTTGTTTACTAAAAATGAAACTGATATACCACAAGCTAGAACACTTGATTATACTGCTTTAAAGCTTATACAACTTATTAGAAACCTATTACACGTATACTTTGAAATATATTTTTTTTATATATATTTTTCTTTTCTGATTTTTATTTATTTTTCTACTTTTGTAAATGAAAAATGCTTGAATGATTATATAGAAAATAGACTAATAACAACTGAATAAAAGCTAAAGTGAAACAGTTTAAAAATAGAATAAGCAAATAAGAATGATGAATAAGCTGAAAATATAACAGTGAACTAAAATACTTTTTATTAAAAACTAATTGAAAGTTTACAATAGCTAAACTAGTTACAAAGAAATTTCGACAGCATTTTTCTACTCTAAAAATTACATACCAATAAGCTCTAAAATAAGACCTATTTATAGCTGAGGTGAAGAGGGTTGGGGTCTGATGCCAGGTTGGCAGTCCTTGCAACTCTGTGCTTTCTCCCTTCTGATCATAGCCCTTGGATCCATTTTGTGTTTCTTCAATCTATTATCAGCCCTTAGTTGAGAATTTGAGACGTGGCTCATCCAATGAAATGCCTCCATCTATCCCATTCGTGTGCATAATCTCTGACATGTGACTCAGCTTCTAGAAGAGGTATCCAATGATTGGATTGACGTGTTGCTTCCAATAATACTCTGCCACGTATTCTTCCTGACATCTCATTCACTTTCTGACCCTTCCTCTGTCACGTGATTGTGCTTCTAGAAAGGTTAATTGAAAAGTATTGAGCCAATTGAACCTTGAGATGAGCTAGGGTTCATGTGGTGTGAGGATTTCTGGGAATTTTGGGGGGAAAAGGGAAAAGGGGTTCGTTTGTTTTATTACTAAAAGTTTGACCATGTATGACCCTTGACCATGGGTGGTTTATGGGCTCGGGTCAAGGATTTATAAGCTTGGGCTTTAATATTGGACTTGGGCCTTTGGTATTATAAATGGATTGAATAAACTTTGGGTTTCAATTTCAGATTTTGGTATAATAAAATCCATGGACCAATAGTGTAATATACTGAAACTTCAAGGCTGATTCTGTCATTTTCACAAAGTTAATCCAAGGGCCACTTATGACATTTAATGAAAGTTGAGGGTTGACTTTGACCAAATAAGCATATTCTTGACAAAAACATGTACAGTCTTCCCCGACCTCGGCTTTTGTACACTCTTTTCCACTCTCTTGCTCGTGTTGTATTGTTTTCTATGATTTTTCATCAATTTCTTTGATATCCGTACCTGCACATTCAAAAACACAAAACAACGTATTTTTGGCATAATTGGTTAGTTTTTTATCTCATTAGTCCGGTTTTTGGTCAAATAATAGTGAGTGAATAAGCACTCACCAAAATCCCCCCGACTAAAGTATTGTCGTGTCCTCACGCAATGTGATCAATTCACGCTTTTGGGATAGATAATTTCAAAACTCTTCCTACTAACTTTGGAAAGTAGCAAGGAGGTTCGAAAGAAGTAATAAAATCATTTATTCCCGAAAACGCTCCGTTTTTTAAAATTTTTCCTTTATTCCTTTATTCCACTTACACTTTCTATTTTTTACTTTTCATTCTTCACACTTGTGACGGTTTGTTGAACTTTCATTATTTTGCAATAATTATTAGGATCAACGAGTAGAAACACTTCTATTAAGAAGCGACCATACGGATAAAAATCGTCATCCTTGATTTTTCACGAGTCCCCAAACTAAGCGTACAAACGAGATCACAGCTTATCTACAAATTAGATGCTAACACTACTCATAAAAGTTATTTGTGGAAACTCCTTACTCCCATTTCCTAGGTTTTGTATCTCAATATTTTATTTTGTTGAGAAATGAATTGCTTCATATTTTTTCGTTTCAATAACTTTTAGTCCGATAGTGATACCTAAGTTAAAACGATAAGTAGTTATCCATTTTCTCTTAAGAACCACTGCAATAGAAATTCGGTCCACATCAAGGAATTTTGGCACATACAATATCATAAATATAAGTTGCGGAGTACTACACGTGCACCTCATGTGTCCAATTCAGAATTACACACATGCACCTCACGCGCCAACAACTTATTTATACATAAGCTCTTATTCATCATACTTTCAACTTTCACTTTTTTTTCATTTTTCACTTTTCTCATATTTTTCATACTTTTCACTTTTTTCTTTCTTGACTTTTTTCTCATAACATCAATGGAAGCTTATCAGGTAGCTCCAAAACCACATAGATAATCAACTTTTGACTTTTGACTTTTTGCTCTTATTTTTGATGTTCCTTGATATGTACCCAACTTTTAAAGCAAAAATTCTCTTAAGAAAACAAAGAACTAAATATTATTCAAACCGAAATACCACTAATTAACCTAGAACATCTATTATATATGGGTGACGTATCTGATGGCAGTAAAAAGCCACAAGTACCTCTCATGAGCTCTAAAGAGAACCACTACTACACGTTTAGCATCTAACTTCTAAATAAACTCTATCATTTCTCGCTCTTCGCAATTTAAGATTCCAAATAATGAAACCCGCGAATACTTAGCCGATAATCAGCCACGCATATATAAAGTCAGTTACGGAAACTTGCAAATTCTAGAAGAAGAATTTGCGTTTTCTAGCTCCTGATGTAAAAGACTAGCGAAAGCTTTTAAGTTGCGCATGTATAAAGTCAAGTACGGGAACTTGCAGATTCTTAAGAAAGAATTCGCATTTTATAGCTCCTGGTGTACAAAACTAGCACAAGCTTATGTGATTATCATTGGTTAAGGGAACAAGCTAGGGCTCAACACGCCCGGTCAAGTCAAAATATTTATTCCTACTCTCGCCAGCAAGAAAGTCAACAAGGTGTCAAAACACTTATTCAAACTTTATTATATTTTTGCACAACTTTTTCAACTTTTTCTCATTTTTTTCATTTTTCATGACTTTTTCATTCATTTTCCTTCAAAATTTTTGAAATTTTCAGTTTTTTTCATTTTTTTTTTTTTTTTTGGTGGAAAAATGGAGTTGCAAGAGTGCACGACATTTGTGAAAAATGCAAGGTCAAAATCGAATCAAAGATTCACCCTCCCCCAGACTAGAATGACACATTGTCCTCAATGTTTTATGGGTTAAGGTAATCCTAACAAAATTCTAGGCCGTTTATTAATTATGAAATTGAATAAGCATGGGTTGCCACCCACGAAGCGCTTTATTTTTGATTTCCGAGTCACGTAGCTTGACTCGATCCCCGAATTCAATCGTCCTTGGGGAAAGTCTGGAGATCCGGGACTACCATGGTTGGTACGTCCCCTCCGAAATAGTGTTTTAATCGGTGACCATTCACATTAAAGTTGGGACCATCTTGTTGAGCTAACTCAATGGTACCATAAGGGAAAACTTGGGTTATTGTGAATGGTCCAGACCAACGGGTTTTAAGCTTACCCGATAATATCTTTAAACGAGAGTTAAAAAGTAGCACTTGATCACCAACGTTAAAAACGCGGTCTTTGATCTTGGCATCATGGATTCTTTTTGTTTTCTCTTTATATATCAAAGAATTCTTGTAAGCTTGATCACAGAGTTCGACTAACTCATTCAATTGAACTTTTCGGTGATCACCCGCGGTTTTCTAGTCAAAGTTGGCATGTTTTAAGGCCCAGTAGGCCTTGTGCTCTAGTTCGATGGGCAAATGACAAGCTTTCCCATAAACCAGCTTATATGGTGTACACCCAATGGGAGTTTTGTAAGCGGTCCGGAAAGCCCATAATGCATCTTCTAATTTGTCGGCCCAAGAGGCACGGTGCTCTCCTACTGTCCTTTCTAGTATACGTTTTAAACCACGATTGGAGACCTCAACTTGACCACTCGTTTGTGGATGATAAGCCGTGGAAAGACGATGTGTGACACCATATTTAAGCATAACTTTGGCAAATTGATCATTACAAAAATGGGTCCCACGATCGCTTATGATGGCTCGAGGTGCACCAAATCGGGCAAAGAGACTTTTTAAGAACTTAACAACAACTCGGGCGTCATTGGTGGGGAGCGCCTTCGCTTCAACCCATTTAGATAAGTAATCGACGGCCACGAGAATGTACTTGTTTCCCCTAGATGACGGAAATGGCCCCATGAAATCGATGCCCCAAACGTCAAAAATTACACTAACTTGAATCGCATTTTGCAGCATTTCATCTTTTTGAGAAATTTTCCCTTGACGTTGGCAAGAATCACATGTTTTCACCAATTCATGGGCATCCCGATATATCGTCGGCCAATAAAAGCCAGAATCGAACACTTTCTTTGCGGTGAAATTGGCACCATGATGTCCCCCCGTGGGTCCACTATGGCATGCCTTAAGAATTTCAATGGCTTCCGTACCGTGAACACACCGCCGGATCACTTGATCCGCACAGACTTTGAACAAGCAGGGGTCGTCCCAAAAATAACGTTGGACATCTTTAAAGAATTTCTTCTTTTGGTGAGACGACATCCCTTTCCTAATGAATTTCCCCGCATGGTAATTCGCAAAATCGGCGAACCATGGGGTACTTTGGTCAAGTTTAGTCACACTCCCAAGTGTCTCGAGAGGAAAAGTTTCGGTAATTTCCTTATTCTCGAGAACACTTTGATGGGGGTTCTCAAGTCGTGAAAGGTGATCAGCAGCAAGATTCTCAGCTCCTTTCTTGTCTCGTATTTCGACATCAAATTCTTGGAGCAAAAGAACCCACCGCATTAAACGTGGCTTAGCATCTTGCTTTGCCATTAAGTACTTTAGGGCTGAGTGGTTCGTATACACTATGCACTTTTTAAGAAACAAATACAGTCTAAATTTTTCAAAAGCATAGACAACCGCTAGCATCTCTTTTTCGGTAGTTGTGTAGTGATGTTGGGCGTCATTCATGGTCTTGCTTGCATAGTGTATCGGTTGAAAATACTTATTCTTACGTTGCCCCAGAACTGCACCAATAGCATAATCACTTGCATCACACATTAGCTCAAATGGTAAGTTCCAATCGAGGGCAACTAAGATTGGTGCCTCCGTTAACTTCTTCTTCAAAACATTAAATGCATCGATGCATTCATTTGTGAAGTTAAACGGAGCGTCTTTTTCTAAAAGGTGGGTCAGAGGCCGGGCTATTTTGGAAAACTCTTGAATAAAACGTCGGTAAAAGCCAGCATGACCAAGGAACTTCGGATTCCTTTGACGGTAGTCGGGTGAGGTAACTTAGCAATAACGTCGACTTTTGCACGATCTACCTCAATCCCAGATTTGGATATTTTATGGCCGAGGACTATTCCCTCTTTAACCATGAAGTGGCACTTCTCCCAATTTAGAACTAAATTAGTGTTTTCACACCAAATTAGCATACTTTCCAAATGGGAGAGGCAAGAGTCGAAAGAATTTCCATAGACGGAGAAGTCCTCCATGAACACTTCCATGGTTTTTTCAATCATATCGAAGAAAATGGCCATCATACACCATTGAAACGTGCCTGGAGCGTTACATAAGCCAAAAGGCATTCTACGATAGGCAAACATTCCATACGGGCAAGTAAAAGTGGTCTTTTCTTGATCCTGGGGATCAATGGGAATTTGAAAGTACCCAGAAAAGCCATCCAGAAAACAATAGAACTCATTTCCCGCTAAACGTTCAAGCATTTGGTCCACAAAAGGGAGCGGGAAATGGTCTTTACGTGTCGCATCATTCAACTTGCGGTAGTTGATACAAACTCTCCATCCGGTCATAAGTCGAGTCGGTTTAAGCTCATTATTGTCATTTTTCACATCAGTGATTCCGCCCTTCTTTGGCACACAATGAACCAGGCTAACCCATGAACTATCCGAGATCGGATAAATCATTCCAGCATCAAGAAGTTTAATGACTTCCTTTTTGATCACTTCGTGGATTTGTGGATTAACCCGTCATTGTTGCTGGACGGAAGCTTTGTGATTTTCTTCAAGTAGAATCTTATGAGTACAAGATCGAGGGTCGATTCCCTTAATGTCGGAGATTTGCCAAGCAATCGCACTTTTATGCTTCCGAAGCACATCTAAGAGTCGTGTTTTCTCCTCATCTTTTAGGCCTTTTGATATTATAACCGGTAATTTATCATTTTTTTCCAAGTATGCGTATTCGAGATGAGGAGGCAAATCCTTGAGCTCGAGCTCCTGAGGATTCTCTATTGACGGCTTAACTTCTTTTACGTCTGCCATTTTTAAGTCCACCAGAGGGGAAGAAACAATTGGTTTTTCATTTAACAATTTTTCAATTAATAAAATGTACCCCTCCGGATCAAAGTTATTATTATCAATTTCCGGTGAAAATGATTCATTTAAAAGACAAGCATTAATTTCTTTCCAAGCGAGATCACTTCCCTCAAACGGAGTGAGGGAATGGGAAGAATCAGAGACGATCGGTTCAAAAGAAGGAGTGGGATTGCCACTCGAAGCATTTTCGGTGAAACCAAGAAATTTTTGAGCATACTCCTCCATAGTTTCATCAATAACATCGATACGGTTGACGGAAGAAACATCGTAATCGGAGGAGTATCTCGCGGTTTGATCAAGGTTAAAAGTGACGGCTTCATTTCCAACACGTAAAGTAATCTCCTCGTCATAAACATCAATTAAGGCACGACCGGTCCTTAGGAATCCTCTCCCAAGAATGAGAGGAACCCGTGGATCGGCATCGAAATCAACAACCACAAAATTACGCCGGGAAATGAAATTTCCCAACATTGACAAAAATATCCTCAGCTATGCCAATTGGACGAGACGTAGATCGGTCGGCAAGCTCGAGGGTCATAAGCGTCGGTGTCAAGTTAGGAAGAGACAATTTTTTCCATATCGACATTCACATAAGATTAATGCTAGCACCAAGATCGGCCAAGGCGAAGCATTGAACCATACCCGGAAAATTGCACGGTATAAGAAACTTGCCAGGGTCTTCAAGCTTTTCGGGCAGCTTTTTAAGAAGAACCGCTGAGCAATTCTCGTTCATTTGAGTCCTTGACATTTCAAAAAGCTTTTCTTTATTATTCAAAACACCTTTTAGCATCGAAGCAAATTTGGGCATCAAAAGTATAGCATCCGCGAGACTTATATCAAAGTGTAACTCTTGAAAAATCTGATAGAACTTTTCCATTTGGTTTTTATCCTTCTCGCGGTGCTTTTGTTCATTTAAGCATGATGGATATGGCAACTTTGTTTTAACCGGTATTTCATTTTCATTATCATTAACAACCTTTTCCTTTCCTTTAGACGTCGGGACCACCGGAGGTTGGATGTCTTCGGTCCTTCCATTATTAATAGGAATTTCCGTATCCGTTGCCACCTCGGGTTTACGGGCGACTACCTTGGGAGGTAGAGAAGAAGAGGTAGTCGGAGCCGTCTGTCCATCATAAGTAACACCACTCCTTGTTATGATCGCTTTTGCATCGCCCCTCGGGTTAGCGATCGTGTTGCTTGGCAACGTTCCAGAGCCCGAGGGTCGATCATTTAAATGCTTGTTAATATCGTTGATTTGAGTCGCAAACAATCTCGTTGTTTCATCTTGTTTAGCAATTAAAGCTTGTTGACTCTGAATCAATTGTTTAATCAACTCTTCTGTGGGCGACGGATTTGGAATAGCAGCTTGATTTTGATTATTGAAATTTTGCCCACGGTTTTGAAAATTGCCATTGTTCTGATTTCCATGATTATTATTCTGAAAATTCCCGTTGTTTTGAAAATTGTTCCCTTGAGGCGGGCCTTGGTGGTAATTTCCCCGGTTTTGATTTTGTTGAAAATTCTGATTTTGTCCTTGAAAACCATTATTTCCGCGGTTGTGATTTTGATTGTTATTGAATTGATGATTACGGTTTTGCACATTGTTATTCTGATTCACTTGATTAGGTTGATTAAACCCGGGTGGTCCATGGTAATGGCTCGAACGGTAGCTGAGGAGATTACGGTCTCCTTGAAGAGGTGGGTAACCGTTGCCACCCATGTTCGCAGCATACACGTTCTCTTGAGCAAAAGAGCAGGTCGTCGGACACTCATAGTACGGATGTGGACCTTGACAAGTAATGCAACCTTGATTAACGGCGTTGACTTGTTGACTTGATTTTTCCATAGACATTGCATCAACTTTCTTTGTTAAAGCCACAATCATATTTACCAATTCATCATTATTTTACCATTGTTAGACACTTGTGGTTTATTTCTTGACATTCTAACACGAGCCTTATTTTCAATTATCGTGAAAGCATCATGCGTGTTCCTAGCCAACAAGTTACCACCCGCAGCAGAGTTAAGCGAATCTTGGTCAGCATGACATAACCCATTATAAAACGTATCAATCTACTGAAGGTCGGTGAACCCATGGTTCAGACATTTCTCCTTCAAATCTTTGAATCGGTCCCAAGCTTCACTAAACGACTCATCAAAAGCTTGTTGGAACCGAAAGATTTGAGAACGTAGGTTAGAAATTTTAGAGGGATGATAGAAGTAATTCACAAACTTGGAAGCGAGATCATTCCAAGTGTGAATCGAATTAGGCGGTTCCTTTTCCAGCCAAGTCCGGGCTGCTCCTTTTAAGGAGAAAGGAAATAACTTCAATTTCACCACATCGTGAGGAACTTGGTTCATTCTAATCGTCTCAGCGATGTCGGTGAAATTTTTGATGTGAGCGTAGGGGTCTTCGTGATCGAACCCGTGAAAGGATATACCCGTGATCAAATTGAGTAATCCGTGATTGATCTCAAAGTTGGCATTGATGTCCAGAATCACAATAGCTCTCCTCACACCATTGAATGGTGATTGGAGTTGTCCTTCCATCGGACGTGGATCAAATGCCGGTTGTTGTCCCATCGGCGGGATAACATTGTGTTGCGGACCACCCATTGGCGGGGGTCCGTTGTGTTCATTTTGGTTCATCTCCTCGTCGTCAAGGAAATGAACCCGACTCGTATGTCGTAAAACCCGCTCGGGGTTAGAGAACGGAGACGTAAGACTCTCAAAAGAAGAACGAGTGTGCATACACCACAAGCAAAAAGAAAATGAAAAAGAAAAGAGAAAAGAAAATCTTTTTGTTTTTTATTATATTTTTCACAAAAACTTTTTATTTCTTTTGTTTTTCTTTTTATTAAAACGTAACGTTAATTAAAAACTGTTTCTTTCAAAACCACGCGTGACGGGACGGGAGAGAAGAATGGATCTCTCTTCAGCTAGCAATTTAATGTCTTAGCTATCCGTATTTCCCGCTTATTCGGTTGTAGTAATTGAAATAATCCGATAAACAACTAATTTTACGTTTTTGTTATATTGTGAGACTTTTTTGGTTTACAACGCCCTTCCTTTCGGTCGAGTCGAGGCTGTAACTTTTATTATTTTTTTGGTATTTTGTAAACACTTTAGGAAAAGTATTTTGAATTTTTCAATTTTTATAGAGATATATATACAAAGTAGAGGAAGGCTTAACAAAACACGATTTTACAAAAATGTTATTCAAAAATTCACTTCGGCCTTCCCCGGCAGCGGCGCCAAATATTGATTCGTGTGAAAACCAATTATATAATATATAGTATACTAACGAAGTGATCCACGTAAAATACGGATTACCCGAGTCGCTTCCCAGTGAAGGCGAATGGAATCGAGAATATCGATTCATGAAACCGTGAATTGAAAAGTGAAATAGTGAAAATAGCAATCAAGATAATCAAGTAATCACAAACAATAATGAACTATGCAAAGAGTACAAGTTAATAATGCACCAAAATCAAAAACGTAAAAACGGAAATGCACACGCAAAATTTAAAACGTAACGTTTATTGTAAAATGATCTTACAAACTTGAAAATATTTTCTAAAAATATTAAACTATTAAAAAGAATTTTAAGAAAAAGAAAAATATTTTTTTGACTTTTTATTTATTTTCTAAGAATTAAAATTGATTTTTGGAATTTAAAATGAATTAAAAATAAGAAAATTAAAGTGGAAAAATGAAAATTTAATTCTAAAAATTCTAAAATATTATAAAAGAATTTCTAAAAATATTTTTGTATTTTTCACAGCTTTTTCTGATTTTTTATTGATTTTTGGTATTTAAAAATGATTTAAAAATTGAATAAAATCAAAAGAAAATGAGAAAAATAGTAAAAATGTTTAGAAAAATCTGAAAAAATTCCAGAAAATCAAAAATATTCAAAAGAACTCAGAATAAAAATTTGAAGTGAAAATGAAAAGTTTAAGTGCTTATTTAATAGAAAACTGCTTATCACAAGTGCTTATTAATAAGCACTTGTGATAAAAACTTTTTGATACTACAAACACAGACTCAATATAAGGCAATGAGCTTAGTCATGACAAATTATGACTAAGTATAAGTTCAAATACCACAGATGCTCAATATTATAGCAATAAACTCAAAATAAGCTCACAAAAAATAGCAGAACAAGAATAAGCAAATCCAGATACAACTTGCTAAACCTACTCTTATAAGACTCAGAAACAAACACAAATTCACTAATTCAAGCAAGTAAACCCACTAGCAGTCCTCTAAAGCCAAATAGCAACTCAGACTCACTAAGTTGTCTCACAGTCTCAATAAGCAGCTGAAAATAAGCTAATAAAGGTAAGCTGAGGGGGCAAACTACTCACTAGTAAGCGGAGATGCTAAAAACAAAAAAAAGAACAGACACTAATTCCAAATTTATTACTCTAAAAGATTGCTAGAAACATGAACAAAAGCTGATGCACAGGGGAGTATAAGATTCAGACAGTCAACTTCAAGGCAATTTCCCAATTAGTAAATGAGATGCAAACTTTAATTTACTTTTTGAAATTGATTTTCTAGCTGATGATATTCTAAAATCAACAAGCAAAACTGATTTTCTATTAATAACAAATTCCACAGATTCTAACAAAGATCAGACAAAACAGTGTTGGAAATTACTTTGACTTTTTTTGCTGCTTTGAATGAAATTTGACTAAAATGAATTTGAATTACTTTTATTTGAATGAAACAATGAGTATAAGCTAGGATTAAACTAGATTAAGCTATATTAACTACAATTGTACCTAAAGTAATGATCATGCAGCCTATCTCAAACTAACTGATGCAAAAAATGGAAGATGATCAAAAGTAACTTGGAACTTGAAATATGTTGCACAGTCTAGTGTATATGCTTTTATGAACTAAAATGAGCAAGTAAAACACCTAAAAATGCCTAAACTAGATAAATGCAATATCTTATTGGAAAAACTGATTATTGATGAGAGCTTATGAAGAATAATATAAATGCTATTGAACTATGCAAATCTGCTGAAATTTACTTCTGTTATACTTATATGATCTATTTAGAACAAAATCAAATTCAATCAACAACTTAAACTAGTCTGACCACCTGAGTCAGCCTAATACCAAACACTCCTTAAATGACAACAATGTAACAACTAAAAGCTGCTAAATCTACCAACTAAACAACAACTCAGATCCTGATTCAATAACAGATGATCAATCAAATCACACTGATTCCAAATATAACAGATGCACAAACAATCACAGATCAGCAATTAACCCAAACTCAGCACTCAATTATACAATTATAGCAATATAAACCAATGAAACAGTAACTCAATTCCAATCCAGAACAACCTCAGATCTACAATATTACAGAACACTCAAATCAATCAAGCAACTCAGATCTAATAACAGATATTCAATACAGCTATGCTAACTCAGAAATTCAAACTAATGCAATCAAAATATCAAATAAATTCTATCTATACTATAATAGCAATATACACCAATTCAACAGTAACTAAATGAATTTGTAAAAGGAGCTCAACTTACAACTAATTTCAGTCCAGCTAGAACAGGACTGATTCACTTAGCTAGCCTGTCTTTTAGACAGGCTGGGACCTTCAAAATTTATCCCAACTTGCCTCAATAAACCACCTCAGCAACCTCTTGATACAACATTATTTCACCTTCAATGTACTTATCTATTTGTTGTTTACTAAAAATGAAACTGATATACCACAAGCTAGAACACTTGATTATACTGCTTAAAAGCTTATAAAACTTATTAGAAACCTATTACACTTATACTTTGAAATATATATTATTTTTATATATATTTTTCGTTTCTGATTTTTATTTATTTTTCTACTTTTGTAAATGAAAAATGCTTGAATGATTATATAGAAAATAGACTAATAACAACTGAATAAAAGCTAAAGTGAAACAGTTTAAAAACAGAATAAGCAAATAAGAATGATGAATAAGCTGAAAATATAACAGTGAACTAAAATACTTTTTATTAAAAACTAATTGAAAGTTTACAATAGCTAAACTAGTTACAAAGAAATTTCGACGGCTTTTTCTTCTCTAAAAATTACATACCAATAAGCTCTAAAATAAGACCTATTTATAGCTGAGGTAAAGAGGGTTGGGGTCGGATGCCAGGTTGGCAATCCTTGCAACTCTGTGCTTTCTCCCTTCTGATCATAGCCCTTGGATCCATTTTGTGTTTCTTCAATCTATTATCAGCCCTTAGATGAGAATTTGAGACGTGGCTCATCCAATGAAATGCCTCCATCTATCCCATTCGTGTGCATAATCTCTGACATGTGACTCAGCTTCTAGAAGAGGTATCCAATGATTGGATTGACGTGTTGCTTCCAATAATACTCTGCCACGTATTCTTCCTGACATCTCATTCTCTTTCTGACCCTTCCTCTGTCACGTGATTGTGCTTCTAGAAAGGTTAATTGAAAAGTAATGAGCCAATTGAACCTTGAGATGAGCTAGGGTTCATGTGGTGTGAGGATTTCTGGGAATTTTGGGGAAAAGGGAAAAGGGGTTCGTTTGTTTTATTACTAAAAGTTTGACCGTGTATATGACCCTTGACCATGGGTGGTTTATGGGCTCGAGTCAAGGATTTATAAGCTTGGGCTTTAATATTGGACTTGGGACTTTGGTATTATAAATGGATTGAATAAACTTTGGGTTTCAATTTCAGATTTTGGTATAATATAATCCAAGGACCAATAGTGTAATATACTGAAACTTCAAGGCTGATTCTGTCATTTTCACAAAGTTAATCCAAGGGCCACTTATGACATTTGATGAAAGTTGAGGGTTGACTTTGACCAAATAAGCATATTCTTGACAAAAACTTGTACAGTCTTCCCCGACCTCGGCTTTTGTACACTCTTTTCCACTCTCGTGCTCGTGTTATTTTGTTTTCTATGATTTTTCATCCATTTCTTCGATATCCGTACCTGCACATTCAAAAACACAAAAACAACGTATTTTTGGCATAATTGGTTAGTTTTTGATCTCATTAGTCCGGTTTTTGGTCAAATAATAGTGAGGGAATAAGCACTCACCAATTAGCATGGAACATTGTGTGCAACTTTGGAGGACAAAACACTAGTATGAATTTCTAAGATTTTCTAAGCTATTTGGCCACCAATAACTCCACGTTTTATTGAAGATAAGTTATTCAATTATTAATCATTACAATATGTTTATGTGTTGTGTAATTATTTTTCTTTTTTCTCTTCGATCTAACATGGTAAGCTAAATTATATTGTGTTTGCTTATGATTGCATGAAAACTAGTTGCAGTCTTTAATATTATTGCTTCTTAATAGTGGTGTGCGCGTTAAGCAATAGGAAATTAGCTGTATCCCATACGACAGTTAGACGTCTAGTGAAACTTGATTAGAATTAGAGGAAAATCTCGCAACCATAAGTTGACTGAGTGGGTATTCTTCTTATGTATTTATTGGCTAATAGCGTGTCTGCAAGTAACACTTGCCTAGGTTGTCACATAGATAGTGGACTTGACCAACCCACTGCTGAATTAGGGGAACACATACACATTACACTAACAAGGGTGGCAGTGCAATAAGTTAAAGAATCCAACTAGGGAGTAATGTATGATTAAGTGGGCACATTTTTTTTACCTATACGAGTTTCCACCAATTTAGTTTTCTTGTTATTCATTTAGATTTAGTTTAATTAATAGTTTAAAAACCAAATATTCTTCAGAACCTGAAATTTTTATTTGCTTTCCTTAAAATATAGAAGACCAAAAATAATCTTCCCTCAACCCTTAGACTTAATTCGTCATACACTTTGAGCCTACCTCACTTTTCCTCAACAGAATGATTAAGCCCGCGTGTCTTACCTATAATACACTACAATGGTTAGGTACTCTGCCTAGGAGGATAATAAAACTTAATGTGTTTACAATTATCCGCATCAAGTTTCTGGCGCTGCTACCGGGGACTAGTCTAGGTTTTGATTTCTATCTCGTTTAGATCTACTCACTAGATTCCTATCAAGTGAGAATTTTTTTTTCTTTTATTTTGTAGCTTTCTTGTAGTCAATCTTTTCTTTGTTCCTTTTGTTCGTAACCTTGTCATTTGCCATCATTGTGAATGATATACCCTTTAACTAAGACCCACCAATCCGAGACCTACCAGTCTAACCTAGAGCCCGTACTCTTGGTAAGTACTCCAAACCTAGCCACAAGGGCTATTGAAACACTATTGAGCTTCCCCGAGAAGCCAATGTGTCTACCTTGCGATCCAACACCATCCGGTTGGTGCAAAATGGATGTGTGTTCCATCGACTTCATTCTGAAGATCCAAATCAACACCTTAAGTACTTTTTTAAAATTGTTGATTCTATTGACCTTAACGGTGTTACTCAGAAGACGACACACTTGCATCTCTTCCAACTCTATCTACGTGATCAAGCTAGCAATTGGCTTGAGTGTCTACCTGTGAGATCCATCTCGACTTGGGATGATCTTACTTCTCGCTTGCTCACACAATTTTTCCCACCCGGGAGAACTACCAAGTTATGGAATGACATTTCGATGTTCCAACAACATCAAGGTGAAACTCTTTATGATGCGTGGACTCGTTTCAAGGACTTAGTCTAGGAATTCCTCATCATGGCATTGATCTTTGGCTCCAAATTCAAATTTTCTATGATCATGTCAACTACTCCACAAAGCAATCCATTGACCATGCAGTCGGTGGTAAGATTCATGTCAAGAATGCGGAAGACTCGTGGGGCATTTTAGAGGACCTCACTGACTATGACAATGAAAGTTGGAATGACCCTTGTGAGCTTACAAGCAAAACGGTCAAGGCAATATCCTTGCCTTCTAATGTCTCAAGCATTCCCGATCATAGGATCATTGAACTTGAAGATCAAGTGAAATTCTTGATGAGTTCCTACAAAGCTTCTAAACCTTCACATCGAGTGAACAAGATCGCTTCTACATGTGAATTATGTAGTGATCCCCATGACACTCGTGATTGCATGGAAATCCCGAACAAGCTTTTGCGGATTATGCATTCTCAAGCACCGACGGAGTGGAAGATAAGTTGTTCACTTTTAAACCTGAGCAAAAACATATTGGTGATTCATACAACCCTTCTTGGACAAACTCACCCAAAATTTAGGTGGAGACAAAATAAAAATTCATCTCAAAACAATTTTTCAAACCCCCTTATCATTTCAACCAAATGAACCGTACCTTTAAAAATAGTCCTTCATTCTCTAATAATTCCAATAATCTTGAAGGATTGGTATCCAATTTTATGTCATCTCAAGAAGCTCGTTGATCCAAGTTTGGAGCCGATTTCAAACAACAATAAAGCGAGATGACAAACAAAATTGATACTTTCTTAAAGGTTCTCAATGATCGAGTAATGGGAGCACTTCCAAGTAACACCGTCAAGAACCCGAAACCAAGCAATAATTCTATTTCATCGGTTCCGTTTGCTCGTTCTTGCCCTAAAAAAGAAAGTGCATATCCATGCCCTTCCCATTATTTTCACCCGGTTAATACAATTAAAACGTGTTTCAAACAAGCTCAAAACTTTTCAAAAGACCAAAAACACACGGAAAATCCACCAAGCAAAGTGTCGATCCATCAAACTGTTGAAATACCAAACAACCAAGAGCCCGAATCAACTCTTAATGCCAAATTCAAGGATGTCGACCTTGCATGTCCAGTTCTTGATCCTTGACTTTGTCCCCTTATTATAACGCTCTTTTAGATAACTATGTGGAACAAATAAAGTTGGGAAAGAATGGATCCGCATTCGTTCAAAACAAGTTACCATAAAAATTAAAGGATCCAGGAATATTTATTTTGCCGTGTAGTCTTGAAAATTCATAACCTTTCGATACCTTAGTCTATTTGGGGACGTGCTTAAACTTGCTCCCATTATCATTATACAAATGCCTTAGACTTAGAAAGTTAGAAGACATGGAGTTGAGAATAGGTTTATCCTATATGAGCATAATTCATCCAATAGGAATTTTGAAAAATGTTGAGGTACGTATAGAAAAATTAGCTATATTAGCAGACTTTTATGTACTCGATATTAAGGAGTACTCGGCGTGTCCATTACTTGTAAGAAGGGGATTTCAAGCTACCATAAGTGCCATTATTGATTGTGGGAAATCAAAAATCATGATAGGTGAAGGATATAATAGGGGCAATATTTGGGATTAAGAAGCATGCCTACGGAGAGGAGGATGACCCATCTTGGACAACACAAGTTAGGAGACATAGTTATGGCCCTCATCCCAGAAATATTATAGGTCCTCAATGACCGTTCAATCTAAAAAATGAGTTTACGGATAGGAATCCTTTCAGAGATTGTAAATATGCTATAAATTCAGAGCTTGACCCATTTAGAGATGTACTAGTGTTTAGAAAAATGGCGGATTTCTTGGGGGTAATACTAATTAGTTTAAAAACCAATAATTGGGATTCATAAGTGTTAGGAATGAATGGTGAAAATTGGAAAATAACACAAAATGGTGAAGATGGCTTTTGGCACATTAGGATTGAGTTAATAGCTCTGGATGGAGAAAAACATGGAAACTTTCCGATACATATGATCCGAGAGGAGATGTAGATATGGATCGCATGCATGAGATGACGTAATAGGGCATGACTTTGAGTCTAGCTACAAGACTCATAAATAATGAAAAGCGCTTCATGGGAGGTAACCCATGTTTATTTGTTTGATGTTTTTCATTTTCGTTTTGTTTGTGTCATATATGCTTAATTATAATTGTTTAATCTTCA
Organism: Artemisia argyi; assembly: GCA_030686995.1. Classification (NCBI taxonomy): domain Eukaryota; kingdom Viridiplantae; phylum Streptophyta; class Magnoliopsida; order Asterales; family Asteraceae; genus Artemisia; species Artemisia argyi. The sequence continues at coordinate 106,149,452 of CM060676.1, forward strand.
TGTTTCAAATAATTTGTGACAATGCTTTATTTTGTTTTTAACTTCGCCTTAGTTATATATAAAGGTATTTTATAAAATGATAAATGTGGGGAAATTCTTATTTAGTTCAAAAGAACGAAATTCAAGTATGAGAAAATTTACAATTTATGTTTAGAATATATTCGTTTGCGTGTTTGTTCATGTTAAATGCTTGTATCGAGTCAAGATAAATATTTTACAGGGATTTATAGGTTCTAAAAGTTAGAATTTTTCAGAAAATTTCCAGAAAACAAAAAGAAAAAAATCTGTCAGGTCTGACGGCGTCACCATCACAAAGTGCCAGCGTCAGGTACTGTAGTAGTTATTTTTCTCTATATTTTTGTTTTATGTTGAAATTTAATTTTTGAAAATTTCCAGAATTTTTAAATTTCTATATTCTTGTAAAGATTTATTTTGCAAGCATTATATCTTATTTTCTTTTTAGTTTAGTTATTGCCGATTTTATGCGAGGTTTCGTGTTCGTTTTCTTATGATTTACATGTTATGTTGGACAAGAAGCATATCATAGGACTATCTTATCTTCTTGGAAGAGGATTGACCGTATTTCCATTTTTCATTGATATCGAGCTAATCAGGTGAGTACTAGTTTCTTTCATGTCTTTTTATTTTTCCCTTTATCAATTTTGGTACTTTTAGAACATTGGGACATCTTAGAAACTTGTCGTGCATTTGTTATTTGTTTTGTTCTTAAGTAATTGTGTAATAAACTGAAAGAAATACTAATAAAGGTAATTTTAGCACAAATTAGAATTTTTTATGACATTTACAAGTGAAACTTATGTCTTAATAAAGCGTCTCATAGATAGGAGTTAAATAGCTAGCACAAAAACCATATCAATCAAAAATTTCAACCCAAAAATGTGAGGTTCGCCTTTAGATATATAGGAAAAGCATCCACCTTTAATTCTTATGAGTGTACCAGTAGTATATAGATTCTAGAACATGCTTTAGTGATGCATTCCGAGATACCTAGTGAGATCACAGTCATTTGATTAGGATTTACTAAATGATAAGAGGCATTAGGATAACCCTTATTTTTAGCCTATTTTTTTATAGTTACAATGACTTCATTGGTCAGGTAATTACCTCACACCCTTGCTATATACTCATTTTTAGTATAAGATACCCTTAGTACACCCTCTGAGCCTTTTTTGCGGTTCTCATAATATTTCAGTTGATTCCAATATATGAATGAAGAGCATTGTTTACACCCTACTAAATATTACACCCAAATCGCCTTAGTCTTCCGTGTATGCACTCATTTTTAGTGCATTATTGTTACAACATATATGTTAAACCCTTCGTTAATTATCTAGTTGCTTACATGGTTGCTAAGTCGATTCATATCTTGTAAATACAGTTTTGGAAAGATTGGGACTTATGGTAGTATTATTATGGAATAATGGCAAGAACATCAAATTATTAACCCCATCCACACATTAATGTTTAAGATACTCCACATGTTTTGATCCTCGCAATTCGAGTCATTAGTTCATTTATATTTATGTGAATATGCAAGTGCAGGGATGCAATTATAAATCTCGAGATATCTATGTTATTTATTTTTTCAGCAGATCAAAGGATCGAAGGGTAAAAGTGTATGATAAAAAGAAAAAAAAGAGAGAAAAAGAAAAAAGAAAAATAGAAAAAATAAAAAAAGAAAGAAATAAAAATATACGGACTGTCATCATGCTTTTGTTTAAGTCAAGAAAGCAACAAAAAAAAAGAAGTTAGAGTTAGTTTGTCGAGTCTTGGCTTAGCAACGCTACTTTGTACATGTAATTGACTTAGTTTATTAACTTGCCACCAGTGAAATTCCCCATATCCCCAAAACCGTGTTTTCCTTACCCTTACACATAATGTTATAACCCTTGTAAAGCCCTCTTTAATAGTTTAACCTAGATGCTTATGCCAAAGCGGTGAAGGTTTTGATTCTTTATCAAGCCTATGGTAATCTATGTGCTATGACAGGTAGAGAGTGTTTATTTGTCCATTTCCAAAATGTTATATTACTTATACACCTGAGAGATAAGAGAATCCACACTTTATGTGGGGTGCTAGTATATAATTTCCGTGCTTGTTATGGCTATTATAGAACGAGTTATGTTGTAAATTATCTTTAAACCAATGCTAAATGCCCCTGAACTTGTAAATTGATAAGGGTAAAAGCATATTTGCTTTAAGACAAGCAAATCCAATTGTAGAGGTATTTGATGAGGTGTAATTTTATACGCTTTTAAGGGTCATTTAGCCTCTAAATCCATACATATTTGATCATTTATTGCCCTAAATCGTTTCTATATAAGTTTTAGGTACTTGGGAAGCAAATGCTAGAAAAGGATGCATTTTAGACTTAATTGGATGAGAAAACGACAACACCCGGAAAACACATTTCAAAAGGAGGTGTAATGGCGTCACAATTACAATGTGACGCCATCACAATTATGTGACGCCATCACTTGAAGATGTTGTGACCACTCAGTGAATTGAGACGGCCTCGAAGTGACGGTGTCAAGACCAAAAGTATGAAGGCTGACAGCGTCACAGTTCGTAAGTGATGGAGTTACAACTAAGTTGATGCAAAAGAGAAACCCTAGATGACGGCGGGATGACGGCATCACACCTTATAAGTGATGCCTTCACGTTTGTAATACTATATATAATTCGCTTTAATTTCATTACAAGTGTGGAACTTGGTATGAAACTTTAGAGGAGAAACCCTAATACGAATTTCTTAGCTTTTGTAGGCCATTTGGCCACCAATAACTCTAAGTTTAATTGAAGAAAAGTTATTCACTTATTAATCATTACAATAGTCTATGTGTTGTGTGATTATTTGTCTTTTTTCTCTTTGATCTAACATGCTAGGATAAATTATATTGTGTTTGCTTATGATTGCATGAAACCTAGTTGTATTATTTAAGATTATTGCTTCTTGTTAGTGGTCTGCGCGTCAGGCATTAGAAAACTAGATGTATCCCGTACCACAGTTAGACGCTAGTGAAACATGATTAGAATTAGAGGAGACTTTCGCAACCATAAGTCAACTGAGTGGATATTCATCTTAAGTATTTATTGCGCGTGATTCACTATTAGGCGAGAGAGTGCCTGCAGGTACAACTTGCCTAGGTTGTCACATAGATATCCGACTTGACCAACCTACTGCTGAATTAGGGGAATACTTACACATTACAATAACGAGGGTGACAACGTAATAAGTTAGAGAATCCAACTAGGGAGTAATGCATGATTAAGTGAGCATATTTGTTTACCTATACGAGTTTCCACCAATTTACTTTTCTTGTTATTAATTTATATTTAGTTTTATTTAGTTTAATTATTCGTTTAAAAATAAATCTCTTCAAAACTCGAGATTTTTACTTGCTTTCCTATAAAATGTAAAAGGCCAAAAATAATCTTCCCTCAACCCGTAGACTTAATTCGTCATACACTTCGAGCCTACCTCACTAGATCCCTAGAGAACGATCAATCCCGTGTTTCTTACCTATAATACACTACAATGTTTTGGTACTCTGCCTAGGATCATTGTAAAACTTCTTGTGTTTACAATTATCCGCATTAACCACCCTCACCTTCCAAATTTGAAATAACAATGACCATGTTTTCCTTAAGCTCCCGATTAGCTCTAATATCAATCAATGCACGCGCATAATTGAAATGCCCCCATGATTGCATGCACATAGTACCGGTGTAAGAATAAAGCATAATTAGATTACCAAGTCTATTAGCCATAACACTCAATCCGTCCTTCATAAAAGCAATAAGTGGAATAGCATGTGTTTTAATCCAAATCGGAATCAAGAACAAGTATTCTTTCAACAAACTTGCATTGGGTGTCCAGTTGTGTAAAATATTAGGATTAGAACGAATATACCATGGTCCATTCTCTAACACATCGTTCATACCCTCACCCGAAGAAAACTTGATAAAGAAAATACCTTTTGAGTTCATCATAGCACGAATAATACCATATTTCTTCTACGCATTCCTCACGTAGTGCTCAAGAACCGAAAATGCAATTCTATGGCCCACAAAATAACCATACTAGTTGAACTCAAATCGCGACTGAACTTCTAGAACAGAAGACAAAGGAATTTGCACTTCAGCCTTATAGGTTTGCCCAAATCAAAAGATCAAAAACTAACCTAATGATTAACTAAATCATTATTAACTACACTAGCAAACCAAATAGGGGTTGTTTGTATAACCAGTTCAACCACGCCATTCGTACCATTTTCCATCATCAACACAAACCCACTAGTATCAGATTGGGAGTTTACCTTATTCATGGCAGCATCGAAGCTTTCACAAGCTTCACGTGTAACCTTGTCAATTCTAGAACCACTCGGCTTTAATGGTTTTCCATCACCTCCCCACTAACACTAGCTTTCCCTCTAGCATTAGGCTTTCAATTTCATAGATTTTAGCATCCAAATTCACATCATTCTAACTGCCAAAAGATCTTGCTCTCGATTCCTGCATAACACCAACAGGATCCACAGTTCATTTCCCCACACTAATTTCCAAGGTAGTAAAAACCTCGTTGAAATCAGGCTGGGACTTATTATCAGTAGTCGAACTAACCTTATCCCCCACGCTTGCAGCAGTACCATCATCATTAATCCCTTTACTCGTAGCAGCAGTAACAACATTCCCTCTCTTTTTTGTTTGACACCCCTTCCTCCCGAACTCAAGAAACCCTACTCCATATTACATACGTCCAAAAACCTTAGCACATCAAACCAAACGTGACAAAAAGCAAAACCCTAAAAATTTTAGGTTTTGAAATGTTAAGTGACGATCGCTCAATCACTATCAGTAAATCAGAATGGCAAATCAATAATTCTTGGATAATGTTTTTTGCCTTGTTTAAGATTAGTTAATGCATGAAACATCTAGCATTAAATGTGAAAACCTTATAGTGACTTTAAAAGCAAAACCCTAAGAAAAGATTGAATCCCTAAGATCAGTTTAATGGTGCATTTGGTTTATAGTTGGGGTTGTAATGAGATTTGGATTTGTAATTGGTATGAAAGAAAAGTAAGAGAGAAAAATTATGATTGTTTAAAAGATTGTTTGTTTATAGAATTTATATAGAATTCGGTTTTGACATTTTACATTATTATAAGATAAAGGTAAAAAAAGAAATAGAAAAAAGTAATAAATTAGAAAAGGATGTATCAGATTTTGAAGAAAAAATAATATATATATATATATATATATATATATATATATATATATATATATATATATATATATATATATATATATATATATATATATATATATATGTATATATATATATATATACACACATATATACATAGATATATATATGGATAGATATATATATGTATATATATATATATATACATAGATATATATAGCTGCTTTTCATGATTATGAAATATGGCAGATGGATGTCAAGACCGCTTTCCTTAACGGAAAAATAACAGAGGATGTGTTTATGGCACAGCCAAAAGGTTTTGAAAATGCAAAGTATCCTAAAAGAGTGTGCAAGCTTCAAAAGGTGATTTATGGACTTAAACAGGCATCTCGTAGTTGGAATCTCTGCTTCCATGAGAAAGTCATACAGTTTGGATTTTCTAGAAGTGAAGATGAGTCCTGTATATATGTCAAAGTCAGAGGGAGTGTTGTAGTCTTCCTGGTATTATAAGTAGATGATATACTACTTATAGGAAACAATATCCCAACGTTACAAAGTGTAAAAGATTGGTTGGGGAAATGTTTCGCTATGAAAGATTTGGGAGATGCATCATATATTCTCGGTATAAAGATTTACAGAGATAGGTCAAAACGTCTTATAGGACTTAGCCAGGACACATACTTAGATAAAATTTTGAAAAGATTGAAAATGGAGAATTCTAAGAAAGGGAATCTACCCTTACATCATGGCATAAAGATTAGTAAGGATCTATGTCCGAAAACTAATGAAGAACAGGACAGAATGAGTCGAGTCCCATATGCTTCAGCTGTAGGATCGATCATGTATGCCATGACGTGTACAAAGCCTGATGTCTCCTTTGCTTTGAGCATGGTGAGTCGACATCAGCAGAATCCTGGTGAAGGTCATTGGACATCTGTAAAGAACATTCTTAATTAGTATTTAAGAAATACTAAAGACATGTTCTTAGTTTATGGTGGAGAAGAAGAACTCAGAGTGACTGGTTATAGTGATGCAAGTTTCCAAACAGATAAAGATGATAGTCGTTCATTGCCTGGTTGGGTATTTTTGCTAAATGGGGGAGCGGTGATGTGGAAAAGTTCAAAGCAAGATACAGTGGCAGACTCCACAAGCGAGTCCGAGTATATTGCAGCTCTTGAGGCTTCAAAGGAAGCTATCTGGATGAAGAATTTCATTGGATATCTTGGAGTTGTTCCAATAGTACAAGACCCCATTGAAATATTCTGTGATAATGAGAGTGCAGTCTCCTTGACTAAAGAACCCAAGGATTACGGAATGTCAAAGCACATTGAAAGAAAATACCATTTTGTTCGACGAAAAGTAGAAGGACACGTAATTATGAAGCACATACGATAGGAGGATAAACTGGCTGATCCATTCACAAAGGCATTGGCTAAGTCCAGACACGATGAACATGCTAGGAGCATTGGGTTGAAAGATAATATAAAGTTTTAGTTGTTAGTTTGAATTTGAAACATTATGAACAGTGATTAAAATCGTAATAGATTTGGTGATTAAATAATAGAGATTTGTTTATTTGCAAGTGTGCTACCATTTACTATTGTTTATCATTGTGTTTCATTTTGCATGTTTAGAATCCACTTCATGAGTACTTAGTTTACTCAAACCTCCTCAGTTGTTCATACTACAGGAAGTAAGTATTGATTTAAGACTGTCATGGAGTGTTAGTAGATTGTCTATAAAGATTATACATAGCATAGACAATGTTGCAACACTCATGAGTACTTAATGGGAATTAAGTATACGACAAACCTGTACTTAGAGAGATTACTGCATGGATTGAGATCATGAGTAATTCTAAGATGATAATATCCTCTATTCTTAAAATGGAGATACATCGAGTTTCTAGTTTTTAAGTCTGTTATACTTTAGTTTATTCAAAAGATGCATGTAAATGCCAGTTATAAAGGGTATGCTAGGTATGGCATGATAAGTTAACTGATTCTATGTATTCAAAGTTTAAATTTTCCTTTCAGGGAAAGCGATATCAATGGGTCCTTCGATGATTAAATGTTGACTTAAATGTACTTGGCCTAGCCGGGACTAAATTGATGTGTTCAATTCAGTAGTCTCATATAGTCAAATAATCGGAAATCGAGAAACATAATGTTGAACCTGGAGATTGATTAAAATCCATGTCTCAGGTTCATACGATATCAGTAGAACAAAGGAATAGTTGATCGCTTATCTAAGGGATGACTCTAAGATATGATTCAGAGTTCAGCAGTTGCATTGGATGGCACTCTCTGCTTAGTTGATCAGAATAGGCTTAGACCAATTATAGTTGATGAATTTTCCAAGTGGGAGACTGTTGGAATTAATGTCCAAGTTCATAACTAATTGGTAAGACTATCGTCAAAAGTAGAGTCCTTTTTAGGTCGCCTTAGTGAACCGTTAAGAGAAATAATAAAGGAGAAATAATATTAATTAGAATTAATATTACATGTATAATTAATTGGTTTGTTAATTATTAAAGTTAGTAAATTAATTGTAAGCAAATTATAAAGAAGCTTGGGAAAATTTTGGAAAAGTCCCATATCGCTCCAAAGGGATAAATAGAAGGAGCATGCCAAGGCTTTCTTTGCCCATTCCTTTCTTCCTTATTCCTACTCCTTGTAAGAGTCTTTCGTGTATCGGAACCTTAGGAGTTCGAATAGCTTTTCTCTTTGGTTCGTGGGTGTGAGCTATTAGAGGTACTCTCGGTTGAGTACTCGCCTCCAAGTTCGACCAAGGTGGTCCGTGTGTGAGAAATTCGATTTTCTCAAAGGTTAGTAATTTTCTTATTTCTTATTTAATTATTTATTTGTTTTAAGTTGCTTTTAGTCAATTAGGTTTAGATCCTTTAGGGTTTAGCTCCCTTCTTGCCCTAGATTATTATTATTTCCGTTGCGTATTAATCTATTTAGGGAATAGAAAACTCATCATATAATGGCCGCATGTTACGTCATGACAGATTTCTGAGTATAACATGGGTACATTAGAGCAGGGGGCATCATCACCCACAAGTCGCGCCATTCATACGTGGACCTTGTTTTGGCGCCGCCAAACACGCGCCACCACACCATCACTCTCCGATGCCAATAAAAATGTGTGTAAATTGGCGCTGCGCCAAAGTGAGAAATATTTGAATTTTTTGACCGTTTGGATATCAAACGGCTAGTTTCTTTTTCTTTTTTCCTAAAAAAATAATAAAAAAAAAATTTAAAAAAAAGCTCCCTATAACTTAATGAAATTACAAACAATATTTACTTTTCTGCCATCACTTCTTTACATACTAAAAACATATTACTTTCACTTTTACTCCTAAAAAATGTCTCAAAACCCTCATACCAATCCTACTCCATTTTTTTTCAAAATCTACTAAATATGTCACAACAATCGTCATCATCTAATCCAAATACACCTTCGTCCGGCTATTCGACATCTTCGCAATATCCTCCTTTTAGTACCTAGAATTCTATTCCGGGTATGTCGGGTTTAGGGGGTATGTCAAGTATGCCGAATATGCCGACCCCGATCAAATATATCATCAATATCAAAATCACGTGCTTAACTAGCACTTTCAAAATCTCCAATAAAATCCACCTCAAAGTGCACCTCAAGAAACACGAGAAAACGAACCGATCCCGCAACCAAAAAAGCCCTCATCATCCAAAGGCAGATGAAAAAAAAAAGAGTTGAAAAACGTAGCACCATCTAAGTGCCCGCACCGAATCTGAATCCGAAGCCGAAGCCCTATGAACTCATTCTCTTTGGATGGAGCCGAAGGAAAAGTTATTAGCCACGTGTTATGTTGCCATTTTCAAGGATCAACAACTCAGAAATGACTAAAAAGACGATTCGTATTGGAAAAGGGTTCTTACCATGTGTAACGGATCCGCTCATCATAAGCGGGCCAAGGATATGTTGACGGAAAAGTGGGCAACTTTGAAACCTAATTGTACCAGTTTTAACGCTATCTACAGACGTTTTATACGCCTTGGAAATAAAAGTGGGGAAAACGAGGCAGATTGTAACACCCCCAAAATTTGATTTTAACAGCGGAAGACTAATTTGGGTGTTACGTACAGGATCACAGTCATAATCATTGAAAACAACTCAAAAGAGACGTTTTGATATTCATATTATTGAATTTAAAATGCAAGGATGTTCAATAGTTTTATACATCATAATAAGTGTTTGAAAATGACTGTTTCAATTTATTGTTACATCACTGACACAAGGTCATATGCCCATTCTATGCCTCCAGAGCTGGCTTCAGTTACCTAAGATAAACATGCTAAAAAGACAACAAAATTATTGAGTGAATCCATAGTGTTTATGTTTGATAAATCAGTTGAACACAATCCAGTAGTTCATAAGTAATTCAGTTGTATGGTTTTGTATGCATATCGCCATAAGTCTCATGAACGCAACTTTAACATGTGTATGTCATAACATGACATAAATACCCTAAAAGGGGCCCTTGTGTAGAGTTTTCCGGTTCTCCTAGTATCTCAAATAGTGTGCATTTGTCTATCAATCTGGTTAGCACCAAGGCTATCTATCCGGCTAGTACAAATGGGTTGTCAAACCAAGTTGATCTATTCATAGTATTCGCGTTCACTCGCAAGTGACTAAGGTTCATGATGAAAGGGACTTTCATAAGTCAAAGGGAGCACAATCGGTCTTATGCAATAATCAAGTTGGCATACGGTAGTGAAATACTTGTGTTCCAAAGTGTAGCATGTATCTCCCCACGTAGTTGTAAAACATGTAAAGAAAAGTGGGATTATAGACTCACCTCAGATGAGTGTATATGTAGGCAAGTAAGTATATCAAGTGCTACTAAGTGGCTCCAACACGCAACCTGGATAATATGAGGAATCTCAGTACTTGGTGGTGGTATGAGTGGGTTGTGTTTGTGTGTAATGCTTGAAGTTCAAGAACAATGTTACATATAACATATTTTGTTCTTATGTTGTGTTGTGTTTAACTTATCAGTATGGTCAATGCTGACCGATACTCACAACTTTTAATGTTGAGTGTTCTGGTTGAGTGGTAGGTTATCATATATCATGATCTTTGTTAAAGTTACTCAATAACCCTTCAGATTTCCAGAGGTTCACCTTTTAAACCTTTATAGTGAAATTTTACAATTTCAGTCCATGTACCTTGGGAAAATGACATTTTTGGCACATTATATGAAATGCGAGATTTTTTTATCAATGTTTCTCAAATGTTCACTTTTAGTCCTTATAGTTATCAAAATAACTATTTTTGCACAAGTTTGTGGAATTTACAACTTTAGTCCTTTTACTTTGAAAAGTTTATACTTTTGGCTTGTAAGTTAAAAAAATGACATTTTAGCACCTTGGTTTTATAATTATTCCATTTCTAACTTCATTTTATCAAAATGACAGTTTTGGTACTCTATTTCCAATATTTACACTTTTGGTCCTTTAACTTTCAAAAGTGTCACTTTTAGCTCTTATGAAATGTATATTTACATTTTAGGTACTTATATTATTCCAATAGTCAATAAATGTCATAATTATTCTGAATATATTGTTTTGACATCAACTTTACAAAAATTACAGTTTTGGTCCTTGTAGTTTAAAATATTTGCAAAACTAGTCCTTTTAGCTAAAATGTTCATTTTAGACCCTTATACCTCCAAATTTACACAAGTGACCCAAAATCATTTATATTTACTGTTTATACCGTCAGTTTGCAAAGTTGGCAGAAATAGTCCTTATAGTTGAAATAATTTACATTTTTAGTCCAAAACACTTTGTTAGCTTATGAACTCTTCTCTTTTAGGTTGTTATGTTCCCAGAAGCTCACAGGAGCTGTGGTGAGCTTATTTGATAGCTTACACAAGCTTATAGCTTATTTTTATGTTAAATGCGCTTTAGTGATCTGTTATGGCCCATTGGTGTTTGTGAGGGTCCACTGGGCTTCCAGCTTCTTGGACATGTTCTTGGGCTTGTATTGGACTATGCCAAAGTAAGGAGGGGGTTGGTGGGCTGAGGAATAGGCCACAACAAGTTTTCTGGTGGTGAACCTTGTACATCAACTATTGGTTATTTTGGAATGTCCTTTAGTCACTGTTTATTATTAGTGAGATGTAGATTGATGTAATACCTTTTTTTATTATATGCACGCAGCAGCTAATTCAATTTTCCTTGATTCTTTGATTATCGATGACATCGAGAAGCTTTCCATTAACGAACTTTTTAAGGTGATGAATATGTGTACCTTTGATAGAGTGTATATTCGTGTGATTCACTTTATGTCATTTTCTGATATTGTGTTATTAATTACCCAACAATATCAACTACTGTTATACTATTTGGCTTTATATGATTGTGATATTCACTTTGGTATAATTTCAAGAAAACCAACCTATTTTTCACACCTTCACTGAACTCTCAGCTAAGTTCAAAAAAATTTAACCAGCTTTGGTATGATCGTGATTTTCACTTTATATACCTGCAATGGTGAAGTGGTTACAAGTCTCCTAGCATTCTTCTCTCAGACGAATCTGAGTCACAGGTTTGTACCTAGATTTATATTATGTTATGTAGAAATGATTTATAGAATCGGACCCATGATTTTGATATCTTTATTTTTAATCATGTTTACATGCAACAAGGTAGTAAGATGACACAAAGAAGCAGACCTTCTCCATATTTCAAAGAGGGAATAAATGGCCGATGTTTTTTGACATGCTTATGATCGAATGTCAAGTTGGGAATATCAAGTAACCTTTGATATGATATCTATTATGCTTTTTTATGTTTAATGACTATTACTACTTGGCATATTCTCAATTCACGTTTTAACACCAAATCTTACCTGATTTCCTTTTAGCAAAAAATTTATTTGACACTTTTGAGGATCTATAAATAGATCCTTTTGGTGAGTCTGCTTAACAGTTTGCCTTCCTTCCTTCCTACAGTTGAACAAGATATTAAGGATAGACTCATTAGTGCAGAGGATTCATTATCTAAAAGAAATCCGTCAGTTTGTAGACGCCATGAACATTCTATAAACATAATCTAGGAAAATATACCTCTATCAAAAGATGTTGTATCCTTCTAACTGTATCCACGTATTTATAAATATACTTTCGCCACAAGATGATATTTTTTACATGCTTATGATAGTAGAGAAGCCAGTTTAAAAAGCAAACAAGAGGCTGGGGAGCATTTTTTTTATGCATATACTCATCAGGAATATCTAACTCTGTAGTCTTACTAGAATATGTGTTCTTTGAAAATGTAAAGCTTTAATTATAATCTTTTTTTAGAAAGCAAATGTGGAAGAATTATGAAAATCTTACGTTTTAGGACCCCAAACAATCCTGCCTAGCTGATAGAGTTGGCTAGCATGTTGGATGGCAGCCAGGTTATGGAAACTCAAATCACGACGGGCAATAATTAGTCGCGTGGAGACATGGTCAAAAGTGTCAATATAACTAGAAGAATAGGTATGGCTTCTACCTTATATTCATCTTAGGAATCATAAATACTTATAAGTATCACTCAAATCTTTAAAACATTAGCAGGAACACACATGTTGAGAACATAGGCTGATCTTGATGGCTATATAGCTTTGTGGAAAGTGACCAGATTATACAACTAGAAAGGTTTACCACATCACGATATTATACAACTAGAAGGGCTTACCACATCATTTGTGTACATATTGGCTCATGTATAGTCTCGCATTTGAAATTGTACGTGGCTTTCTGTAGATCTCAGTTTAATCCAAAATATAAAGAATATGGTAAGAACAATATCAGATTAGATAGGAGCTTTAAAAATAATAGGAAATCAATAACGAGACATTGAAATTGAATGTGGTGGTTCTTTATTAGCGGCATAGAGAAGTGTGTGTGTATGGACAAATTATTTTAGCTTAGAAGTAGCTGCAAAAAAATATGATGTCTAATATAAGGGGCATATAAGAAAGGGTTAGATATTTAGACCTATTATTCGTGTTTATATTGTTGATTATGTTTTAAATTGTGTTTGTTTTGTTATTTTTAAATTAATCTGTTTGGTGAAATTTATTGATGTTTTGCAAAATTGGATTTGAAAAATTAACATGAGACAATTTAATTGTAATATCGAATTAGATGCACATAAATAGTTCTATGTTACTGTTAGGATGTTAACAACTACCACATTTTGTATACAGTATTTGATAATCATAATTAATTTTCATGTACTGAATGTCACTTTTTTATGCAATGCCAAACACCATCTGATGGTAAGCTGTGCTTTAGTCTTTTTTTGCATCAGTTGTAGCATGATAATCACCTTTTGAGTATGTCAATAAGTTGTTATCCCAGCACCACCCCCAATAAGAACTGCAATAAGTTCGGCAGCTTCAGTTGTTACTCCTTCAAAACCATTTCTAGGTAAACCCATATATCGACAACTAGATGAAAAGATATCACATGTGAGTTAGCAGTTCTTGACGCCAATAATCATCGTAAACAGGTAATGAATCATGTACTTAAATTCACTTTTACGTAATGCCAAACACCTTCTGGATTGAACTCAGCAAGACCAAACTCTATAGTAACCTGTTGAGGAATTTAAGTTTTCTTTAGCCTAATGTGAATTGCATATAACTTTGATGAAAATATGTTAATTAATGATTACGTACCTCGCCAACTAAGATTTTTGCAGCTAGAATACCAAGGGCGGTGGTCATATGGCTCAAGTATGCAATCAGGCTTAACAAGGTAGTTGATAATGTCTTGTCTATTTTCTTCCCTTATGAGAAGATGCCAATGCAATCAAAGTTCCCTACATTGGTAGCAAGATAATATCATAAAGTTGTGTACTTGCTCTTTAGGTGGTGTGTACCTTAGTACAGAAAGTAGTACGAAAACGACCCCCATTAGTTAGTCCTAATTATTGTCACCAGGGAAGTTTTTTACCAAATAATGCCCAGCGTAGTGGATCTTTTGGTTAGTTTGCTGAAGATATAGGCGATAACAAATTATCAAAGGGTAATTGCGATAAGTTATCAACATAGTGGATCTTCTGTTGCCTCACTTACATTATCCTTTATGTTATAATGAATAACCATGACTAATGTTTAATAATCTGCAACTCTTAATTGCAGGTCAGAAGTTAATCCCTTCCTTGTCAGAAGCAATAATGTCTAATAAGATTTTCATGGTATCAAAGTGCAATAAACTTAGATGACCTCAACTTCACTATCTTCTGAGATGGCAAATTTCCGTGACCAGGCATGCTCGTGAGGTTATGTTCTTGCGTTATCTTAAATAATGTAATATTATCGAGTATATACCAACCTATTAATTGTTCAGTTATATGTAACATACCTAATGGCACATTCACTTATGAGGCATACATAAACATGGCAGAGGAGCTAACTAGAAGTCTATGAATTTTAAAGGCTTCTATCATGTTATTTCATTTACAGGTAATCAACTAAGCATTCTTAACGGACTACAAACTTTGAGTCACTTAAGTTGACTTTGGTTTGCAGGTGGCTCGGACGAGTTAAATAATGCGTGAAAAGGTCTAACTGCAACGTTTTCCACTACAGTCAAAAGAGGATCTCAGTGACCCTGAAAATGTTGTGATTGGTGCTTTTGCAGGTAGTTATTGAGGTCTGAGCATGTTATTGATAAATGTTTGATGAGTAAGTCAATAAAGATTGATACTACTGAAGCTGACTTAAGAAATGATGCTAATCAACATGATCAGGTAATCTCATCTAAATTCATAAGGTTTATTGTATTGTAACATGTTAAAAACCAAGAGGTAGGCAGGTTAGGTAACGGGTCACAATGGGTTGAGCCGCTCTGAATGGTTATTTATTTTATTTTATTTATCTAAATTTGGAATAACTACCAAAACTATATTGTTACAGAAACTAATTGAACTTTCTGTTAGAGATAAAAACATTACCCATATTGATCCACTTATGAGTAAATGGGTCAAAATTGTTATCTCCGATATATTATGGCGTCGATTACAGTTTTTCATGTTGTTTCTGTTTTCTAATTTCTATTATGACACACTTTATTTCTGTAGCCATTTGACGATGAAAATCCGGGTGGTTTTCCGAAACTGAAAGCAACGAATGAGTGACTGTTAGGGGAAAATAATTCACCGATAAACAAAAGATGCGTGCTAAGGTATAGTTGTATCTCATATTTGCTTTACTTATGAACGTCATCTGTCTGATTAGTTCCACATGAAACACTATTATCTTTCCTGAATTATAAAAGAAATGACACATGGTTAATTTTATAACAGCAACAACGTGATGATTGTGAAAGAAGAACCATGTTGAACCTACTTCAGGTACTTGTTCATATGAAAATATACTACGGGTAAGTCCTGCCGCAACACGGCGCCCATTTACTTGTTAGATATATCAAATAGTTGATTTTACCCTTTGTTTGACCCATTTTTGTTAAGCATTTAATTAAAGAGGCATGTCAATGTTATGGTGCATATTTCTCATATTTCTTTTATAGTTTGATTAATTAAGCCCCTTCTCTAGAACAAAAGATTACCTTTTAGCAGTAATGCAATGAACCTTAAAGTTGTATCAGTCTTTTAAAGTTTCATTTTAACATTATATTCGTTTAGTGTTCGCGAATGATTTGCACAAAAGGAAATTGTTTGAGATTTTGAAACATCAAATTCAGACATGCTTTTTGAAAAACGTGTTTTGCATCCCCAAAGAAATCTAATGATTTTATTTCTCATGAATACACATTAAATAATCTATTATGTATCTCAGTTTCTAAATCATATAAAATTTTCTTATGTATCTTGAATTTAACAGAACATGTAGGTATGTTTGAAGCAAGGCCAGCTCGCAATAAATCAAAATTGAAACACGGGAGCTTTTTTCAAGACCAGTGAAAGTTGTTGAGAAATATCCCACGGCTGAAGGTGGTGAATGGCCTTAATAACATGCCTTTTTATTCAGTATGTATTTAAACTATGATCTTGCATGTATTTCAACATTTTACTTGCCATGTATTTTAGTACGGAGTTTTGGCTATTAGTCACATATCTTTTTGGTCATAATTCTGTTTTACTATTAATTTACTTAACCTGACATGTTTGGTCATCTTTACTAAGTATTGTGTTTCACTACATTGTAAAATGTGTTTACGGGTTGGTCTATTTTTCTATAGGGAGCCAGAAAAGATAAATGAACAACTGGAAGATGAGTTGCTGCATATTATACACAGTGATTGTGAAAGAGGCGATAGAAAGGTACATAATGATTTTTTTTATTATATAATATGTTTAATTTTGATATGATTTGTTACTTGCCTTTTAATAATTCTGATGGGATGTGTTTACAAAATGATTATGTCTGCCAGAAAGTAAAAAATAAAATATAAAATAAAAACACATATACTTCAACATACATAAGCTGTTCAAATAAGCAGTTGTCACTGATTATCAGAAACTACTGATTTTGATTTTGAATAAGCAAAAGCTATTGAATACCACATAATATTTTTGCATAAAATTCAGGAATTCAGAAGTATTATAAGCAATATCAAACACCCCATTATGTGAGATATTGATTTGACTTTTCACATTGTTGTTGTGACAGTTTGTATAGAGGCAAAATGTATTTTCAAGTCTACATCAATCAAAATTGTGATAAATGTATGCCACAAAAGTCCATTTTAATCATTTGATAGTTACACAGAGCTTAATTTAACACATTCGCATCTCCAATTTGACCCACTACTTTGATGTAAGTGAATGGTAGCATCATAGTTTATTGGTTGATGTTTAAACTAAGTATTGGTTGATTTACGTGTGTTATTTGTTGTTGTGTAGAAAGAATCATCACTTGGGTCGCAAACAGATTACAAAATATAGATACCGGTTAACAAGATCAGGTTGGGTCGGGAACAGATAAAAATTTGTTTGGATCAAAGCATGACATTTGATGAAAAAAAAATCCTTATCTTTGAGTCAAAATATGTCAGGCGGGTTGGGTTGCCCTGCTACATGTTGGTTTGATTTTGAATTTCATAAAATAGACAAATTACTTGAAAATTTAACTCCTGCCTAAAAGATAACTTTTCAATAGAAAGTATTTAGATTGGAAAAAGTTATGGCTTATTTGAATGTATGCATTCATTGATGGATTTTGCAGATTTAGACTTTTGAATGGAGCACTGGAATGGAGACTCTAAGATGTGTTTGTCATGCAAAGGTAACTCTTAGTGGCTCCTTCGCTGATATGCAGGTTATTTCATGCACATAGGCGCAAAAGGTTAGTCAAATCTATGTAGGTCTTATAGTTGGTTTACAAGTTCTTTCATGTGCTATCTATTTTCTACATTGTGCTATATATTTTCTACGTTGTCGACATATATTGTAAAAGATGAATGCTTGATGTGTTGAGTAACGGATTTAAAGGTATCAAGTAAAATGGAGATGCTCTTAGTTGAACTATTGATGTTTTACTTTTTGTTTGTTTGTTTTTGTTTTTATGAATTATTGATGTTTAAACATAGCCTATTTAACTAGACTGTGTAGTAATATGAATGGGATTTATGTTTTACTTAACCCTTATATGATTATATGAATGCGTTTTTTTCCTCCTTCTAATGGCCTACTTAGTTATAACTGTCACTATCTATTTTTTTTTTCTAAGGCTACTTGCAGTAAGGACCGAGAATAAGGGTCAATCCCCCTCTTTTTCCCTGCCACGTCAGCTTTCTCTCTCCAGCGACCTACAGGCGATTCGGTGCCACAGTAAGGGCGACCAAGTTCATTTTTTTTTTTTACATTTTTAACACAAACTAAAATTTCTAATTAAAACATTACATATTAATTCAAATAAAATAAAAACATTACAATAGAATTCAAATAACATTAAAAAACATTACGATAAAACGACTAAACTAGTTTGGATTATTATGATGCTGCCAAATGCGTTCCACCAAATCGGCTTTGAGGCTAAGATGAGTTGTTTTGTTTCATATCTCCCTAGTAATTTGCAATGATTCCTCATGCGTATTTAAGGCATCATAAGAACAGTGCTGCTTAGCTGGAAAGAATTCGGGAGATATCGCCCGCCCTTCGTCTTGAATTATCATATTATGTAATATGATGCATGTGTACATAATATGTCCAAGACGCTCTTTGTTAAATCCCTTAGCCGGATGTTTAATCATTAGGAACTTCCTCTTTAGTACACCAAAAGCACGTTCCACATCTTTTCTTGCAGCTTCGTGCATCCTCTTATATAATTGACGCTTTTCATCATGCGTCCCTTGATTTCTAATAGACTTCACAATAACAGAGTATTCCGGATATATCCCATCAGCAAGATAATATCCCCGTTTATAAGGTACGCTGTTAGCAACGAATTCCACATCCGGAGCTCTCCCCATTTTGAGATCATTGAAAAGAGGGGATGCACGTAAAACATTTACGTCGTTATTCATACAGGCAACACCAAAGAAGGCATGCCAAATCCATAAATCTTGAGAGGCGATCGCTTTCAATAAAATGAAAGGAGTTTTCCCGTGATCACCCCTAAAAAATTGAGCTTTTAAAGCATGTGGGCAATTCTCCCACGGCCAATTTGTACAATCAATGCTTCCTAACTGCCCCAGAAACCCATGATATCGATGGTGATGCTCATAGAGTCTGTCAACGTCAGTAACCATCGGCTTTCGCAAATACTCTGCACCATATAACTCCATGATGGCCTCACAAAATTTATAGAGACACGCACGAACTGTTGACGAACCCATTTGCACATATTCGTCAAGCATATCAGGATTGACTCCTTATGCCAATTGACGAATTTAGGAAGTAATTTTTATCAAAGGAGAAATACCAAGTTCGCCAGCACAATTAGGAGTTTGATGGAAATAAGGTGAATGATCGGTTACCTCTCGTACAATTCGTGTGAATAGTCTGCGGCTCATTCGGAAACGATCATGGAATTGTTCATCGCCGTATATTGGGTTAGCGCAGAAGTAAGCAGCCACTAAACGGTCATGAGCACCCACACGATCCCTATCAACATGGTTTCGTAATGCCTTATTAGGTTATGACGCCTGATAAGCCTCCCAACAATCTTCCGCAAACATCAAAAACTCGTTACTAACTTCATCTTTATCATCCGATTCGGCAAAAAATATATCGTAAGAATTCATGGTGTGAGAAAATATATAGATTTTTTAAAATGGGATTGTGTGAATTGAAGTGTTGTTTAGTTGTGTATTTATAGGGGATTTTTTTTTTTTTAGTCACAAACGGTCACAAGTATACAAAGTGAGGGAGATTTGGATCAAACACAACAAAATAGATGCCTTGTGAATCGGTCGAGCTTGAGACCGATAACATGTAATTGTCCCTTGTGATTCGGTCGCGACCCCATGCTCACACCAATGACGACCGCCTCGACCGATTGAGACCGAATCGGTCGAGGTCCTTATTGCAACCGGCCTAATGATCAACAATCCATGTATTTGACTTCTTTAAGTTTGGCTTATTTATCTATTTTTTATTTTATTTTAAGTGTTCACGGAATGACCATGGACTACTCAAGTATTTGACGTTGACTACATACCTTTGCTCTTCAAGATTCTTACCAGTTGGAGAAGATGATACATACACACTTATTATTTTAATTGTTACAAACAAAATTTTTATTGTATCATTCACATAGTACTTATTATTCCTTTCATAAAATATTTAAACCCATTATGTTCATTGTTGTTTGTTATTTACATGTAATATAGACAAGTGAGTTTAATGATAATATTTTGACAATTTTATTCATGTAACTTGAACTATTTTATAACCTTCATTAACCAGCCAGCCCCATGTGCAAATACGTATGCACATTTCAAGTTTGCAACCCTTTTTTTTTTTTTTTTTTCTGAAGATATTCGACTGGTTTGATTCTTTATAATTTTTTTTTTCTTCTGAGAGTTTACGAGAAAATATAATTTTATTTGATTTTTAAATTGCTAAAGCAAAACCCATAAAATAACCTTAGTTAATACAGCAGAAAAACACCTGATCTATACAATTAATTTTTTTCTGGGTATTAAAGTGGAGTTAGCTAAGGAGAGTTGAAGAATGATAGTACTAAGGCTGGGTACAAATATTATTGAAGCTAAACTAATATCCGGTGACAGTGTTGGTACTATTTGCGCATTGCCGTGTATGGTCATTAGCCCATCGGACAATAAGATGCAATTTAAACTCAACAGTAGGCAATTCTTAGTTTCAGTCTATTTGCAATGACAATTAATAAAAGTCAAGGCCAAACTCTGTCGACAGTTAGGTTATTTCTATAGAGGCTGGTTTTCTCACACGAACAACTATATGTTGTTGTATCAAGAATGAAAAGTGGAAAGGGACTGAAGATTTTTTGTTGTGATAATGATGGTAATTACGCAAAATCACGTTGTAAACAAAGAAGCTTTATTTCGCATTTGAGGTTATTTAGTTGTATGCATTTAAGGTTATTTAGTTGTATACTTTATTCCTTTTTATATGATTACTATTCATTTCTTTATGTTCTTTAATCACTCTATAAATATTTGATGATGTTCGTAATTAATTAACCGTCACTTAATTTATTCCGTTAAAACTCACAAGGCGCGCCCACCCATCGGGCGAGCTTCGATGACTAATATATATATATATATATATATATATATATATATATATATATATATATATATATATATATATATATATATATATATATATATATATAACAGGAGGCGTTACACGCGTATTGCCACCTCATTGTCCAGTCATTGCCATGTAATTCATTTTCTGCCATGTCATCACATTGTCGCCATGTAAGCAATTTTTAAATTAATTTTATACCATCACAATTAAACTCCACGTAGGCACTAATTTTGCATATTAATTCGGATGTATATTTTTTTTTCAAAAAAACACCTGCATGGATTCGAACTCAAGACCATTCATATATTATGTGGTATCTTAACCACTAAATCACCACATTTTTTTGGTGAGATTCTCTTACTCAAAGTCTATGTAGGATAACAAGTAATTATCTCTTTTAAAATTCCAATTATTGACTCCAATAATAATCCGCTTATAACATATTATCCATTTATAATTTCACGTAAAAAAAAATCGGAGTTCCTTCATAATAACTTTTTCTCAAAACCCTAATAAAAATTCATCAACCAACCATGGCGGCTGAGGTATATATGATCGTTTCATTATGTATTGTTGTTTCTTTAATTTTCGTACACAAACTAAGCACAGGTGAAATTTCTTTGAAAATTAGATTGGTCGTCTTCTTTGTTTTGGTTTTTTTCCCTGTACGCCTTTTATTTTTTGCAGATCAGTTTGCTAACTGGAAAAGAAAAGAATACATCAACTGTAGAAGAATGTATCAACTGTAGATGTAGGGCTTTTAACTAAAAATATTAGCAACGGTGTGTCATCAACATGTTTAGTATTTTATTGCCAGACTGGTATTTTCGTAGCATTAGCAATGGTATTAAGGAGGAAACCAGATTCATTGATTAGTGTATTACCAACTCTGAGGGATACTTCAAAGCACCAGGGACAAGATAAGCTTCCACTTATTCTGTGGATGGTAGCACAGGTGGTGTCCTCTCTTTTTTTTTACTCAAAACCCTAATATCATGAATTTTTTTGTTTTGTTCCATGGCTCAGGTTATGAGTTGTGACAATATTTATTGAGATCTTATATTAACTAACATTCTAAATCATGTTTAATGTTTGTCATTCATAACAGTTTCATTGATTACACATGCCTTTATCTTGACAAGGTATTATATTATGTTATTTATGTTGATACAACCGTATTTATAAAGGTCATGTATTTTTGCAATTACCAACATTATATGGTATAAGAAATTTTGAATACTTTATATGGGGTTGAGTTTGTTTTTTTATAGATGGAAGCAGGTGGGTCGTATGGTTGGCGGTTGCTCTTATTTGGTGAAGTAGGTGGGTCATATGGTTTGCGGCTGTGATAAAAAGAAGTCGACGGCGAGCAGGTGCTTTTCAAATCACACCCTATTTCACAAGGCCCTGGAAGAAGCCTTTGAGGTTTTTTGCAATAAAGGTTATCTTTGTGATTTATTTAATGATGACTATGAAACTGATTATTTTTGTGTAGGTTAGTGACTCTTGAAGTCATGTTCTCGGGGTCAAATTTGTGTTCTTTGTTGGACGGTGCAAAAATGTATAGAAAGAATACGTGAGATGATTTCTGAGGAACATTTTCTTTTGGCGTTCACTAAAGATAAAAGGTTTATGAAGCAGTTGTTCAACAAACTTGCAGTTAAGTGAAAAGTCATTAGTGGATGATATAGAAGCCATTTGTGGAAATAAGGAAGTAACTTATCAATGTATAAACATAACTTTTAAGAGGTCAATCAAAAACAAAGTCAAATAGCTAATAAGTAAACAGGTGTAACGGGTTAAATGGGTTGAAACTCGAAAGTCGAACAAACTTTTACGTGTCTTTTTTTCGTAGATATAGATGCCAGAGAGCAACAAGGTACATGGCAGCATAGCAGGTTACTTCGTGTTTTTTTGACATATTAATTAAAAAAAATGATATTCTCCTGTTGCTACCACTATGTGCAGGCACGAATGAGTCTGTTCTGGATTCTGAGCCATGTGCAGGCGCGAACGAGTCTGTTCCAGATTCTTAGCCTTGAACGTCACCACGATCAGAGTAACTACAGGTGGTAGCATAATCAATACTACTACTTAGATAATGTTGTTCAAAAGCTTAAATTTTTATGCACTTTCAAGGTACCATGTAAAACTGTGTTAATCTGTAATAAAAAAAATAGCCCACGGATTCATTTTAGTCATTTTGTAGCATAAAAAAGAACTTGATGAATCGGCTTCCGGATGTTGTTTAAGTTGTTTTTTAAGTAGATAACATGCTCATTCATTCAGTTATTCTCTAATATGTTGTTTAGTTGTCTCTTACAGGACCACAAGGAGTGCTCGCAAATCCTTGGTTGATTACGGATGTGTTAATGGTTTGGTAAGCTTTCTATATCAAGTACTGTTGTTTGATTAAAATTCAGTTGATAATAGTCTAATACAACTATGTTTCTGAGTACAAAGATATGATGATGATTTTGAAATTAACATACATCGTTAGTTCTGCTATTTCTTTTCCGGATGAGAATGCTGGAACTCTTGGTCGCAGAACCCTCAAAATATTTAGTTTCTGGCATATCTGAACGTGTATAGAATTGTCACAATAATGAAAAACAGTGATATACTCCCACACTCCCTCCATTCTAAATAAGCTTTGCTACATGAGTTTGCTAAACCTGCAAGGACATAGGAGGACATATTTAGGAATAGCTTTAGTATTTTGGATGTTGGTATTTTTTTTATCACATTACATATGGGGTGTTTTTTGTCTAAACGTCTCATTATGCATGAGATGATAGTAAGAATTGAGGTGGAAAATTCGACCCATTTATTAACACATGGGTCAACTTGGGTTATGTTTTTTCTTCTTATGGGTCAAATTAGTAGAGAATAATGATTAAACTAAAAGGAAACAGGTCAGATGAGCTGAGCAGATCAAACTAGATGAAATTCATCTAAAATATATTCAAATGCACAAAAACTCTTGAAGACCTTTATTTGAAGAATGATTAGATTGCATTTTAAAATACTATAAGAATGGATAGAGCCGATCAAGCCCATTTGACCTATACTAGACATTACCCGTACCCCACCATTTTGCTACTTCTAATAAAGATGCCAAATCAAGAGGATTTAGAGAAAACTAATATTACCTTGCCACCATCAAAAGCAAATGTATCTGCTGCAATTATGCTGCTGATAGATTTCAATGTGGCAACAAGACCAACCATCCAATGAGTTTGACCACCTAATAGTTTAAGCCATGTAGCTGGCTCTCCTCTTGAAGATACAACATCAGATTAGTAATCATAAGCAGGCCACATCAGGTGATGAAAAATGAAACTATTTATTATTTGCTCATTCATGTTTCTATTTCTTGATGGCTTATTGATAGACTGCCATCGATGTAGGTTGTGTATTGGTCTGGGATCGGGTCAACTCTGTTTGGGTTTCTGATAGAATTTGCAGGTATGCATAAACTACTAATTTGATTTTAGTGCCATGTGAATTATATTATGGTTCAGTTAGAATGTTAATGTGTAACACAAGGGTTGTGTTGAATGGATCTTATTTGCAATCAATCATATGCAAACAACTAATGTTTGTATAGATTCATTTTTACATGGTTCTCTTTCAACAACCTCAAGAAAATATTTCGTATTAAAACACGAGAAGCTCAAGTTGGCCAGATCTTGTTCGAAACGGGTCCTGTTGGCTGGGAAGTTGAGGAGCTAGGTATATTTTGATTCTTCAATTTTTTTAGTTGTGAAAAATGCTAAGGTCTCGACCTGTATCGCCTTGCATTATTTTCATTGTTATCTTTCTTGAATGAATGGAAACCACTTTAAATTGTGTAAACGTTGTCCAATAAAGAGATGCTACAAAATAAGGAACTCTTATGGAACTAAATGTGTAACAGTAATGTTTAGTTCCCATATGGATTATACACAAACAACTTTCTTTATTAAGCTGTGTTAGGTATACATCAATTTCTTTTAAGATGATATGTGTAACAGTAATGTTAGTGTACTGTTGTTGCTGTTAGTGGAATGGATTAGATTTGCACTAATTTTAGATATGTAATTATGTATACATGTGTTGGGGGAAGAAAATGACAAAAGATCTAGGATCTATTTTGGTTGCAGATACAGAGTTATCTTCAAAGACACCAGAACTTGAATCTCTTCTCTTGCATTACACCAATCGTGTTGCTAAAAGGATGTCTATTGGGAAGACAAGGAAAGCTTTAGATGACTGCAGAATGGCGACTTATCTAGATCCTGTATTTCTTAAAGTTTGCCTTACAGCCGGAAAGTAAGATTTTATGGATTTTGTTATACTTCAATTCAAATATATATATAGAGCAAGATTGAAGGATACTAAACATACGTGAGAAGCAAATTGATTCACAATTTTGTGAATTCAGCTGCTCAACTTTGTAAAATAGTGATATAAAGTACACAATTGGTGAATTAGTTTGCTTCTCACATGTCTCAATTATACTTTGGTTTTTCACACAAGAATCATAATACATGCATGTTCTATATTTTTGAGTTGGTACTTTCTTTGTCATCCACCGACATTCGTTTTCATAAATCTATAGTTCCATGAAGATTTGTCTTAAAATTTTATCTCTTATGTAGCTGCCATTTGGTTCGTGGGGAACTGGATGATGTACTTCGCTGTTATAAAAAGTGCTTGGACTCCGGAATGGTTTGCTTGGATAGAAGGCTTATTATTGAATCATCTGACGGCCTACAAAGTGTTGAGGTACGATATACTGTATACCATTTTGATGAGTGCGTATGCCCGCGCGTGTAATAGTATATAAGGGGAGTGTGTTACCAATCTGTCACGTGTCCATGTGTGTGTACATATAATTGTTAATTAATGGACATACCTGTTTTTTGCTTCTGATTTGTAATTTTTATCTAGTAGAAAGTGGTTAATCATATTAAGCAGTCTGCTGAACTTTTGCAACTGAAAACGTTCGAGTCACTAACTCAAACTATGGAGATTATTGTAGAGGCCTTGTCAATAAGCAGCTTTTGTTGTTTAAGAAGAAGACTATTCGTTACAGTTAATCGATATGTGTAAATGTTTTATATGTTCATATGATTAATGAGTGATCTATCATGTCTTATTTCTTATTAACATCAGTCATTTACCTGTTTTGTTGCAACTAAACATGTAGAATGGCGGCCTATACAAGATTAATAATGTTGTACCAAACAATACTGATTCAAACCACCATCAGAACGCAGTAACAAAGGAATATAGAACCTCACCTATAGTTGCAGCTGTGAAAAGAATGAAACATGAAGTAAGTGAAGCATGTAAAGAGTCATATAAAGTTAAGGAGCTATTAGAAGAGAGTGCAGTGAAATATGGCATAGAGCTCTAATATACGAGTAATTACATTTTTTGCTAAATTTCGATGTCTTGCCAAGATACATAAGTCTGAGTTAAACAAAGTGACTACAAAGAAATAGTGTACGAATCCAATATCTATTAACTGAATCAGCGAGACTCATTATAAAAACCAATATGTTGTTTGCTCAAACAAATTTAGAAATTGAATCAACGAGTCTAATAGTTTTTCATTATGTTTTAGTTTGTTTTTCATTGTAGATAAATGTGGCATAAAGTTTATATGAAGTTAAATATAGTAACAGAAATGATTGTTGTTGTTGGTTGATTCATATCATCCCAATCCCTTTTTGCAATACTGGACAAAAGTTTGAATATGTTTAAATATGGTCGTGTATAAAAAATGTGATAGATCATAATTGCTAATACGAGATTGTAAGATGCTTATTTATTGTTTAAAGGCCATATTATAAATTTTAATTAGCAATCTCAAATGTTCCATTAATATACAAGTATGTCGATTTTGTTTGAAGTCAATTACTTCATTAAAGTAAAATATGCCAAGGATATTCGCTATAGTAAAATATGTCATCGATAATTATAAGTTATGCCCGCCCATCGGGCGGGCTTTGAAACTAGTATATATATATATATATATATATATATATATATTGAAGCGTTCAAATGAGAAACTTAAATTTGATGAGAACGCGAGAAACAATCCTAGCCACTCATTTTATCCTATTTTAAATTTGATCTAATGGCTAATATAAGTAAATCAACTTTTTGAAAATTTCTAAAATAATTTTGAATTTTTTTTTTAAATTTTGAAAAATTTCGAAGATTTTTAAAAAAAAAAAGTTCGAAATTTTTTTTTGAAAAAAATTGTTTTTCGAAAAACTTTTTTCCGAAAAATCTTTTACGAAATTTTTTTTCCGAAAATTTTTTTTTAGAACAAAATTCTTCCGAAAAGAATTTTTCCGAAAAAAATTTTTCCTAAAATTTTTTTACTAAATTTTTTTTTGAAAAAATTTTTCGGAGAATTTTTTTTCTATTTTTTTCTGAAAAAAATTTTCCAAAATTTTTTTTTTTGAATTTTTTTTCCCTAAATTTTTTTTTTCGAATTTTTTCGTCAGATGTGAAAAAAGTTTGTAAATTTTCACGAATTTTTTTTGTCACGTGTGAAAAAAAAATACGTCGCATGTGAATTTTTTTTCTTCGAAATTTTTTTTTTCCAAAATTTTTTTTTCCGAAAATCTTTTTTCCGGAAAAATTTTTTCGTCACATGTGAAAAAAATTTGAAAATTTTCACGAAATTTTTTTAGTCACGTGTGAAAAATAAAAACTCGTCACGTGTGAAAAAAAATTTCGTCGCAGGTGAAATTTTTTTTCGTCACATGTGAAAAAAATTGCCGTCACATGTGAAAAAAAAAATTCGTCACATGTGAAAAAAAATTTTCGTTTCATCACTTGTCAAAAAAAAATTTCGAAAATTTTTTGAAAAAATTTTCGAAAACTTTTTGAAATTTTTTTGAAAATTTTTCGAAATTTTTTGAATTTTTTTTGAAAATTTTCAAAAAAAATTAGTTAACTAATATTAGCCATTAGATAAAAGTTACAGGAGGATAAAATGAGTTGTTATGATTAGTTCTCGCGTTCTCACAAAAATTAGATTTCTCACATGAATAACCCCATATATATATATATATATATATATATATATATATATATATATATATATATATATATATATATATATATATATATGCAAAGGATCACGTGCGGATGGTTCTTTTTAGTGCGGACGTACGGATGCGTATGGGCCGTTGATCTTTTCCTATCAGCGGCTGTGATTAGATATAATTATATAACACGGAGTGGCATTTTCGTAATTATTTTATTTAGAAAATACGGGTCAAATCTTCGCCCGTTAATATCTCCTTATCTTTTTTATTATTATTTGAATATTTTCTTTCCTTATTTTTTGCAACTATATTTATTTAATTTTTATTATCGAATGGATTTACCTGATTAGTATTCTGGTATTGGTCCTGATCTATCGGATCATTTTTTATCAAAAAACCGCGTTGAAGGTATTTTATTAATTTTTATATCAGACTATATGTATTATGATATTATTTTTTTTATAAGATATCTTCTTGATATTATTAAAATCAGATTCATCATTTTTGTTATTCTGCATTTTCAGATTGTTATTCTGCATTTTCAAATATTTCGTTATATGGTAGATATTGTGATATTAAGATATAAGAATGGTATTTTGATATTAATATATGATATGTATTACGATATTAAAATATAAGTATGGTATTGTGATATTAATCTATTGTGATATTGTTTTTGTTATATGATATGTATTACGATATTAAAATATAAGTATGGTATTGTGATATTGTTTTTGTTATATGATATGTATTACGATATTAAAATATAAGTATGGTATTGTGATATTGTTTTTGTTATATGATATGTATTACGATATTAATATATATGTATGGTATTGTGATATTAATCTATTGTGATATTGTTTTTGTTATATGATATGTATTACGATATTAAAATATATGTATGGTATTGTGATATTAATTGTTTTTTTTTTTTGTAGAGAATTGTGTTTTTGACACGTGCCCGTTATCTGTTTGACATAACAAATTTATATATTAAAGTCATTTTGTTATTCTGCATTTTCTAATTTTATTCTTATATTAGTATATCTTTTATGGTAGGTATTACGATATTAATTTTTAAATGCTATTGTGATATTTATTGTTTATTATGAGTTTTTGTGTTCTTGACACGTGGCCTTTATTTGTTTGACATAACAAATATATATATATATATATATATATATATATATTAATATTAATATCTCTTTTATGGTTGGTATTTATGATATTGAGATGTATAGTTTGTATTCTGATAGGTATTACGATATTAATATATAAATGGTATTGTGATATTTAATAGTTATTATGAGTTAATTATGCAATTGATTTGTGGCCCTTTTTACTATACAATAGGTATTGTTGTATTGTGATATTTATATCGTTATATAGTACTGTAGGTATTAACTGGATGTACTGTGATATGGAATTGTTAGATCAATTTTTATATTATTATAGTTATAAGTTATATGAACTGTTATACTTTTTTTTACTTAATTGTGTAATATTATTTTATTATCAAGTCACTTTTTGACTTTATTTTTTTTAGGTTATTCTATGATGCAGAATTCTGCAAGTAATGATGTTGTTGAAACTGTAAATTTATCACCTGATGATAATTTAGAAGACAATGAGGAAGTAAATTCGCCAGATTTTTTTAGCTTAACTACAAAGTTAATTAAACCTGTTGTTGTTAAAGCAGTTGTACCAGCAGAAGGTAGTTTGTTTAATAGTGTTGAAGATGCTTACAGGGTGTACAAAAATTATGTTGATGAAGCTGGTTTTATTGTTCGTAGAGGGCATGAAAGTAAAGCAGGAGGTGTTATTCTTAATAAGGAATTTCTTTGCAGTAAAGAAGGGATTAAAAAAGTTAAAGTTGAAGAATTTGATAGTTTAAAACAAGATTGTAACGCTAAGTCAGTTAAGAGAGAAAGATTTGATTTTAGGACAAATTGCAAAGCTAGACTTTATATTGTTAAATCTGGTGAACAGTATAAAGTTAAAAACTTTGTTAAAGAGCACAATCATGGTTTTTTTACTTCTAAAGATAGACATTTGCAAAAGTCTCGCAGGTCTATGAGTTTGGCGCATCAGTATTTTGCTATTAAGGCTTCAAATTTGAACATTGGTCCTTGTATGTCGTTCAATTTTATTGCTGAGCTTTTGGGTGGATATGAGAAAGTTGGTGCAACAAAGATTGATTTCAAGAATTATATTGGTAAATATGATGCCCAAATGATAATTGATAAGTTTAGTGTTTTAAAGGAAAGAGATGAAAATTTTTCATTTGAGTTTAAGACTAATACTGCGGGTCAATTAAGTTGTTTGTTTTGGTCTGATGATACAAGTAAAAGGAATTATGAAGCTTTTGGTGATGTTCTATCTTTCGATGCTACGTTCAAAACTAATATGTAAGTTTTTTTTTTTTTTTTTTTAATATATATATTTATGTATGTATACTTTTTTTGTAGGTACAATATGGTGTTTGTTCCTTTTACGGGTGTTGATAATCATCAAAAATGTGTAATATTCGCTGCTGGTTTGCTTTCGAAAGAAGATGTTGTTTCATATGAGTGGCTACTACAAGCTTTTGTTAAATATTATACTAAGGAGCCGTATCTTGTTTTAACAGATCAAGATCCTTCAATGTTAATTGCAATACCTAATATTTTTAAAACTGCTAAACATCGTTTTTGCATTTGGCATATAATGAATAAACTTCCTACAAAGGTATATATATATATATATATATATATATATATATATATATATATATATATATATATATATATATATATATATATATAGGGTAGGGTTATAATAAAAAGTCTAGGAAGGCGAATTTTGGTGCATCACAGTTACAAAGTTACTGCATCACATTTTTAAGTCACTGCATCACAGTTATAAATTTTATTGCATCACAGCTATAAAAAGTTATGACATCACAGTTAGTGCATTGCAATTATTAAGTTACTGCATCACATTTAAATTCACTGCATCATAGTTATAAATTTAGTGCATCAGAAACTTTTTATTCTTTTTATTTTAAGACCCTTTTTAATTTAACTCAAACCTATATATATATATATATATATATATATATATATATATATATATATATATATATATATATATATATATATATATTGTAACAATTATTTTTAATATTAAACAATTATTTTTCATATAAATTATTTTCCTTTATTTTTTTTGTAGATTGGTTCTGAAATATGTGAAGAAGAAGGATTCAAAAAGCGTCTATGTCGTATTGTATGGAGGGAAAGCGACGAACCTGATGAATTTGTTGAAAAATGGAATTCTTTATTGGTTGAATATCATTTAGATGAGCATAAATGGTTAAATGATATGTTTAATATTAAAGAGAGTTGGATTCCTGCTTATTTTAGAGATATTCCAATGAGTAGTTTAATGAAAACTATGTCAAGATCTGAAAGTGAAAACTATTTTTTTGGTCATAATTCTAATTGGAGTTCTACTCTAGTTCATTTTCTTTTTCAGTATGAAAGTGGATTAGATCAACAAAGAAATATTCAACGTGTTCTTGATAATAATACAAGAACTGGTAAGCCATCATTGAAAACCAGACAAATAGTTGAAGTACATGCTGCAGATTTTTACACTCTTGATGCATTCTATGTTATTCAGATTGAGATCAATGCTTCTGTTGATTCTTGTACTGGTTCTACGAGAAATTTGGGTTATGTTAAAGACACTGATAAAGAGTGGTTTGGAGAGTTTAAGGTATCAAATTTCAATTTTTTTTAATTCAATAAATATGATGAAGAAACTCGTTCTGTTAAAAATATTTTATATTTTTTTTATTTACTTTTTTTTTTCAGGTTGACTATGATGAAGAAACTCGTTCTGTTAAATGCAATTGCCTGCATTTTGAAAGACGTGGTTTGTTATGTCGTCATGCCTTTTATACTCTTAGAGCAAATGGTGTTAAGAAGATTCCAAAGCAATATCTGTTAAGGCGTTGGAGAAAAGAAGTTGTTGTTTCACCTCCAATTGGTTCTTCTTATAAATCAAGTGGATCTTCTGGTTCTTCTATTTCGAATATTTATTCAAAAGTGAATGCTATAATCAATCAATGTGGATACGATGAAGATAAACTAAGTCAATTTCTTGATCAATTGAGTCTTTATGAATCTGGTTTAGAATCATCAAATGTGCCGCAGACTTCAGCAAGTAAACAGCAAAGTATATCATCTATGATTGGAGTTCCTAAACCTGATGTTCTTGAAGTTCTTCCTCCTGATATTGGGAAAAACAAAAGGTGGAATTAGTGGTCATAGGTATAAACCTTCTAATAATGATGTCAGAATTAAATCTGCAAAAGAAGGTGGAAAAAATTTGAGAAATTGCAGAATCTAAAAAAAAATAAAAAAATAAAATAATAAAAAAAACAGATCATGATTTCAGGAATTGTCCCAACAATCCAAATAGGAAAAAACTGGCTCCTAAGAAAGGCATTAAGAAGGCGAATCGAAAAGGAAGGAAAACTAAGGGACATTCAAGTAAATCTAATTCTCAGGAGGATGATGATGTATTTAATTTTAATTCTGAGGAGGATACTGATTGATAAGTTTGAATAATTGAAAGTAATTTTTGCTATTTAATTTTATTGTTCTGAATTACAGATATTTTTATTAAAGTTGTTATTTTTTACATAAGCATATCTACATAGTTATTATGATATAAATTGTTGTTCTGATTTAAGTATTATTATACTGTATAATTTGTTATTTATGATATAAATTGTTATTCTGATATTTATTAATATCTTTTTTATGGTAGGTATTATGATAGGTATTATGTAAGGTTTGTAACTTTGTATTCTGATAGGTATTACGATATTAATATATAAATGGTATTGTGATATTTAATATTTATTATGTGACATTTGTGTTCTTGACACGTGGCCGTTATTTGTTTGACATAACAAATATAAATATTAATATTGTCTTAAACCTTTTTTAAATAAAGATGAGTAATAGTTTTATCCCATTTACTCAGGTACCTCCATCAGTTTTTGTTCATTACTTTCAAAATTTACACATATCATCTAACAGAAACCATTTCCAGTAATGTATTGAACGTATGCCGGATATATACAAAGAAAATGAAATTATACGCGCTTTGATTTTCATAAATCTTAATTCATATAACTTACATCAAGTAACTTACATCAAATAATACAACCAAAAATTAAATAAAAGAGATTTAAAGATACCTATTTTTCATAATATATTTTTATGATTCTTACTGATCATTTAGCAGAATCGATTCATTGTACAAGCCCATGTTGAATGAACCCTCTACTCCAATAATCCCAAGATTCTTGATTTGTTGTGAACATGGGTCGTAAACATGAAGTGTTGAACATTTTCCATAGTCTTCTCGAGGTTCAAATATAGCTTCACCACTTTTTGTAAACCCCAATATTCTATAAATGTTTGCGTCAATTGTGTACAGCTTTGTGAAAGAAAAATCATCTTCCATTATCCATAGACCACATTGTAGCGCTCCATCAATCATAATGCATCCACACACAACAAGAGACTCCCTTAGTTTACAAACGGTCAATTGGAAAGGTTCAAATATTTCATTTGTTAAGCTATCTGGTAAGTGTATCTCTTTGAACTCTTTTGCAATCAAATCAAATGAGATAAGCATGTTTTTGTTATAATCACGATCATTAGCAACAATCAATTCATATGCAACCCAATAAACAAATCTATCTAATACAACATAAGTTGAGTCATTAAATTTGATGGTTTCTCGAGGACAATTACCATTTGGAATCACATTGTTCCAAACACCTGCACTTAATGAAAAAACTTCAACAACCCAAAACATAGCATTCTTAGCATATGTTAATTTCAGTACGGTAGGATCTAAAGTATCCGGGCGAATTCCAAAAGCTAAAGTAGGGCAGACATTACTTTCAGTATAAGGAGCAACAATACCAATTGATTTTCGAATTGAAGGATTCGAAAAAATAACCATCCACTGTTTATAGACTTTGTGGAAACCATACAAACACACTAAACCATGAGTTGCACCAATAATTTTTGATATAGAAAATTTTTGTTCAATGGTTTTAGAAATAACATTAGATAGAGAAACGTTAAAAAAAGTTTCATTCTTACCATCATCTAGAAAAAAAACGTACTTTTCATTAAAAAAACAGAAGTATCTTCTCTGTAGCATATGATAGAACAACTAAGCGACTGTGGATGGTGGGTGCTACGACCAATCACAAAGTCAGAGCTCTCAATAAAAGACTTCCATTGTTTGGAAACTGATTTGAATCCAATCAATATCTTAACCTCATAAACTTTTTTGATTATTTTCATTTGGAGTTCAATCGGGATGTTGTCTGACATTTTTGAAGTTTTATTTTT
The DNA here is from genome assembly GCA_030686995.1 of Artemisia argyi. Classification (NCBI taxonomy): domain Eukaryota; kingdom Viridiplantae; phylum Streptophyta; class Magnoliopsida; order Asterales; family Asteraceae; genus Artemisia; species Artemisia argyi. The sequence goes on from CM060676.1 coordinate 106,183,914, forward strand.
ATTTTTATTTTTTTCTAGGTTTTTTATGATACTATGAAGACGGTGGAATGAAATTGGGGTTTTTTTGTTGATTGTTTTGACTTTTTGAGATTTAAATATCAATCTCTTAAAATATTTTTTTTAATATAAATTAAATTTAATCAATAGTCATTTTAAATTAAATTTATTTTTTTAATTAATTAACTTTACTTTATTATTTGTATTGCCAAAAAGAATATTCTGACATATAGTAATATTTTGCTTCTCGAGGACTCTTTTTTTTTTCTCAGTGTGTTTTAAAGTCAAACAAGCAAGTTTTGATTATGATTAACTTTTTTGAAATTAAATAATCTTTCAAAAATTTTAAAGTATGTTTAAAATTTTCAGTAATTGTTAAATTAATAAATAAAGTTATTTTCAATAAATATTATAAATAAATTATCTTCAATATTATTAAAATGTTTTTTAGTTATTTTAAAATAAATTCATTTTATTAGAAAAAGCCCATATTTTTTATGTTAATAAACTTTTCCAAAGCACATTATTTTTAGAAAGCCCGTATTTAAAAAGCCCAAAACTTTTAATATAACAGTATTAAATGATGCGCTTCAAATACATGTTTGATTTCTACGACCACACCAAGGCCGACACAAGACCATTTCCTTTGTTTCATGTTTGTTAAAACAACAACGACACTTTGAACACTACATGTTGTCGTTTCCTTCCTTTTTCAAGCTAGTAACTTTTGGTTTAGAGAATAATGTATTAAGAATTTTTTGTCATGCTATGTTTATATAGATGATTAAATTTCAAATTTTGTCTTCCAAGTTTTATTTATGTTTTGATTTATATTTTGTAACCATCTCCATAACTAGCGGTGTGATCAGTTCGGTTATCAATTTGTTCGGTTAGTTTGGTTCTATTAGTTCGGTTAAACCGAAGCAAATCATATTCAAATTCTGTTTTCTGTTTGGTTCGGTTGATTTTTAATTCGGTTCGGTTCGATTCTTTGGTTTGACCCGAATAACCTTAATTCACTATTTATTTTTAAAAAATTAATAATTACATAAATATTTAACAAGAAAAATATGATTTAGCCTAAAAAAGACAACGTTTTTGTGTTTGACTCGTTGACTGCATGCACAATTTGCATATACAATCTCAGACCATCATTACCATCAATAACTTTTCACTTGGCGCTATAACCAACTAGTCTCTCAGATTATCAGTTGTCATATCAACGAACCGTCAAAAAATTGAAATGTTAGAATACCCAATTTTTTTTTTAAAATTATCTGAATGTATTTGCAATATGTAAATCTTGTTGATCTCATATTTATGGAATACTTTGCTAATGATAAGATTACTTGCATGATATAGTATGTTTGCTAATGATAAGATTACTTAATAATGGTAATCTATTGATCAAACGTTGTATTCTATTTGTTAAAGATTAAATAAGTGAGTAATACATGTTTGAAAACAGAGATGATCTGTTACATTAGATTTTTTTTGAATATATGAAGCCTTTTAATATAACTTATATTGCATTAGGTATTTGATCAAAATAATGTTTTGTGTTTTATTTTGTTAAAAAAAATTGTTTTGGATAAAATATTGAAAGATGGGTTGTTAGTTTAGTTACCTGGATGTAGAATGTTCTATTTACATATATAATTGTTTTGAATCATCAACAATCAGATAAATACAGCAGCATAAGCCAAAACGAACTTAGGTAAACTGTGACGAATGTGATTGTGAGTTTCATTGATTGAAAAGATCAATGTGTTTTCCAAAAAAAAATTAGATAATTGGTCTACATGCTGATTTCTGTGGCATTTAACGTTTATGATTATCAAGAATACATCATGTAGTTGTTTTAGTTAGTTTTAGTCATAGATAACACCTTTGCCATTTGGTATATGCATATTTTACGGTTACATATGCGATGTTTATTGTAGAAGGTTCAAGTAAGAGATGAAATGTGGTTGTTTGTTTAACAACATTAAAACGTACATTACATTAACATTTGAAATTATTTTAAGTGGTACATTGTATACTTCAGTAATTATATGTTGTCGAATTTGTAAACAGTATCAGTATATTTCATTCAATGGATTTATATTACAGGTACATAAAAAAACAAACAAATGGATCAGTAATTCCTTTTCAGATTTGATTTAGAAAGTAATGCAGCTTCCCAGGTAGACAATGCATATTAGCTTACGTATTTTTTTTATTTTGGATGTTCATATTTTGTTTATTTTTTTAGTTATTTTTTTTTATCTTTTTTAATATAATCAATATCGCAATATAATATGATAACAAATTATTATTCAATTGTGTGCAGACTTTACCAAATGTGTTCAAGGAACATTTCTTCAATGGAGAAAAATACATTTTCATCCATGGCAACAACAGGTACAGATACATATGTTTATTAAGGGATGATGGAAGCAAGGTTGATTTGTATGGCGATGAATGGGCTAAATTTTTGGAGGACAATGTCCCTTCACTTGTTAGAACTTTGCACTTTGTGAAAGAGGCGGATAGCACATTTTACGTAACAGGTTATGATGATCAGGGTATCGAAGTTCCAGGTTACGAAAGACGTGCTGTGGGAAACAGGGTGAGTAGGTACCTGGTTAGGCGTACAACTGATGGACAGGTATTTTTTTTGTTATATCATCGTTTAAAATATACATATAAGCTTAATGGCATTAAAAAAAACTAAATATATACTTGATATTGTAGATTCTACCGGGAGATTTCTTGCAAGACATATGGAAAAACACATTCAAAATTTACGCAAATGGAAAGAGTTACAAAGTGAAACATGAAAGGGTACAACTTGATCCGCAAAGTGTTGTAAGGTCAAACCGATTGTTCGGTAAAAGATGGGACAAACTTGTTGCTGATTTGGGAATTGCTAGGGGACAGAAGATGGTTCTTACAAATTCGGAAAACAACAAACTGAATCTTGCCATATTCTTAGCTAATGGAACGTGCTTTCATGAAGAAACTATTCTACCAAAGATTTTGAGGTTACCTTCTCGTCCCGTACCACCATATGCCATTGAAGGTATATCTATGTTCATATTTATATTGTCCACTATAATAGCAAAAATACAAATAAATCCATCAATAAGAAGTTAAGTATTGTTATTAACCGTTAATCGCAGACAAGAGAGCGAAACACTCATGCTTATGGAAAGGACATACCAGTCACAATAATGAAGATGATGTGTTCTATGTTGAACTAACTGCATCTGTTTGCGTCTTTTACCATTTGGTAAGTAAATAAAAATAGTTATAAAAAAATTGTGGTATGTTTAAGATAAAATATTTTAAGTTTGTTATTTAACGACTCTAACCAACTGTATATATGGATGTTAGACAATACCAGTTGATTACAGCTTCTCACACTCTATGCACTCATACCAAAAGGCAATACTTGTTACTATGGATGAGAGGTTTCCAATGAAAGTAAAAACAATTCCTGACAGAAGCAGACCATCAAGGTTTAAGCATGTGAAAATTACTGGCAACTAGGGGGCATTTGCAGGTTTTTGCAGTTTCAAGAAAGGAAAGATGATGCGTCTAAAGCTTGTTAACACAATCGTTGAAGTGGTTGAAGGAGAAGAAGTTAAAGTTGCAGAATTCCATGTCTGTTAATCATGATATGGAAAAAGTTTGTTTCATTTTGCAACTATCTAAAACTGAACTTTATGTGTGTTAATTATGAAGTGTGGATGTTTAGGAATCAAAGACTTTGGTAAATTAGGAATTTAAGACTTTGATAAATTAGGTCGTAATATGAAGTGTGTTAATCTAAGATTGTTGGTAATTTAAGTGAACTTTGGTATGATATGTATTACGATATTAAAATATAAGTATGGTATTGTGATATTTATTGTTTTTTTAGTCAATTTGATTACAGAAATTGTTTTTCTGGCATCATGATGACCAACTTTTCCACAAACACTACACTTCCTTTCACGATCATTTGCCATATCAACTTCTGATATGGTTACGAATAAAACACATACCTTATAACCATTTTCTAAGTCATATACCGAATCAATCAATTCTCTATTCAAATAAAACATGAACCACATTGATAAATATGTACTCGTATAATTCAAATTCAGATACATAAACACACTTCAACTGTTATTATATTTTTAAACTATTAACTAATATGAAATTAAGTAATATGTTATTAACTTCTCAGGAAAGTATAATTTTCGCTAAAGAAATCTTAGTAATAAACATTAAACAATATATACATATCATTCATAATACAGATTCGTTGAATAAAACTCATACTCTTTTACATTATCAAAATGCACTAATGTTTATCTGCAAAATTACACAATTTCAGATTAAAATGGAAATGAACTTTCTCAAGGCTTTTTCATTTCTTTTTCTTTACCTTTCCAAGAAGTCATAAATCTCATCTTAATGAACCTTTGGGTTTTTGCTTTTAAACTACGTTGTTTTTCTTCTGGACTAAAACTCAAAAATTCAATTGATTCAGAAATTATTTTTTTCTATGTATATTATAATCGGAAAGAAGAATTTTAGCTGCATATTTTTTCCTCAGAGTCTTGATTTGGCCTTGTTGTACTACACCTTCATTTTTGAATCCTGAGTTCCATTCTTCAACTCTTTGTCCATAGAATGTCTCCATATGTCTCATTGCAAAAATTGCACAATCATGTTCATTTCTTCTTGTTCTCCAAGGCATTTTCAATATACTAAGCTTACAGAATCTCATGATTTGAAATTTTGGATGATCTCTCTTTTTCAAATACTCACAGAAAAAGTTTGTCTGAAAAAAATTAAAACAGCAATGTTAATGAATATTAAATTTTACTTCATTGAAATTAAATGATTTAACGTTCTGGGAAAAATTGTAAACACGAATTCTTAACAGAACTACAGGGTATCGAAGGTCCAGGTTACGAAATTAAATGACTGAATTTTTTGGAAAAAATTGTAAACATAAATTCTTACCAGAACTCGCGGCATAGTTCCATATATTCTCTTTATCGGATCAATTTCAGAAATTTTAGAAGCTTCATAAAAAACTTCCATATCTGTTATTCTGTTATCGATAATCTCAATCTTCAGATTCTTTAGATCGAAACAAACTATGTAGTAATGTGAATCCAGAAGAATATTGAAAAATACCTGTGTTGATATTCAAAAAAATAAGCCATTGAAACTAATATTTATACATAATCAGTTATTCCATATTATTATAACTACTATAAGCACATTTTTAAATAAGTAACTTACCAAATCCACACTAACTAAATTAGCTACAGATTCATCTTCAAGGCATGCAGCTAAAAACAGAGCTTCTTGGAAACTTGCAAATCTTTCATCTCTTGTTATATTTTCATCAGTCATAGATAGAGGCTGATATCATAAAATAAAATTAATACAAAATATTTATTTTTAAATACTATTTTGTTATTAAAAAAACATTAAAAACATACCGTAACCTGCGTATTGCAATACAATTTTGATTGTTTAGAGTTAGATCTTCTGAATTCTTCATAATTAAGTAAGATACACCACATATCTATTATATCAGAATATATCCATTGTTCATAATAGAACGATTCAAACTTTGTACGTTCTACTCCAAAAGCACTATCTTGAAACTGGAAAATTATGTCCCTATAAATATTTATTAAAAGTATCAAATTACAATAAGAATAAAAAAATAAATAAATAATAATGTTTAAAACTTACATTGGATTTTTGCTCATACTGAATAGTGCATTGGCTGCATTAAATTCTTCTGTCGATGCTTGAATTTCATTTGTTTCTTTAATGGTTTGATTTTCTTCGGGAGGTGTTAAAAGAGAAACAATTTCTATTTTATTGGGTTTAGATTTTTCTTCTGGAGGAGTCAAATTGACTTTTTTTAACGACTTACATAGTGTTACTTCTTCAATAGGATGTGAAGGGAAATCAAAACCCAAATCAAAAGAGGGGATTTCGTTAAAAGTTTGCCTTTCTTTTTCAATAATATTTGATTCACGTTTTGTAAAATCAAATTTCCTTTCTTGATGACGCAAATTAACTTTGTTTTTTAAGTTTCCCTCATTTTTCAAAAAAACTGATTCAGATCTAGAATTTTCGATTATTGAACATTCTGGATTAAGCTTTACTCGTTTTGCGGTGTTTATTACAAGATCTCATTCATCTTTTAAAGCTTCAACTTCTTTAGAATTCGGAAAGTTCAACAATCCTTTTTTGATAGAATGCTTCATTTCTTTGATCAATGATTCCAACATAAACAAATTATTCTTCGTTTTCCGAATGAAACCCTGTTTAATTTTCATTAAAATATTAGCTGAATTTTCTTAATTCATTTTAGTTGCAAGATAAAATATTATAAATAATTAAAAAAAAAAAAACTGTACCTTTTCATCATCAACTTTCTTTAATAGAACTTTTTTCTCTTCAGAGAATATTTCTTTAAATACCTGTAAGTTTTATAAAACGAGTCAAATATTCTAGATATATCAGTACAAATTCATAAGTTTACCTATATTGATAATCTAATCATTAATAATTTTGTTTTTTTAAAACAAATTCATACTATTATCTGATAAAATGATAAACAAACGTACCAGTTTGTTGCATTCTAATGTAACATTTTGACCTTTTTCACCAGAAGCTTTTTTTGTTTCTTTTAATTGAATTGTATCTAATTTTTATGTGTTTTCCAGCTCCCCCTGAAAGCAACCAGACAAATAATGAATAATATGAAATAAGTTTAATTTTGTTTAAACCAACTGATTTGGTAAGAAAGAATAGCTTTAAATCAACAGGTTTAGCTGTAACATTTAATACGTCTTTAACAGACTTATTTTATATTATTAGCAATAATATTATTGTTTAAATTATTACGGATTATACAATCATCTAAAACAACTTATTTATTCTCATATTGATTAACAATTGCTATATCAGTACAAATTCATAAGTTAAACTGATATATAATCTAGTCATTAATAAAATTTTTTTCTTTTTAAAACAAATTCATACTATTAACAGATTAAATGTGAAAGAAACATACCAGTTTGTTGCACTCTGATGTCACATTTTGACCTTTTTTAGCAGAAGCTCGTTTTACTTGTTTAACTGGAATTGCATCTAATTTCTCTGCGTTTTCCAGCTTCCCCTGAAACCAATTACACAACTTATAAAATATATGGAATAAGTGTTTGTTTTCATTAAACAAACAGATTTAGGAATAAAGAATACCTTTAAATCAACAGGTTTAGGTCTAACATTTAATACCTCTTCAACTGACTCAGGTGTTTCACAATGACTTTTATCCACCAAGTAACTAAACTCTGCTGTTTCTCTCATCCTCAGCAATTCTGTATTCCATGTTTTCAAAGCAGGTTGAGAATGATCTACGTTTATGGAATTGCACTCTATCTTTTGAACATAAAAAATCTGCAAAGGTAATTGGTTTTTTGTTATGAAATTTTGAGATATATGTATGTATAAAAGAAGAATAAATAAAACAAAAAAAGAAGTGTAATTACCGTAAGAAATGTCAAAGGTCCACAATAATTTGATTTCTTGTTGTTAGGATTCCAATCCTTTTTACACTTCTTTAGACAATCAATCAAATAACCACACCAATCCATCTTATTAATCTTATCATAATCAGATGAAATAGAATATAAGATTCTCTGATTTGATGTTCCATCTTTCATAGCTTCAAATAAGACAGTCGCTATCAAAACAACTAAATTAATTCTGAACAACTTTCCTCTGTCCTTTGCATCTATTAGTTTTTGCACTACAGATTTTGGTTTAACTTTGATTGTATCATTCTCCAACAAAGTAAACTGCTTTCTCCAATTTTTAATACATGCATCCTCTCTTTTCACTCTTTCTGGTGGATTTATTTGTAAACCACCACTTGGGAAACCGAAAATTTCTTCGACTGATCCCTTTGTAATTTTAATATCCCCTCTCCAATGTTTGATGGTCATTGTCGATTCATCAAAGCTTTGAACCACATGTTGTCCCAATCTACTTGGAATTATATTAATTTTTAAATCAAGTAAACTTCCAAATCCCATATTTTTTAATATGTTGCACGAGTTAGTATCTGTTTTTAAGAATCTAATAGCATTAAATAACTGAGTTGGTGAACCCCTGTTTTTAAACACATCATTACTCTTCACCAAATTTGGATTAGAACATTCACCTTCAACCGGTACTTCTTGATGCTTGATACTGTCCAACTTAAGTTTCTTTAACTTGTCCTGATTAATCTTTGATGAATCATTTATAGAACATCTCTTTTGCGATAGTACTTGTGTGATTTCTCTCTGTTCTTCTTCTTCTTCTGTTACATTAAATTCGCCACCTTCTATCCCCTTTTCTGCTTCATCTTCTATTTCTTCATTTCGTTCATTATATTCATTATTTATTTCTTCTTGTTCATCTAATTCTTCATAATCATAATCTTCACTATCTTGATCATCCTTAGAATCTTCTTCATCACTATCAGTTCTTCTTCTTCTGTTACATTAAATTCGCCACCTTCTATCCCCCTTTCTGCTTCATCTTCTATTGCTTCATTTCGTTCATTATATTCATTATTTATTTCTTCTTGTTCATCTAATTCTTTATAATCATAATCTTCACTATCTTGATCATCCTCATAATCTTCTTCATCACTATCAGTTTCGTCATCAAAGTTATATTCTTCCTCTTCATCTTCATCATCATCATCTTGAATTCCTTCTTCTTCAATATCATCAATAAGGTCATACTCGTTAGGCTCATCATCTTCTTCATCATCAGTGTGTTCAATATCAATAGATTTACTATTATCATCTTCATAATATTCTTCTTCTGAAGAAAAAAAAAGTGTTATATTTTTATCCAAATGTTCAGGTGACAATGAATCATGAAAAGATCAACAATAATTAAAAACAGAAATAGTTCCTAAACAAATAAACTCAAACTTGGCAGGCATGGAATGCATAAACAAGAAAACTAATGAAGAACCATCAGGCATAAAAAAATGTTTATTTTTAGAGTTTTAAGCAATTTGCTATGAAAGTTAATAGATTATTTTTTCTCAGGCATTCTCTGTATAATTCAAATTGACGCAATTCGATGTCCAATTAGGGCCTATATGACATTTACCGTACAAATTACACCTAGCTCATATTTGTTCTAAAGATCTGATATAAGCAAAACCACACTAAATTAACAGTGTGTTTATCATTCTAACACCGTATGAAATCATTCACCAAATTAGTTACTAAACTATTAGCATAGATCCAATTCCTATCTCTATCGAAAAAACATATTACCAGGATACGGTTGGTGCATATTGATAGAACTATCAAAAAGAGCAAATGAAAATGACACCATATTCAAATTGTTCTTGTAACAATAAGCTAAACAAAAGGATGTACAAGTAAGCAAAACAAAAGAAAACAGGAGTCTAAAAAGGATGTAGATGCAATGGTACTCTGTTCATGTAAGCGTAAACATCATTTTGTCCAATTGACTCTAAACACTCAACTGAATTATCCTAAATAATTAATATCTGTATTATCTAAACACAGACATCATTTACCCAATTAACGCCAAACAATTAAGGGAAATGATGATTATTTAAAATTAATCAAAAGTTTTATTCAAATAATTTTCCTAAACAATTAATATATGTATTTTTCAAAAGTACCTTCTTCTAATCGTTGTATTATTCTTCTTCTTCTTATTCCTCTTCTTCTTGGAGGCTCTTCATTTTCATTAAAAGACTTTAATAGTTTATTAATAAAATTTATCTTCTTCGTCTTTGATCTTCTTCTTGTTTTTGTTAAAGAAATCAGCACACCTATAAAAATAATATAATTAAAAAAAATTAAAAAAAAAAATAATTACAATATAAATTAATCGAAGATTTGAAAATTATACCTAATAACTCTGCGATTTGAAGAACAGAATTTGTTGTTGAATTATGATTTCTTTTTTTCTTCGACATCAAGTTTTAATTTAACTTTCTTTTATTATCACTACGATATTTGATTAACTTTTCTCAGAATTGTTTATTCAATTTAATATTTTTTTTAGGGTTTATGTGTGTTTAGGGATTTGAATTGAATCTAAGAGAGAGAAAATTAAAAATTTTTTATTTGATTGTGGATACCCGACCCATTAAACAAACACAAAAACCCAACAGACTTAATTTTTTTTCTTTTTTTTAATATAGTGTGATATTAAAATATTAAACTATTTTTCATTTTTTTTTAAATGTAATGTGATAGTAAAGTTAATATTATTTTTTATACTCTTTGTGTTTTGTGTGAAATGGTATTTACCGGTCAACGCATTTTTTTTTTTTTTTTGATAGAACCGGTCAACGTCTAAAATAATATATAGCGGTTCAAGTATACTTACAAATAAACTTAAAATAACTAATATCGCCAATAATACATTTAAATCACAAAATAACTACTACCTCCAATAATACAAATAAACTGAAAAAAAACGTATATCTTAACATATATCGACAGTTGAACACGTATTTTCTAATTTTATTATGTTTGGGCCTGAACATAAGCCCATAATGCCATTATCCATAAAAAGGCATGAGTAACCTTTAAACTTCTAGACCTAACAAAACTGAAATTTTTTTTTTCCTATATAAATCAACATACACAAATTATCAACACACACATAAAAAAGGATAAAAAAAAAACAACAAAAAACGAGGTTTCTTTTGCAACAGCTAAATGGCAGAAAACAACGCTTTCAAACTGAAGATGAGCATTCATGCAATTCAAGAAACAAACCGACAATTGGAGAAAGCAAAGTCTCTAAACACGATTCTGGAACAAATAATAAAAACAGCAAAAGGAAGACAGGATCTCATTCAAGTTCTTCCGAAATTAGGAGGTTCAGATCTGTATAATAAGACAGAAGACTTCCTCATCAAAGTTCGTACTAAAGAAATGGAAGTCCTTAACAAACTTAGGGATACTGAAAACGGCACGTCAAAAAATATGAATCTGAATGTTAAGTTTATTGAAAATATTAAGAATATGTAAAGAATTATGAATGTAATTTTATTTTGGTATGTAACTCAATATGAATTTTATTAAATTACTATTATTGTTCAGGATCTCATTCAGCATCATATGATGATATGATGTATAAACATTTTATTTTGATGTTTATGTTGTAATCTGATATAAGTTTGTTCACTTACTTTAAAGTACTCAGAAAGTAGTAAATAACAATAAACTTTTTATGGTTTCAGATGCTGGTTTCAGTTTGTAGTTTACACATGCTGAATAGAAAATATCAAACGAACCAACACATGGTTTAATATGCTGGGTTCAGTTTGTGGATTACACATACTGGTTTCAGTTTAGCCATTAGAGTTTATAGTATAATCTGAAATAAGGTAGTTGTAATCCATAAATTTTCAGCGGAGAGAGATTTATGAAGTTTGATTATTCCTTATTTTCTTTCAGCAGAAAGATTTTGTAATTTTTTTCAGCATATGCATTATTTTATTATAGTGGAGTATTTAAGAAGTATTTTATTGTTTAATAGTGTTTCAGAGATTTGATGGATGTGATGTTCAGGGGAAGTGTGTACGCCGCCTGTTTGCTTACTTGACCCCTACTTTTTTTTTTTTTTAATTTAAAATATTACTTTTTACATGTAATTGTTTTATCGTCATTTTTTTTTTCTCTATTTTTGTTTTTTTTTCTTTAATACTTATCACTTATATTTTTGTTTAGGAAATATATTAAAATCTTAATTCCAATATTATGATTAATAACATTATAGTAGGTAATTAGCAAAATATATTAAAATCTTAATTCCAATATTAAACATGGACGGATACACATGTATGTCGGGTGTGGTACGGTCTACATCTGATTTTTAGTCACGAAGTGCATAATGACATTCCAAAATGCTCTTTTTTAGTGGTATGTGCAATCCCCAATTTGTTTTTCTACTTTCTTTCTTACGATGTAACTTTAGTTAGCCAAACATTTGTTTTTTGTAAGACCTTCTTAAAAATAATAGGTCCTTCCTTGCATGTAAACAAAAAAAAAATTAACGATATTGCTAAAACATCCATACTTATAGATGGGACTCGGATATTTATATATTGATACTTTTAGGTGTGAAAATGCTCGATTTTTGTGAATGGCGTTTTTGAATTAAATCTGATTAAAAAGATGTTTTTTTTAAAAATTTATAAGCTTACATGCATTGAGCGTGTGAAGCATGATAACAAATTAAATGACTTTATTTGGGAATATAAAAAAACTAAATATGCTTATACAAAAATTAAATTAACAGTTTGTCATATATTTACTTGGAAACTTTAAATTCATTTAATCTATACACAATTTTAAACACATAACTACCACAACCATCCAAATTCCATTTTTCACACATTATAAAACTCCCACACACTGAATAAAAATTACATAAACTTATAAACAAACTCTAACATAACTACTCCATTCTTAACAAAACCTCAATGGATCCAAAACAACATATCATTGATCAGATATTCCTAGATATTGATGCTGATGTGAAGACAATAGACCGTATAACATCCTTCATGAGGACGATGCTTGCTGATGGAGATGAAAGAAAAGATAATATGGAGGAAATAAGCAAACTACCCAAGTCAAAACTACATGACCAAGGTTTAATATACAATCTGATGCTGAATGAAAAAGACATTGAAATGATGAGAAAACTCGAAGATATAATTAGCAAAATAAGGGCAATTATTGATATGAAGATGGGATTTCTCAAACAAATTGTAGAAATGTGAACAACATTTCAGCAATATTGTATTTTGTTGGGAAGCTTTATGCAAACTGAAGTATTAGGATTGAAGAAAGAAATTTATTGTATTTTGCTTTCTTTCTTTTTTTATCAGAATTGTATTTTACTATCAATCAACAAATTATTAATGGAATTAATGGTTTATATTTTTCAGTATCAAGCAATTTGTGCACTTTTTATTTATCTTTTTTTTATTAATTTATATATTCGTACAATATATTCAGCGTATATTGATCTTTCATGGTTTCAGTTTGTAGATTATACGTGCTGAATAGATAATATAAACACGAACCAAGCACTTGTGATTTACATGTTTATGTTACAATCTGAAATAAGATTAGAAAGATACAAATATATCAGCCACATACATTCAGCATGACGATAAAGTGTTTGAGTTTATAGGTTGCACGTGCATATTACATTAAAAAAAACACGTGACAAACACGTGAGATTATCTATTGGACTATATTGGACTATATATGTTACATGCTGAATTAAATTGTGCCAATGTGTTATATATGTTCAGCGTATATGGATAGTCATATTTAACGGCTTCAGATGCTGAAATAAGATTGTTCTAATATATACATCTTAAGCCTGTAAATTCAACACGCTTATCAAGACTGATAAGAAATTAATTTTTATATTGGGAATATAAATAAACACAACACACTTATCATTTAATTTTGCTTAACTACAGTCAAAACATTATATGGAAAATTGTTACATTTAAGTCATTTAAAATATACACTACTTCAAACAAATAATAAATACAACCATCCAGCTTCCATTTCACACACATTATATAACTCCCAAAAACTGAATCAAAATTATATCAAATTATAAATAAACTATAACATATTTCTCAACATTTCTTGGCAAACTGCAATGGATCAAAAAAAACATATCATTGATCAGATTAGCCGAAGTGTTGATGCTGATCTGAACGCAACGAAGAGAATAACGTCCCTCATGAGGGAGGCGCTTGCAGATATAGAAGAAAGAGATAGGATTATGGCGGAAATAGGTACCCAATCCAACTCAAAAATAGACGAACAATGTATAATGTATTATACGAAGATGAATCAAGTAGATGGTGAAAACCTGACAAACCTCCAAGCTTTACTTGATAAATTAGAAGCAATTGTGCATAAGAAGATGGGATATCTCAAAAAAATTATAGGAATGTAAATGAAATTAAATCAAAGTTGTATTTTGTTTGGAAGGTTTATGAAGAACAACGAATTACTATTTAAGAATAAAGTTTTTGTATTTTATTATGAATCAATTTGTAACAGGATGATGCAATTTGTTAAACATTTTATTTTATGGTATTTTTTGTATTTTTATATTTAAGAATAAAGACTTAACTTCTTATAGCTCGATCATGTATATTTAAACCAAGAATATAACTTAGCTATAAAAAAATAATATATATCAAATGTATATGAACCAAAATATGATTAAAGAATAACAGAAATATGATCACGTACACATAAAACCAGGACACAACCGATACAATAGTAAGGAAACCTCGCACGTTCGTTTCCAAAATAAAACCGAATTGTACACGTAAAACTATACACATGCCCATTTTAAAAAAAATATTCATATAAGTTACTAAATATTATATAATTGCAATTGGTATATTTTTATTTAACTTTCTAAATAATATCTAATATATAGTGTTTGGGTAATTCCAATTGGTATATTTTTATTAAGATACTAATAATAATTGCATGAAATAAGAGGATAAGAAATACATGACAATATCTGGCCCATATAAAAAATAATAAAGATACTAATAATAATTGCATGAAATAAGAGGATAAGAATAAATACATGATCACATATAACAAAAGCTAATATTAGATTATATCATTACATTCAAAACAACGCATTATCATCTAATCAACTAACTTGATTTAGGAGGAGTGGAATGATTCTGCAACATTTGTGAGGGCTCTCCTTGTTTCTCTTTTCAGCTTCTCGAACAACAAACTCACTAAACGTTTTAGCTACGTCTGTTGTGCCAGGACCTTTGTGCAATCTTACGAATATCGTTTGAACTAAATACAACATAACATTGCTCAAATTGCCAAGTTCTTCAATGCTGATGAAGTCTTTTCTATCTGAATTGTTGAAAATAATCATACCAAGTGTGGGCTCATTCAGCACAGTTCCAGGTGGATGATCTTCATATGCAACCTGATCTTTGAAATGTTTTGTTGACCTGAAATATTCTTCCATATCATCACCTACTCTCTTCCTCTTCCTAGCAATTCTATCCAGTTCAATAAAAGGATCTTGATCTTGCAAAGGAATTAGATCTTGAATATTCAGTTTGGTTTTCATTTCTATCACTTCATCAACACATTTCCTCATCGAAACAAAAAATTCTTCCCGGCGAGCGGCTTTCCTTTTCCCACAACAATCTAAAAACTCTTTCCATTCTTCCCAATGAAGATCTTTCACCTTGAACTCTTCAATGATTTCTTCATCTCCATCATCTCTGTAAATTTTCAATGTAGATGGACCTTTATTCCTTGAAAGAATGTCAGCATTGGTGATTTTGCCAGGGGCTCTCTTATTCAGAACAATATGACTGTACTTGTCATATAATGCTTTCTTCTTCGTGAAGAGATCAATAACATGTGGATCAAGGCTCTTGATTATGTCAGCCTTCTTCCTTAACTTTTCATGTTTCAAGTTTTCTTGATACATTTTATCAAGCTGACGCTGTTGTTCGTTAAGGGATTCATCAACGATGTGAACATTTTGACCTTTTAAATTTTTATACTTGATTTCCTTAATAGGGGAGGTCTCAATCATTAGTGAGCCTTCATTAACAGTGGCATCAGGTTCTTGAAGCAAATTTTCTTTCAGCTGAGAGTCATTCATTGACTTTTTACCAACATTGCCATCATTTAGTTGAACTTCAGTTTCTTCCAAATTATCTTCAATCACTGCATCTTTGCCAACATTGCCATCATTTTCTTCATTTACATTTACTTTCTCATTAAATTCATTCATTTTCTTTTTACCCACAACGCCATCACCTTGTTGAACTTCAGTTTCTACCACACGATCTTCAATCAATGCACATATGCCAGCAATGCCTTTATTTTCTTGAACTACAAATACTTTCTCATTAGATTCATTCATTGACTTTTCCCCAACAGTGGCATCACCTTCTACCACCTCATTTTCCATCATTGGAGACATCATATCTTGCTTAGACTGAGCTACCTTCAGCCTTGCATTATCTTGTTGCTTGAGGTTAACTTTACCAAAAAAATCAGAGACTTTAAGCTGTTTACCAGATTCTTTTTCCATATTCTCCATAACAACATCAGTAGAAGCGGCTGGCATAGATGTTGATGATTTGAGGCTAGCATTAAGAGCGTAGATAGCATTTTCCACTTTCTCAAGAGATAAAGGTATAGACTCCAAGGATTTGTACTTAGAAACCTCGTCAATAAAGTTACCAACTTTTAATGGGAGCCCCAAAAGAGATGCTGGTACCTCCAAATGCTTGGACTCAATAGAATCAACCTTCTTTTTAACTTCAGATATGATGATGCTTAGGCCTTTAATGATAGCAGGAACATCTATCATATCCTTTGGCAGCTCAAACTTTATCTTACTAACTGCTTCAGCTAGTTCCACAACTTTGCAACTGATTTATTTTTGTTGGCCTGATAAATTTTTTATGTCGGTTGAAAAGTTACCGTTGAAATCTTCACGTGTAGCTAATTTGCCAAGTTCAGGTTTAAGAGACTCCAAAAGCTTTGAAGAAATATCGGAAACAGATGGATAAGATGGGCGAGATTTTAACACAAGTATTTCTCGATCAGCAAACTCCTTTTCTTTCTTCAGCATTTCAATCTTAGATTCAAGATTGAGAACTTGATTGGATAAATCACTTATACGCTGAGACTTTGGTGAAGGGGGATGATCACAAGATAATCCAGGTTCTGTTACACAAACATGATCCTCATCATTGTTAACTCCATGTGCCGGAGAATGCTTACTTTCATCATCAAGCTTACCTCCATGAGCTGGAGACTTGTAACTTTTATCATCAAGATTACCTCCATGTGTTGTAGCCTTGCAACTTTCATCATCATCGTTACCTCCATGTGCTGGAGACTTGTAAATTTCATCAACATGCTTACCTCCATCTGCTGGAGACTGGTAACTTTCATCTACTTCATAATCGTCTAAAATCATAACAAGTTCATCTTCATTATCAAATTTACCAATACTGTTATGATCAGCTGTATATGGAAGTAAAGACAATAATTCTTTGTAGTCCATCTCATCAAAATCAGACATGCTTTCATCAGAAATTTCAAAAGCACCGTCACAAAGTGAAAAATAATCAAATCCATGCACATCGCCTTGATGTAGATTTAGTGAATCAATGGAAGCACATTTGTTAATATTTGCTTCAGATGCAAATATAGGAACAGCTTTATCAACTGCTTCAGAGTCAGAGTTCTGATGTTTAAATGATGTTGTAATATGCTGGGATGATGATAATGCACACATTTGACTAACAGGCTGTACCTTAAAATCCAATTTAGGTTCCTGATGAAAAGTTATCAAATAATTAGGACAACATATACTGATATTATTTTCAGTTGCAACTATTGCTACAGCTTTATCAATAGCTTCAGATTCGGATTGCATAATAACAGATTTTGAAATAGTATGCTGTGATGGTGAAACAGGACAAAAACTACTAACGACTTTGGCCTGAGAACAAAGTTCAGATTCTCAAGTACTATACTGGGATGATGAAACTGCAAAAACACTACTAATGAGAATACCTTGAGAACAAAGTTCAGATTCTAAACTAATATGTTGGGCTGATGATAACGGACAAACACTACTAATAAATTTGAGCTGAGAAAATTATTCAAATTCTGAATGAGAATTGGGGAGGCTAACCTGGGCCTTGTCCATAATATTTTGAATTGAATTTTGTTTATGCTGACTGGAAGGGTAACGTTTTTTAACTCTGCTCTTTCGACGACCCTTCTTTTCTACAGGCACTATTGAAACTTCATTTTGCACATCTTCAGATTCTGAGCTTGCAGGTGTACCGATATTGTCGGTGGAAATTTCTGAAGCACAAACAGACATCATATGTTGGGTCAAAGGAGCTCCTACAGTTTCTTGTTAGGAAATTGAAAAGTAGTCATCGCTGAACGTGGGTGTTTCTATGATTGAAGAATTACTTGTACGGTATGAAGGGCCCATTTGGAATTCCATGACCAAGGATATGAACCTGGTATAGTTCATAACATCACCCCTGATCTTCTTCTTCAGCTTTTTTACCAAATCTTCATATATGATTTTCCCAAAGTCAATTGACACCCCATTAGCCAGACCATACATAACAATCTCATGCATTGAATTAATTTGATCATACCCACCAGTGTTACCTCCAATACACTGAATTATTAGGGTCATTAAGAGTTTCCAATTTGGGGAAAGTCCTCTCTTTCTAAGGGTTTCGGTTAACTTATCAGAGTAGCCAATTTGGCCAAAGAAAAGTTTAGTAACCTTACCATCAGGATTTGCTTCATACTGTTGACGGCGTTTTAAGTAATTTGCTCCTATAGCCTTTCGAAAGGAAGACAAATCAAATTCAAGATTAGTACTACCATTTCCAACTGTGAATTTGATTGTGTTTAATGTGGTGACAGTGGCAGTGTACCAGAATTCCTTTAGGTAACTCTCATACTGGAAAGAAGGTTTTAGGGTGAATGTCTTTCGAAGGCAACACTTTTCAACAAAAGTGAGTACATCTTTAAAGAATTCTTTGTTTTTGGTTGGGTTGAGGTTGGCAACGAAGTTATTAGGTTTAATCTTGATGTCATTTAGTGAATGAATCATTTCAACCGCCTTTGGAAGTTGTTGTGCATCTTTTGGATGAATGACACTTAGGGCAAGAGGTTGGGTTTCATGATATGATGAATCCATTGAAGTTTTATTGATGATTCTTTTGTTAATGTTAGAAAAATGTTTTGTTAAAATGTGAATGTTGTTTGAATTGAAAAAGATAATCTGAAAGTATAATGGATCAACCCAGTTTTATCAAATACACCTTTGGGAAAAACCAAACCCGTATGGTTTGCTACACACGCGTTGACCGGGTCACATTTCATTTCAAAGTACTATTTTATTATTATTATTATTATTATTATTATTATTATTATTATTATTATTATTATTATTATTATTATTATTATTATTATTATTATTTTAATTTTTTAATTAAAAAAGTAACTTTAATATGTTAAATATAAAAGTTTGCACAATGGGTTAGGTAAAATATGAAGTTCGTACCAACTGCTTATAAACCAAGGATCTAAACAACGTGAGGTTTGCTGTAATGGCATAAGAAAGCCTCACAAGTTAGGAAATATATAGAGAAATCATTGCGTTTTCTAACCATCTTTTAAATCGTCACGAAGGATAAAACCTTTTTAAACGGTTTTAAATTCAAAAAAGTTATCAATGCATGTAACCTTATAAATTTCTTAAAAAACATCTTTTTAATCGGATTTAATTCAAAAACGCCATTCACAAATCGAGCATTTTCACACCTCATCAGACGCCATTCCTTAAGCCGAGACATTGGGGTAATGCATAGCGTGGAGGTAACACCTCATGTCATTGCAACACCTTAGCATAGCCATGGCAAGCCTTTTAGAAACGTGTGTTTAATTATGTCATATATCATTAAATAACATATCAATATATAAATATCCGAGTCCCATCTAAAAGTATGGATGTTTTAGCAATATCATTAATTATTTTAGTTTACATGCAAGGAAGGACCTATTTTTTTAAGAGGGTTTTACACAAAACAAATGTTGGGCTAACTAAAGTTACATAGTAAGAAAGAAAGTAGAAAAACAAATTAGGGATTGCACATACCACTAAAAAAAAGAGCATTTTGGAATGTCATTTTGCACTTCATGACCAAAAATTAGGTGTAGATCGTACCACACCCGACATACATGTGGATCCGTCCATGTTTACGTGCTAACATTATGCATATTTTACTAATTACCTGTTATAATGTTATTAATCATAATATTGGAATTAAGATTTTAATATATTTCCTAAACAAAAATATAAGTGATAAGTATTAAATAAAAAAAACAAAAAGAGAGAAAAAAATGACGATAAAACAATTACATGTAAAACGTAATATATTAAATTTAAAAAAAAAAAGTAGGGGTCAAGTAAACAAACAGGCGGCGTACACACTTCCCCTGAACATCACATCCATCAAATCCCTGAAACACCATTAAACCATAAAATCCTTCTTAGATACTCCACTATAATAAAATAATACATATGCTGAAGAAAAATTACAAAATCTCTCTGCTGAAAGAAAATAAGGAATAAACAAACTTCATAAAATCTCTCTCTGCTGAATCAGGTAATATTACCCAATCTGAAATAATAAATGTGTATATTTTATTATTTCTGGGCATCTTTAGGAGCTTAATATTTATGATCAATCAGCTTTTTAAATGGTTAAGTGTTTGACTAATGACATTGGAATGGTGTAAAATTGATTTGATGTTTACTTTCTGCATGCATGCTTTAGCTATAATATATATATGGTGATATAGTAATTTTCTTATAGATAAAGATACTTGTTCAAGCATATTATAAGTTAGATTAATTTCCATATAGTATAAGAATGTTGCGAATAATAGTTTAAATCATGTTGAATGAGAAATATAAAGAGGTTTTTAGCTTAAAAAATACATGTGATTATTTAATTTTCAAATGTTTCTTAGAACCACAAATGACCATAAGTAAATATATATTATTTTGTGTTATTCTATTTTTGATTTCGTTATTGAAAAATAGAACATGCTGTTTATCTAAAAACTGTTTGTTAGTTTCAACTTTAAGATGATCATTGATGAATTTACTATACAGCGCACTCATTTGCATAGATTACATTAAAATAAAAAATAAAAAAAAATCACACTGCCTTTCAGATTGATTGGTAACTCCTTACTTGATAACACTGTTGGGATAATGTTTCTGGTGGTAGTTAGATAGACATTCTGAAGTATTTGCAAAGTTGTAATACTATATATTAACTCAATTTGAGTTAAACCATGTTAAACCTAAAATGTTTTATATGTTAACAAATATGAATTTTTAAACATAAACTAATATAAAATCAATGTGTGTAAACTTTCAGCAACTATGACAACACAATTCATAATGGAATTGATTCCAAACGAAGACATTCAAGCTTTGGTAAGTTTGTATTGAATTTATAATGAAAAAGTATTGTTTGTGACTGTACTTTTTTACTAAATTTATATTGAATTCTGCATGCACTTTTCCGTAGGTTCTACCGGATTATTTCCATACTCATTACTACAACAATAAGAACCATCTATACCTAGTTAATAACATGAGGCTTAAAAGAAAGGTCGACATAAACTACCAAGAAGAGACACATGAATGGGAGTTGTCTGGTTTAGGATGGAGACATTTTATAGATGAAAGCATATACATGAACATCAGAACTCTACATTTCATAAAAGAAGGAGCTGATACATTTTATGTGACTGCATATGAAGAAGACGGAGGGGAGAGTGGAGGTATGCATCTGTACATACAAGGCATCGGATGGTTAGATGCACAGGTCTAGTTGGAGAAGATGAGAACGTTTCTCCGATAATAATATTTAATACTCCGTATTTAACAAACACTATTGTTCATTCAAGCAACTTGCACATAATAACTTAGCTTAAATTATTTAACAGTAGTTTGATGGAGAATTCATTCAGGGTGATCGACCCCATCATTTCTATTTGACATATGCTGGCTTTGAAGTTCGTGTAGGTTAAGACGGGCAGTCATACCTGGGTTTCACCATACTTATGGTTATCAGATTTACCGTCATTGGGATGATGTGGTGGCAGTGGCAGGGTTACTTGTTGGCGAGCGTGTAGTATTGACAAAAATGGGGGAGAATAGATTAAGCTTGATGAGGTTTGGACATAATGGATTTCAAATGAACCATGTGAACCATTTTCCAACATGCCTAAGAATTCTTCAAGGACATGCTGAAGGTGAAACGGGTGAGTATTTGTTTTGATTTTATTTGTTTTTTAAAAAGGTTAAATGTATATTATAAAAAAGTTCAGCATAGATAAGGAATGAACAATTTCTTTTGGTGATTGGGATATAACAGATGAGAGGCTTCTCCATAGTTGCAGCTGGGAAAATCATGAAGGTCACATGGACGAAGATACTACTTTCTACGCAAAATTGTTTCCTTACGTTGTCGACAATGGCAAACTGGTAACAACATTGACATCTATTTGCTGAATACAAATATAAACTTGATACAATAAAATTTATATGAGCAGATGCTTTTTAGTAACAAAGTTAAGAGATATTATATTTTGTTGCAGACAATACCTGCACAGTTTGTTACTGATAATGAACTATTCACATATGATCATGCAATCCTAAGAAGAATGGGTGAAGAGAGGCGTGTCGTTCTGTACCGGGAAATTCACAAAGAGAATCCCACAAGGACAAACCACATGAACCTGCGAACCAATTGGAGGATACTGGCAGAAGATTGGCAGTTCAGGTTATACAAGATGATTCGATTCAAATTGGTTGGAACTACCATAGATCCTTTAGCCGAAGTGGAGCATGACAACGATGATATCCCCATCTTGGTTCCTATTTTCGATGTTTGTTAAATGAAACTCTTGTGATGGTTTCAGAACCTGGTACTTTTGAACATTTGACACTTTAACTTTCAACTTTTGATAACTGTTTTTGGGATCATGTGCATCAGCATGATACAAACTTTATTGTAATTAGGCATACTATGATAAGCCATGGAACATATGTAAACGTTTAGTTTAAGTATTTTATGTAGCAAATTCTAACAATAACAAATAGGATGATGTGCTATGTCTCAGGCCCGGATTTGGGCCTGTGCAAGGTGGTCAACTGCATAGGTTCAGTTTCGTACCTTAGTTCAGTTGAGTGCGTTGGTTCAGTCAAGTGCATTACTGAATAAACGAACGCTGAACGAACACATGCAGAACGATTTAATTGAACACAAATAGCAATTAACAAACACAATACCACAAATGATAACAATTCTAAAAATAAATTTGATCAAACACAAATATAAAATACATGATTGATAGAAAAACACATATGGAATATAACAATTACAAGATCATATGAGATTGATAATTCAACAACACCTATTAACTTCTATTATGCAACTCAAAAGAAATTTAATGATAAACGCTTAAGAATCTCTTCAAATGCATAGGTTATATTCAAACTACGAGTAACATCTTGCAACAATCGAAGATTTGAAAATTATACCTAATAACTCTTTGATTTGAATAACAGAATTTGTTGTTGAATTATGATTTGAAGAACAGAATTCGTTTTATATCACTACGATATTTGATTAACTTTTCTCAGAATTGTTTATTCAATTTAATATATTTTTTTTAGGGTTTATGTGTGTTTAGGGATTTGAATTGAATCTAAGATAGAGAAAATTAATAATTTTTTATTTGATTGTGGATACCCGACCCAATAAACAAACACAAAAACCCAACAGACTTAATATATATATATTTTTTAATATAGTGTGATATTAAAATGTTAGAGTATTTTTCATTTTATTTTTAAATGTACTGTAATAGTAAAGTTAATATTATTTTTTATACTCTTTGCGTTTTGTGTGAAATGGTATGTATCGGTCAACGCTTTTTTTTTTTTTTTTTTTTTTGATAGAACCGGTCAACGTCTTTTTGGCTTGCTTATAAAAGGGCATTTCTCCCCCCTTTTCATTCAAACGCAAACCCTAATATCTGTAATTCAAATTCTACCTCTCTAATTGTTCCACTCTATTTCAATCTCCATCTCTGTAATCCGTTGCTTCTATCATGGCTTCACGACCAATAACCTCTGCTTATGCACTTGCGCGCACCCCTAACTTCCAAAAGTTAAAGTTTGTTGTTGGTTCTAATGAAATTGAGGATTGCTTGCATATAGCATTTGCCCAGGATGATGCCGAGGATGATCAGTTGTTAATGGTGCTTGGTGAGCAGCGAGATCAATTAGCTGTAAAGGTTAAGTGGTTAGAGAACTTGGTGGAAGAAGGGGAGGGTTTCCTGCCGTTGCACGAGCACGGTGACATTGGTTTGGACCGACTGAAAGAGACTTTGCAGAGAGAGAGGAAGGTGCTTGCTGGGTTGATCAAGGCTATTGATCTTGCGCGTGAAGGAAGAGAAGAAAAGAAGTTCAATCTTTACTATTTCGAGTGATGGGCTAGCCACTTGATGTGGTATATATTGGTTATCTTTTGTATTTTTATTAGAAGTATGTATGTTGGTTAGGGCTGCCTTTGGAAATTTCAGTTTATGTATGGATTAGTTATCATGGAACTTTTTTTTTTTTTTTTTTTTTTGGGAATGATAACTGGAATGTAAAAACTTTGATAGTTGGTAATATAATTTGAAGTTTATGTTTATTAGTATATTCTTTTTGTTATGGTAAATGATCGTAGCTTTTTTTTCTGATATGTATCAATGTTTATATTGTTCTAATTTTTTGTATAATAAACATATAATCGATAAGAGAGCTAATAGTTGCACTAAAAAGCAAAGGCAGTCGTTAATCAGTGCTAAACCTATGGCTGTAGATGCAATGTACAAAATACAGGTCAATGTGATGACTTGATAATAGAGTTTTGCTTTGATAATAGAGTTTTGTCATGGGTAGTAGAGTTTGAAATGATGTTTTATACTTAGATTCCTGCATCCTCTATTGTTTTTTCGTCTTTGTATTTCACTACTGTATGGCATGTGAAACATAGTGAAAAGTTAGTCTGTTTTAGTTTCATTAGGTTTATGAAGTGGCTTTGGTTACCGGCCACTGACTTTTAAGAGTTTGGTCTGTGTATTTTGACTTCTTCTGAAAGTAACCATGGTTAGTATGTATTTGCTTTTGATTTGTGTTTTATGGTAAAGTTTGAATCTAATTGTATTTTTAGTTTCTGTGATTTTAGTGTTTTTGAATGGTGGGTGAGGCTGTGGCAGGCGACGAAGGTGAAATTCCTGTTGGTGTTACAAATTAGGTTGTCCAAACAACTCTTTAATTTTGCAATGTGTGTTATGTTTTATTTCTGTCAGGTTAAATGATAATTAGATATTTATTTTATGATAACAACTTTTGAGATATTCATTTCTTAATAAGTTTTGTTAGAATAATCAATGGTGAAATGTTTTAAGTCATGTGACTGATTTTGTATCTAAAGAAAATGTAACAGGTGAAAAACTGTAGGTCACTTGAACAGAAATACAAATATATGAGTTGTAAAGTACACAGAAATACAAAATACATGAGGGTTTTTTTTTTTTTTTTTTTTTTTTTGTTTATTGAGATACCTAATCTTTTGTCCTGCTTTCTATTCACATGAAAAGAATGCATACACAATGAGTCACTATCCGATCTGTACATTTCTAATTTGAAGAAAATACATGTATCGATATTTGTTTTGATCTGTTTTAGATTTCATTGATGCTTAGTGTTCAGTATTAAGACTTCTACAGTAGTATATGCTTGTAATAAAGTTTATTGAGTATAGAGTGGCAGCGATAAGTATTGAGTAACAATAGTCTTAGAGACATCTTTTGCCAATGAGGTTGGTGCTCACTATTGCTATGTAAAAAGTATGTTTTTCTGTAAATGTTTTAGATTAGAAAATTTAGTATTTAGTGGTAGTAATAAAGATGTTTGCTTGACAATGAGAATCGTACTCACTCTCTATCATATAGTTGTTAAACAACCCGGTTTAAGAACTATGATGTTATATCTTACAACTTATTCTTCATTCTTAGCATTGGTCGATATAGAGGGGAGGTATCTGACATATAGTGTGCAGACAAATACAATGGGTTTTTTGCTAAAAGTAGTTTAACTGCAAAATGTTTTCTATGAGTCCTGATAATAGGTATCAATATTCATAATGAACAACACTTATGTTACATACCAAAATATTTGAGAAAAACAAACACAAAGATAATGTATTCTCATTTTACACCCAGTTAAAAGTTTACTGAACTTCTGGACAGGAATGAAACTTCAAAGATATTGGTGCATAGTGGATCAATCTACCCTATAAATATGTATTGCCAATAACATTGAACCACAAAAATTAAACTATTTCCTCTCCTCCTCATTCATAAACAACATACGTGTAGTTATCGGAAGAGCATTTAACTATTCTGGCAATCCGGCTTTGCTGATTGAAAGGTATGTCAGAGTTGGAAAAATCCAGTTATCTATCAAGTATCTGACATGCCGTTCAACTACAAAAGCATGCTTGCATCTGAATATATTATCTCGAATAACAATGTCATCTCCTCTGGTGGTTCACTGGTACCTAAGAACTGACGTCGCTAATCTATTTAGTTATTATTATAGTTGCATTCAGGAACTTGTTTTTTGATGTCAGGGTTGTGTTAAAAGGTGGGAGCCTCCAATACAGGTGTAGTATGTGGGAATGTAGCTCTTGATATGCCAGCTACAATGGACTGAACGTCATAAGAAATTTCGTTTTCGTTTAATTTTTTTTAAAGAATTATCATATACCTGTAGTCATTTCATCATGTCTTATCCGTTTGTTTTATGTTTCAGTTTATGGCCAACATGATGTTGTGTTCTGTGAGTTTTTAGGCTGCTTAATCTAAAATAGGTTTGTTACCTCATATACAAGGGAAAACAAGAGAGGACATGGAAAATCGGAAAGTTGTTTTCTCTTAGACAAAAGGTGAGCTCTATATACCATGCCTTTTGTCTCTTTTTTACATAGCCAACTTCAATTATGTGTTGAAATGTTTAATGAACCAACTTATTTTTAATTTTTATTGTTATTTATTTGATAGAACATTTGTCTGATTTCTATTTGTAGAGTGGAATGTGGGTTAAGCAAGTTGTTTTTAAGTATTGTTATTATGAAATGTATCTTAGTGAAAACTAGACAGAAGGCAATGGAAAACTTAAAACATTGGTCTGGTAAAAGCCCCTATTGTCAATATAGATAGTATATGTTGTAGTTGACACAAGTTTTTAAACACAGGTTTCATACCACTAGGTGTTTTGTTTTAATAGTTTTTAAACACAGGTTTCATACCACTGGGTGTTTTGTTTTAAACACAGGTTTCATACCACTGAGTAGCAGCTCCCTCTCAGCAACACGAGATCGGATTTCCTGTTCCTTCTTGGTCAGCTCTAGCTCATACATCCTCAATATGGTTACCTGCCTTTTGAATTTTTCATTCAGTAAGGATAAGGTTCAATATTGACTCAGAAAATAATTGGTTTACATTTCCATAGGTATTACTTTTCCATGTATTAGACAAAGAATTTAACGTTTATTCACCATTGGCTTCGAATTTCCGCGTTGTTGGACATGCACAACATGAGGCAGATTTTACCGTTGGTGTCACCAATAGCTTTTGCTGCGAAGAATTACTAAAGTATGGAGTAAAATTACTGGAAAAAGAATCACACCATAAATGCCAAAGACAAAAATCGTACATAGCTAAACTTTTTCAGTTATTTTTCAAGATTTTGTAATAGTTCAAACCGAGGAGTATCGCAAGTTTTCAATCTAATTGGTTCATGTTTGTATTAAAATATTCAATAAACTTATAATGTTTGTATGTTGGTGCACTGTATCTTGAATGATTCTCTATCAGACCAAGTATGTATAGAAACAAAAAATTATATGACCGAAGGGACATTTTGCAAATACATTTAATCGAAAGTATTTTAACTTAGTTCTACTACCATCAAAAGTACCAGCCAACAAACAAATACTAGATTGAATCGGAAACAATTCATCAAAAGAAGGTACACGCTACAAGCTAACAGCAACGCTCAACAATGAATAGGATTGCAAAATCTGATTAGTAAGTGTTTTATTTTTTTATTTTTTTCATAAGATAGAAGCCCAATTGTTATTAGACCAAAAAGTTATTAACCTTTTTGACTATTTAAAAAATTAACTTTTTATATGTGATAAGAGCCCACTTGTTATTAAACCCAAAAATTAGCCCAATATCGTTGTGACTAATATATTGAGAAATATTGTGATCGTTTCATATACCAAACACGCAGTATCACAAATCATAAACTTCAATTAGAAATAAAATTAGATACAATGAGTCATCCGGTGGATTCTCTTAATTCTTCAGATAACAAAGGAACCAAAAAACGTAATGCGCGAATTATATAGTTTTTTTTCATCTTATTTGTTAACTTCTTATATTATTTTCTAACACTTTTTTAATTATTATTTTTTTCAGTTAGAATCTTTTTTTCAGGATCTACTAAAAGTAAAGCTCAAGGTTAGTTTTTAGTTAATATATCTTTTAGCTTATTATTTTTTTATTTTTATTTTAGAATACACAAGTAGATGTTATGTTTTTTTCTGCTTACGCTTTTTATCTTATTGAATGCATGTTAAGTGTTTGATAAAATGTTTTGATCACATTTCAAGCAAATAACTAGCAATGAGTTCTTTATTTGATAAGAAATTGGTATTATATTATTTTCCAAATTTTTTTAATTTGAATATTTTGAACTCCGATATTAATTATATTTTAATGTTTTTTAAGTGATAGTTAGTTAATCATTCTTATAATAACTTGATAAATGTTTAGATGATTTAATTATTTTATAATTTTATTATATTTGACTCTTATATAAACTATTTTAGTTGATTAAATTTTATTATTATTATTATTATTATTATTATTATTATTATTATTATTATTATTTATTTACTTTTCTAGATGATACAGTGATAAATCAAGTAAACGCAGACGTATACAACTTTGAAAATTCAGAACAGTCTGAAGTTTCAAAAAGGATTATATTATCTTATAAAAATAGAGCAACAACAGGTATTTTTTTAATTATAAGCTATTGTAAATCATTTATATCTCTAAAACTGATGTATTGTGATAAAACTGTAAAAATATAAAGTCAGCTTTTTACTTTTTAAATGAACTATTGTTACTATTTAATCTTATTCTTATATGGTATTTTGGAAGGGGAAGGTAATTCAGATGGAAGGAACTATCTTCAAATGGTACAATCTGAAAAACCTAAGAAACGTAAAAGTTTTATAGATCGTCTAAATGAAAGTAATCATTGATATATTTTTTTGAATCATTATATCATTACTTTTATATTTTTAATAAATTGTTACTTATTTTTTTATTAGGTGAAGAAGAATATTTATTAAAGCAGGATAGACGAAAAAAGTCAAAGGTTAACTATTCTGAGATAGATGATGCTGTTGAAAGTATGGTAATGATTTTATGTGTATTATATATTGCATTTTTTGATATCATATATTAGATATCCGTAATCTAAAATTTAAACAATTGTAACCTACAATTACATTATAATTAAGTAATCTACAATTACTTAGTTTTTTTTACTTATTATTTTTTATTTTTAATTTCTTATACAGAAGAACGTGATGAAGAAGACGAGTTTATTTTGTCTAGTGATGATGAAGATTCTGAAAATACTCATTTGGATACAGAAAAGGAAGTCAATGTTGTAAAAAAAAAAGATATCATCGAAAAAGAGTATGTTTTAATAAGTTATTTTTACATTGCATATATATTTATAATTAGATTTTATTTTTTAAAGCTTTTTTTTTATTATCTATTGAATAAAAATAACTTTTAATTAGCATTGTTCTGATTTAGTTTCTTATTTTACTTTTATATGTGCACAACTAGACACACCCCACATCCTCAACATTATTTAGTTTCTTTTAAACCCCAATATCTATGTACATCATTTTTTTTTTCAAGCACTTGTGTAATAACTAGCTCAAATTTGAGATTTTAACATTTAATAGGATTGTAGTCTAACTCAAATTTCTTCCGATTTAATGAGCTTATTCTCAAAGTAGGCAAAAAATTATTTTTGAAAACATAATAATTAACTGGTGTTTTATAACCATCACTTTTAGCTACTTATATCTTTAGTGATTATTATAGATTTGGTTTTAGTTCGCACATTCCAAAAATACACATATTTTAAAGTTATTTATTTTGATAACTAAGAAACTTTGAACTCTGCATTATTAATCTCATGCTTTTGACTATCTTGTAGCTGCAAAAAACAACATACCTTATTTTCAAAATCAGATAATTATTAAATAACACTAAATTTTTCAGGATAATTAAGTACAACAGCTCCGGATAACAATGTCTCTGTTAGGAATGATGTTGTTCGTAAACAAAGGAAAACACTGACAAAGAAGGGTAAAGTTTACCTAGAAACTGAAGAATGTCTAGATTTAACAGATCTGAGGATAAGAAGTGCTCCTGTTAGCTTGTACGAAGCGGTGAAGCATATAGTATCAGTTCCTTGTCTTAGAGAATATGTACGAGAATTGGGATTTGAGAAGATTTTGAATCTAAATATTTCTCTTATACCGTCAAATCTTGCGTATGAAATCCTAGAGTGCTACAATGTTGAAGAACAATCACTGGTTTTTAAAGGTCACGAGATTAAGATAACAAGGGATTTAGTGCATGATATTCTAGGTTTTCCAAAAGGAGATTTACGAATTAATTTTGCAAAAAGGACATCTTACAAGAAAATGAAATTGGATCTTCAAAGTTTTTGGAAACAATACTATGATGCAGAAGGAAAACTTATCGTGAAAACTAAAGATAGGTCTTTTTCCAAAAATCTGAAGGACTTCATTGTTGCAACTAATGAAGTAAATGATCTTTTCAAGTTAAATTTTGTAAGGAATTAAATATTCCATAGATTTAATAGATTTGATGATCATAAACAAGAAGAATGAAACATGAAGAAATACTGAAATGATAAGCAAAATACGATAACTGCATTCCTGCTGATGAGCCTGCTAGTCAGAAAAAGAGCCTGTTAGTGCAAAAGATACTGCTGAAGCAGAACAAGATTCTGCTGAAGAGCAAAACGTTTCCACTGATGGATTCTGCTGAAGAGCAAAATGTTTCCACTGATGGATTCTGCTGAAGAACGTTTTCCACTGATGGATTCTGCTGAATGACACTGCTGCTAATCAATGAGTCATACTACCAAATGGATAAGGAGGAAAGAAGATATTATGTGCATAAAAGTCAAGCATATCTTTTAGATAATATCTTTCATCAGTCATCAAATTGTACACTCCAAGTGAGTTGTAAACATTGATACGTGTTGACTGACATCCTAGTCATAAGCTAGATAGTAGATGACTAAGATTATCAATTTTGTAATGATCTCCTTTATTCTATAAAAGGAAATCACACCCCTTTAGATAGAAGTGGTGGTGAGTGCATGATTCACAGTGATACAAAGTGAACGTCACCTCCAAGGTGCTTCGTACTTAGAAATTACAATAACACCAAGTGTGTTAAAATGTAAAGCACCTAAAAGAGTGTATGTGGGAACATCAGACGAGGGGTCTGATGAACATTAGACATGGGGTCTTTTGTTGTTAGGTTTGTTTAGCCTCAAGGATCTTTGATTCCTTGTTATAGTGTAGATAACACGTACTACTAATGATCAAGTAGTATTGGGGCTAATGAAATAACAAACGGTGAAAAGTTTGCAAAACCTTGTTGTGATAGTATTGTTTCTTTTAATAGAATATTCCGTCAATATTATCATCATGCTTTTCATAGCCAAAATCCTAGATCAAAGGTGTAACAACCTTGAGCCCATAAACGATCACGTCAACTTATTTTAGAAGATCACGATAAAGGTATTATGTATAAATCTAAAATAAGTTTTTCACAGTTGGTATCAGAGCGGGTGGCTCTGGATCTAGGAAAAGAAAAGGTTTTTGTTAAAGAGAGATGAAGAAAGAAGAAAAATTTGTTTTTGCTCATCGTTGAAAACTGATGCAGAAACAGTTGAGGTATGGTCGAATTTTTGGTTTTCTTTCTTGGGAAGAATCACACACAGAAGAGAGTTGGTTCTTAAAAGATAAAAAGGCTTGTTTATCAAATTATTATTGGTGAAAAAGGTCATTTGTTGCTTATTTGAAGTTGAGGTTGAAATTTTTCAAGGTTGTGTTCTTATCATATCTTAAGGTGATGTGTACATTTTTAAGATAACTTGTTCGTTCGTTCAAGTGACTACAAATTGACAAACACTTAAAGGAGTAACTTTGTAGTGCTCAGTGTCTCATAGAAGATGAGTTTATTGTCAAGAGATTGCGGTCTCCCTATACCAAAAGATTGGGTATACGTTTGAAGTCAGATTTAGTACAAGATATAAGACACAAGGTTGGTTTCTTTCACTTCAGCATCAAGTTAGTAATGATTGGTTTTTCTTCATCAAGTCATAAAAGCCTACAGATATGAAGATTCAAATGGTTAACATATGGGTTTCAGGGGAAGCTTAAATGTTCAAATGTTTAACCATTTATTATGTATGTGTATCACCACAGGGAAAGTTATTGATTCTTACTACTGTTGATTAGTATTGGTACTGATGGTTTAGATTTTTACTGTCTCAAGTTCATTTTTAGTGCGGAAAACTTAATGGAGGGTAATTTGAGATAATAGAAGGATAGATTGGATGTGTAGTATTAGTTCGTAGCTGTAAAGATCATATTTGTAATATTCTCTATTTGTTGATAACAAAAAGGGGAAGAGATGTGGTGGATAGCATAAATTAAGGGGAAGACAGTATAAGTTTCATTCATGGTGAGATTTAGTTATCTCAATTTCTCTACTTCGTCTAGGGAAATTCGTACAAGAATGTTTTTGTTTTGTAATCATCAAATAGGGGAAGATTGTAAGGAATTAAATATTCCATATATTTAATAGATTTGATGATCATAAACAAGAAGAATGAAACATGAAGAAATACTGAAATGATAAGCAAAATACGATAACTGCATTCCTGCTGATGAGCCTGCTAGTGTAGAAAAAGAGCCTGTTAGTGCAAAAGATACTGCTAAAGCAGAACAAGATTCTGCTGAAGAGCAAAATGTTTCCACTGATGGATTCTGCTGAAGAGCAAAATGTTTCCACTGATGGATTCTGCTGAAGAACGTTTTCCACTGATGGATTCTGCTGAATGACACTGCTGCTAATCAATGAGTCATACTACCAAATGGATAAGGAGGAAAGAAGATATTATGTGCATAAAAGTCAAGCATATCTTTTAGATAATATCTTTCATCAGTCATCAAATTGTACACTCCAAGTGAGTTGTAAACATTGATACGTGTTGACTGACATCCTAGTCATAAGCTAGATAGTAGATGACTAAGCTTATCAATTTTGTAATGATCTCCTTTATTCTATAAAAAGGAAATCACACCCCTTTAGATAGAAGTGGTGGTGAGTGCATGATTCACAGTGAAACAAAGTGAACGTCACCTCCAAGGTGCTTCGTACTTAGAAATTACAATAACACCAAGTGTGTTAAAATGTAAAGCACCTAAAAGAGTGTGTGTGGGAACATCAGACGAGGGGTCTGATGAACATTAGACATGGGGTCTTTTGTTGTTAGGTTTGTTTAGCCTCAAGGATCTTTGATTCCTTGTTATAGTGTAGATAACACGTACTACTAATGATCAAGTAGTATTGGGGCTAATGGAATAACAAATGGTGAAAAGTTGGCAAAACCTTGTTGTGATAGTATTGTTTCTTTCATTAGAATATTCCGTCAATATTATCATTGTGCTCGTAATAGCCAAATTCCTAGATCAAAGGCTTAACAACCTTGAGCCCATAAACGATCAAGTCAACTTATTTTAGAAGATCACGATAAACGTATTATGTAAGTCTAAAATAAGTTTCTCACAAATTTCATTATTTTATTGGTCAGCACAATGATATCAGCATGCAAGGGAGGAGAATCAAATATGAAATTTTTACCATCTCTTGTTCAGCATTATGATAACATTAATAGAGTTGATTGGTGTGGTTTAGTTCTCAATTCTCTAGCTCTCAACAAACATGATGTAAAGAAAAATTTTCGAAACGACCAGTATTGTGGTCCTATAACTTTTCTGACGGTATGTTTCTATTTTTAAACATTTTGTAGTTCAATAAATTTTATACTTATTTTGATTACAATTAAATCTTTTTTCCACAGTTGCTGTATATTAGATGGCTCTTTCGAAGAAGCAAATCAAAAGAAGATGTCATGCTATATTGCTCAACAGAGTTGTTGAGAAAAGTGGACTCTGAACATTTACGACTAAAAAATTTTGCTGAGTTTTTTTCTGATGATCAGTTCTTCTTCAGAACCAAAAATAATAAGGAAGTAGATGAAGCAATTCTTGAATCTCCTGAACCTTTACTAATACAGAACAAAACAGTTTCAGAAGATGAGTGCCAATATTTGAATTCTGGAGTGAATCAAATATGTGAAAGTTCAAGAGTTAGTGAATCAAATGATTTTGATAATTCATTATTATCTGAAAAAAAAATCATTTTTCTCCTGCTGATAACAATTTGGTTGATCATCTTTCTCCTGCTGATAACAATTTGGTTGATCATCTTTCAATTGATTATTCAATTAATGTTGATGAGAACAATTTCGTTGATGATCATATTGATGAGGTATTTAATTTTTTATGTTTAATATAATATTTTAAATTTTAATAGTTGTTACTAAAACTAATTTATGTTTTTATTACCAGGTTGAGGAGACTCAGAATGGGTATTTTTCAAATAATGATCAAACCAACAATTGCTTATCTGTTTCTACAAAAGAGGTATTAAATGAATTATAAACATCTATTATATGTTTACAAGTTAATAATTGATTTTTGAAATAATATATATTTTTATTTTTTATTTTTTATTTTCAGTATGATGAGCCTGAATTATCTGAAGAGAACGAGTTGGCTGATGTTCCTGTGCAAGAGGTTTTAATTTATTCAAGTTTATATATTAATATTTCTATCATTTTTTTTATTCTTATTTTTATTTTATTTAATATATATATATATATATATATATATATATATATATATATATATATATATATATATATATATATATATATATAAATTACTGATTTGTGTTTTTTAATCTAGGATGAAATTTCAAAAGAAAATCAAGTTAGTGTGGTTGAATATTCGTTGTTTACAAGTAATGATAAAGTTGATCAGCTTCAGGTTACCAACTTTGAATATTCAAAAGAAAAACAACCTGAATCACCTAATGTTAAGGAAAACGTCTTTAGTAATTAAAATAATTAATAAACCAAATTTTAGTAATTAACAAATGAATAACTATTTTTTATTAACTCATTAATTTTTGCAGGAAGTTATTTCTGATTTGAAAAGATGCATACATAACTTCTCATCCTATGATGATATTCTTTCGAAAGACGAAGAAGTTGTTGCATTTAAAAAACAGCTTTTATCACTATTGATTGGGAAGGACAAAAGTGATTGTGTAGAGAAAAGTGATTGTGTAGTTTCACATGATCCTGTTTCGGATACGTGTGGTGTAGATACTTCTGAGATAGTTGTTAATGAAGAAGCTCACAAGCCAGAAAATTATGTTTGCCAAGACAATGACGTGATGAAAGTTGTATCTAAAATGTATTGGAGGATATTGTTCAAGACCCTTTTATGTGTATTCAAAATAATGTAGCTTCTCCAAATACAGGGTGCTTTGGAGAAATTGATGCTTCAGCAAAAGGATTTAATGAACATGAAAACACTGACACTGAGATACCGTATGAACAACCAAGTGATGATTCAGCGAATTCATTTTATTTGGAAGGATCTGATACGAAGATGGATCTTGATACAAAGATTGATGATGATGTTACAGAACATTTTATCCCGTTTCAAGATGATTCTGCTATTTCAAATGTTGGATTTTGCAATATGCAATTATCTGAGGATGACAATTAGAAGTTAAATAATGCTGAATTGACTACAGGTTCTGAAAAGGATGACTGTATTGAAATTCAAGAAAGTGTTTTGTCTGAAAAAGAAGTTACTGAGAATGCAAACAACACAGAAAATGAAGTTGTAGACGAAGCATGTGCCAGTGAAACCAAAATGGAAGTTTATAAAACTCAAGACTTTACTGCCTTTAGCGAGTCCTGTACTAGTGTTTTCGAAGAGAAAGTTATTGACGCTAAAGATAGTTCAGTTGCTACTGAATCATTTTTGAAAACTCAAGATGTTAATGTTATAAGCATGTCTGATACTGGCACAGTATATGGTTGTGTAAGTACCAAATTGAAGATGGTCGTGGAACAAAATGATAGTTTTGTGGCAGCTGAATCATTTTCGAAAACTCAAGATATTATAGAACAAGTAGGCAATGAACTCACAAAGGAAGTTGTAGATGAAGCAGTTACTTCAGTTTCAAAAACTCAAGTTGTTACTGCATTATGCGAGTCTGATGCTAGCACAGATGGTGTTATTTTAAGTAAGCAAGTGGAAAAGATTGAAAAAGTCAGTGAAGCAAATGAGAACAAAGGTAAAGCAATTGAATGCAATAGTAATTCAGCAAATTTATTTCATTTGCAAGGATCTGAACATCATAACAAAGAGAATCCCTTTGATGTTATTGTAGAACTTGTTAGCGCGTTTCAAGATGATTATGCTCCTTCAAATGTTGAATTTTGCCATATGCACTTATCTGAAGATGACAATTCAAAGACAGATGATGCTGAATTGTCTGCAAAAGGTAATGTTGCAATGCATGATGAATTGACTACAGGTTCTGAAAAGGATGGCTGTATCAAAATTCAAGAAACTGGTTTGTCTGAAAAAGAACTTTTTGAGATTGCAAACAACAATGCAGAGATTCCGTATGTCCGACAAAATGATGATTTTAAACATTCATTACCTTTGGAAGTGTCTTGTGTTCAAATGAATGAGGTTCGTGCAACGTCAGACATACTTCCGGAAACAAATGTCAATTTGCAATTAAGTAGTTCTGGAAAAACTTTGATGACAATTCCAAGTAAACATCATGATAACAAAGGTGTCACTGAAGAGCATTATATGGTCACAGATGATGTAGCGGCAATTCATCAAGAATATTTTGTTGTTCCTATTACATCCCAAGATGTAGCATCAACTCATGTAGGTTTCTTTAATTTTAGAAAAATAAAGTTTTATCAATTTTTAAATTTTCTTTATGCCAAATTTAGCATCTGACTTTATTTACTCTTTTAGGTTTCTCAAACTCAAGAGAGTTCAGTTGCAAATGAATCGTTTTCGAAAACTCAAGATGTTAATGTATTAATCATCTCTGATAATGGCTCAGTAGATGGTTCTGTAAGTACTCAAGTGGAGATGGTTGTGGAAAGAAATGATAATTATGTGGCAACCGAATCATTTTCAAAAACTCAAGATTTTAAGGAACAAGTAGGCGATGAACTCACAAAGGAAGTTTCTGAATTATTTTCAAAAATTCAACTTGTTACTGCAATAAGCGAGTCTTATGCTTGCACAGATGGTGGTACTGTAAGTACGCAAGCAGAAAAAGTTGTAAAACTCAATGAAGCAAACGAGTACAAAGGTAACGCAACTGAATACATTGGTGATTTAGCAAATTCATTTCATTTGGAAGGATCTGATACAAAGATTGATGATAATATGAATAATGAGGATCATAACAATGAGAATCACTTGGAACATAATGATAGTTACGTGGCATCCGAATCATTTTTTAAAACCCAAGATCTTAATGAACAAGTAGGTGATGAACTTACAAACGAAGTTGTAGATGAAGCAAACGAGAACAAAGATATAGCAACTGAATGCAGTGGTTCAGAAAATGCTGATTTGGATACTACAGACAATTTGATTCCCAAAAACAATATTTCTGCTGAAAATAAGGTTTTAAATGTTTTATTTGTTTTTTCATTTTTGTAACTTCAAATCGTTGAATCTAAACCCTCTCAAGATATACCTGTTGAAGAAAATGTAGTCAAAATTGTTCTGCAGGTTTGTAATATAAAAATGTGGAATGTATGGTTCTATGTTTGTTTCTTTGTATGTTTTATGTGCATTTTTTGTGTGTTTTTATAATTTTGCAGAGTGAATCAAACAAGACTCAGAACACTGGAAACGCCCCACTGCAAACTGTAGCTACTTCTTTTGAAAAGCTTGAAGAGATGTCTCATGAGAAAGTTAAATATACGGATAAGGAAAAAGTATGTGATGAACCCACAAAGGAAGTTGATGATGTACAAGGAGGAAATGAAACTGCAAAGGAAGTTGTGGATGAACTAGATGTCAATGAATTGACAATGGAATGTGCGATTGAACAAGGTCGAAATGAATCAGCAGTCTGTCAAGATGGTTCACGTGTTGCAATTCAAGAAAATGAAGACTGTGACGTTATCTCTGATACTGCAGATAAAGAATGTAACAAACTTGATGAGGAAAAAGTAGGTGATGAACCCACAAAGGAAGTTGATGATGTACAAGGAGGAAATGAAACTGCAAAGGAAGTTGTTGATGAACCATATGTCAATGAATTGACAATGGAATGTGTGATTGAACAAGGTCGAAATGAATCTGCAGTCTGTCAAGATGGTTCGCGTGTTGCAATTCAAGAAAATGAAGACTGTGACATTATCTCTGATTCTGCAGATAAAGAATGTAACAAAGTTGATGATGTGATCATACAATCTCAGTCTATTGAAAGAAACGTCAAAATTATTGGTTTATCACATTCAATAGCATTAGAAAGGTCTGATATGCAAATTGATGAAGATTATCACAGAGAAAGTAATGTCAACATTCTGGAAGAATTGTCTACAGTTTCTGCAACCAGTGGCTTTGAAAAGATTCAAGTAAATGAAGACGGCAGTGATATCTCAAATACGCAAGATGAAGTATCTGAGAAGAAACTTGAGGATGAAACTTATGTAAAATCTCTTCCTGCTTCTGTTAGCGTTACTCATTTGGCTGCTGTAGATTCTGCTGAAACAATGTATAATACCGGCTCATCTGGTTGTGAAGAAGTTAAGGACATGAATCTATCAAAGGATAATTGTTCATTTAAAGATGTTAATTTTGACATTCAGTTACCTATCAGTAATGATTGTGAATATCAGTATCTGTTTGAGCATAAAGATTTTTCTCCTGTTAATGAAGTAGAGAAAATCTATTCAAATGAAGATGAAAATATTTCTGAGGTATATTTTTTGTATTCCTACTTATACATTATGTGAAATTAAATAAATTAAATAAAACTTTTTCATTTTCTTATGTTTATGTTTTTTTTCAGGGTTTGAATAAGATAAATGAGAATGTTTTAACTGAAGATGAATCTGAAACTGCAGAATGTGTTAAAGAAGATAATGTTATAGAGATCCAGGTTTGAATCATATATTTATTTTTATAATTATGAAATAAGATTCATGTTAAATTCTTTATAATTTCTGTTTAAATTCTTTCCAGCA
This sequence comes from Artemisia argyi, assembly GCA_030686995.1. Lineage (NCBI taxonomy): Eukaryota > Viridiplantae > Streptophyta > Magnoliopsida > Asterales > Asteraceae > Artemisia > Artemisia argyi. Next base: position 106,223,316 of record CM060676.1, read on the forward strand.
TTCTGATGAGGCGAAAAATGAACCGTTTTTAGGGGGTCATTTAAGCCCGAAATTGAATTTATTTGATCAAATATTGCCCTAAATCGTTCCTTTTGTGATTTTAGGTACTTTGGGAGTGAATTCTGGAAAAGGAAGCATTTTGGACGTTTTGGAGCATAAAAGTGGAGAAAACGGCAAAGTCTTAATTTTCCTTGATGGGAACATTACCTGACGGCGTCAAGAGGCTTTTTATGACGGCATCAAGAGTAAAAGTGGTGACGGCCCAGAAGAAACGTGAAGGCGTCACCCAAGGCCGTCACGTGTTAACTTGTCAAAACTTGCGCGCGGAGTAGCTGATATTGTTTTGGTCATAACTTTTGCATACGAACTCTGATTTAGGTGATTCAAAAGCCCACGCGAAGAGGACGAAGAGATCTACAATTTGGTGAAAAAATGGTCATGACGGCATCAAGAGAAACGAGCTGACGCCGTCAAGATGGGCCGACAGAAAACATGCCTATAAATATAACATCATAACTTCACTTTTTGTAAGCCCTAAACCCTAAGGTCGATTCCTGGGTTTAGGTAGGTGTTTTTCCAGCAACTTAGAGGGTTTCAATCATTCCATAAACATCATGTATTGGTTTGTTGATTCTATCTTAATTATGTTTTCCATTATCATTGTTGATTGCTCTTCTTTGATGATGTTTTGCTGATTCACCTTGTGTCTACTTATGATTGTGTGAAACTTGTGTATAATTAATTAGATCTCATTGATTTCTTGTTGATGTTTGTGTCTATCTCCATCAATGAGGGCTTGTTGATGTGTGTGTCTATCTCCATCAATTAAGGCGTGACAACTTCAATAGATCTAGTTGGTTTAGTTTATAATTCTTGTTTCCTATTGATTCTTGTTTTGATTGAATGAATTCGATGTTAGGCTTAAGAAAACCGGCAGATCTCCATTGTGTAACTTGCTTGAACGTCTTAAGAAACATGAACCGATGTGTACTAGGTTTTTATGGTTGTATTTAATGCATGAGCGAATTCTAGTGATCCCATGTTAGGAGCTTCTTAGCCGGCTCGACATAGGAGTGAAGTAGGAGCTTATAGAATTGGGGAAGTAAGTACGCCACCCCATGATTGGTATTAAGGAATACAACCCGTCAATTAAAACAAGGTGTGACAATTCAATAGGTAGAATTGGATAGCTAGCAAGGAGTAACATATCATAGGTAGACATGCTTCACTTACCTTGTAGAACCCTAGTTTACTTTTCTTGTTAATTAGTTTAATTAGTAGCTTTTGGGTTAGTTGAATAGCAACTAATTCCGCCCCTCCTTCCAATACCCGAGAATTTTACTTGCTTTTCATAAAATATAAAAACACAAAAAGACTCATCATTCACCTTTAGACCTAGTTAGATTAATTTCAATCCTAACAACACTATTCCTGAGTTGAACGATCAATCCCCCGGTACTTGTCACTATACTATACTACAACGATCAGGTACACTGCCTGGTGGGGGTTGTAAGCTTCTCGAGATCCCTCGAGAGGTAAAGCCTGGTGCAATCCCTACACATCACATTCAAACAAAGATGATTTCATCAAGAATCAAAAAGAAAGGATGTTAAAAAGGAAAGCGAAAACATCCATTCATTTTGAATCTCCATATATGAACAAGCGAGTGGATACAAAAGCAGAATATGAATCACAAGCTGAGTGTTTATTTCCAAAAATCATTCTTCAAAAAGCTGCTAAAGAAAATGTTATGTAAGATATCATTACTTTTTGCTATTAACCTGAATTATTTATCATTTTCAATTTTTGTTTTGTTAATCATACTTTTACATTTTTTACTTGTTAGGGAGAAGATATTCCAATTTGGAGAAGACAAACCTATTCTCAATGTTCATATCCAATCACTTGCCTCTGAAAAATATGTTGAGCTTGAAATTATAAATAACTTTGTGAATATTCTAAATTTTGAAGAAAGATTAACTCAGAAGGATAGCTCAGCGATTAGATATTTCTTCAAAACTATAGTTATTGTAAGTTAAACTTCAATTTTTTTTAATAGTTTAATATATCTATATATGTTTTATTTTTTATTTTTATTCTATTTTTACTTATTATTTATGTATTTATATATATATTCATTCATATATATTTTTTTTAACAGCCAAAAGACATGGATGAATATGAAAAAGATCGTGCCCAAAAAGAAACAGAGTTTTATAATTCTGTAAAAGATCAGTTTGCTGCTTTTGGACAAGAAATTAGTTTGAAATATATAGAATTGGTAAATTTACTATTTTATCCAAATTTTATTACTTTACTATTCGTAATTTCACTAACTTGATATTTATCAAATAGGTGTTCTTTCCAATACTTGCGTACGAACATTTTTACGTTATTGTTTTCAACATAAGGGCTGGTTTTGCTGTCATTTTGGACAACCTTGAATCAGGTGCTCCATATGAAGGAAAATACCAAAAAGTTTTTGATTTTGTGGTAAGTTTTTTTGTTTTTAATGTATATCTTTGATATTTTTTAAATAATATATATCTTTTTAACAATCATGTTATAGCCTATTAATGTAATTTTTGTGAACAGCAATGTCTGTTTTGTGACTTCTTGCTCAAGCGTAATTATCCAATTCCAGAAAATTGGTTTCTTCAAAGTGAAGCAAAAGTGCTTAATTTTAAATGGAGAACAAAGAAAGACAAGATTAACTGTGGTTTATATGTCATGCTTCATATGGAGCTTTATGAGTTTGAAGACGAAAACTGGGATATTGGAATTTTTGATGAAGAAGATCCACGTCATCAAATTCAGATGGATGTTTTGAGGAATAGATACATAACTAAGATCCTTCTTCATGAAATCAACAAACAGCAACGAAATATGTTTGAGTCTGCGGAAGATTGGATTTCAGAATACCCAGATGAGTTTGAAGAAGAAGGTACAGAAGCCAAAAAAAGTAGAATTTATGAAGAAGATTCTTTGAAATATAATCTTCCTGTTTCTGAAATAAAAGAAAGACAAAAAGATGAATTGTACAATAACATGCTTTTATCAGAAATAAAAAAAATGGGCCATTATTTGAAGGAATGCAAGTATCGAAGGAAGTATGCTTATAAAAAAATCTGCAGTGTTGATTGTGAAGAAGTTGATCAGATACAAACATCATTCTTAGTAACACTAGATGACAGAACGAAGCATAAACTTTTACCTCATGAACTTCAAAATTTAGGATTTGAAGAATGGAAAGAGTTTATGCTTTGTATTCATAAATGCAGAAGTTTAAATGCCGAAATGAAGAGGAAGGCCATTAATGCAGTTCAAAAACTGTTAACAAAAGCCAAAATAATAAACGAGATCTCAGTGGATGAAGCATACCAGAGTTATATCGGTTTAATGTCATTCAAAGACCCAGAAAACCAAAAAAAATTTTTTAAGATTTGCAAAGAGGTATTACATGGAGATGAGCAAGTGCCGGATGGAGTCATTTTTGAAGATCTTAAGTATTGCAAAGAACCAACTGAAGGTCTTTGTTTCTTGACAAAAGATGGAAAACCAAGTTTTCAGTCTTCTTCTCATGTGACTAATCTGCGGCTACTCGATATGGTTGTGTTTTATAAGCTTTGTGTTACCGAACAAAACGCACCATTCAAAGAAAGAGTTTTGAGAGCGTTACATTTTCAAAAAAAAACTCTGTCTAAACATCCAGAGTTTTACAAGGTCATGAGAGATGCAATGAATTATAAAATCAATAATTCGGAGGTAATTATGTTTTTTTCTGATTGGTATTTTTTTTTATTTTTTTAATATATTTTCTAGACGTGGTTTTAAATTTTCAGAAACACCAAAGTTCAGAAAGAGATGGGAATAATGTCAAGTTACTTTATCTGACAGATGGGAACGACATGATAGATGATGAGCTTGCAGATCTAAACAATTTTGCCGAATCTCCTCAAGACCAGAATAAAAAGGTATTTAATTATTGTGTCACATAGTATGAAATTTTAATTACAATGTTTAAACTTTTTCTAAATAAGAATTTTATACCTATATTTTCAGCTAATGATTGCAGCAGCAGCATTAAATGAATTAAGTAATCCTCAAGTAAGTGTTTAATATAATCCTTAGTAAGCATTCTAAATTAATATGTGAGTTTATCTTATTTGTTATTCTTATAGGATTTAATTCAGTGTCCGGAGCCTATAAATTTTGTTCCTGGGAGTATGTCAAGTGAAGAATATATTTTTGAAGAAGACGATGCTTATGAATCAGAAGATATTCAATATATTGAAGAAGAGACTGAAGAAGATCTAAACATGGTATTAACATACACTAATAATATTATCAAAATAATGAAAGTTTAATTTTTGATTCTACAATTTAATTCAGATTTTTTTCATACAATAAATGTTATTTTGAATTACAGATGAGGAATGGAGCTGAAACTCTTCAAAATTTAAGCAAAGATGTTAGTAAACTAAGTTGTACTTTTTGAAATAATTCAAAAATATTTTTTTATTTTTTTTAATTTCTTTTTTCCAGGTAAATGCTTGTAAAGAAAACAATGAAGACTTAAGGCATAGAGTAAATAGAGAAAGGAATCCTACTGATGTTTTGAAGTCGCCATTCAATGTTCGAAAAGTTGATATTCTAACCAAATTTAATAAGATCGAAAAGTCTATGTTAGAGTTAATAAAAAAAAGAACAACAGCAATCTTGCGTAAGTTTTCTTCTTTATAATTTTATTAAAATTTTCGTAATATATTTGCATTGAATCCAATGATCATTATTTTTTAAATTTATCATTATTATTATTATTTATTTTTATTTTTTGCAGGGATCATTTTTTTGGCTCAGATTTGTTTTGTGCTACTAATCGTAGCTTTTTTAAAGATCTCGTTAATAAAACAAAACTTGTAACATCAAACATCATAGACATTTGGGCCATTGTTTTGAATTTTCAAGAAAAATATAGAAGACCTGGATCTGATTTAAGATTATTTTTAACAAGCCAAGCAATGGTATGTTATTTGATTTTTTTTCTTTTATTTTTTAACTATTATTATTAATTTTTGTATATTAAATTTAATACTAATGTTTATTTTATAATTTTATTTAGTCGTCTCGAAGAGAAAAAATTACACTTTCCACTAAGAAGAAACAAGAAGAATTTTTTAATGCAATTAATTTTGCTTGCAAAAAATATCTGAACTCTAATGATTTATCTGCAGTTAATCTAGTAAGTTTTTTTTTTTTTTTTAATCATTTAAATTTTATGGTTGTTAATATTACTATGTAAAATTAAGATAATATTGTTTAAATCTTAATTATTATTTACTTTTTACATGTTTTCTTCCCAGTTTGTAGGCAAAACCATTTCTATGTTTATTGCTTCAATCTCTTGAATCCGTCGTTTGTAATTATCGACAATTTGATGGAAAGTGCTGTTATATATGGCAATACAACTGAAAATCTGGTAATATTATTATTATTTTTTACATTTTCTTTTGTTTTGTTTTTTTTAACTATATTTTTTATTTTTATTTTTTTGTTTTTTTGGTAATATTATTATATATATATATATATATATATATATATATATATATATATATATATATATATATATATGTATGTATATATATATACTACTATATAATGTATTTGGGACTATTCTATAATTAGAAAGGCTTAAAAATTCAGACTTTTACTTACTAATTATGAAAACAACCACCCCTAACAATCACCCCCAACAATTTATAACCACTTCAACAACCACCCCCAACAATTTATAACCATCTCAACAACCACCCCAAACAATTTATAACCACCTCAACAACCACCCCAACAACCACTTTCCACCACCTCACCTCCCTCCTTTTCACCCCAACAATCCGCCCCCGCATCGCGCGGGCACCTTTCTAGTGTATATATATATATATATATATATATATATATATATATATATATATATATATATATATATATATATATATATATATATATATATATATATATATTTCTTTTTTATTTCAGTTTAAATTGTTTTGTCACTATTTAAAAGTTTCAAATCATCCAAAGGCTCAACAAATATCAAAGTGTGCTCCTCAAAGACTTCAAATGGAATGGCAAACATCTAAAAATAAAACAGATTGTGGCATTTTTACTATGAGGCATCTTGCGTTCTATTCTGGAATTGAAGACAAACAATGGAGATCAACTTTCAGAGAAAATGGAAGCAAGAATGAATTGGCAACTCTGAGAAAGTTATATGCTGTTAAAATTTTGTTAAGTGATGCTAACAAATATAAAAAAGACATTATAGCTGAATCATTAAAATTGTAATTTTTTTTTTATTCTGCAATATATTAACTTATTCAATATATAATTTTTTTATTTTATGAATACGTTCAATATAAGCTTTTATTTATTAAATTTCACAGTAAGAATATAGTTTATGCTCTATATCTTATATTGTTAATTTTTTATTTATTAAATATCGCAGTAATTTTTTTTAATATCGCAGTAACTTTGTAGTATCTTATTCTATACATTTTACTTATTTATATTAATAATATTAAAAAAAAACTAGTATTTCCTAATAGACAAGAACCTTATCCTTATGTGGGTATAAATTTTTTAGTATCGTAATAAGTTTATTAATTTTTTAGTATCGGAATAAGTTTATTAGTTTTTTAGTTTCGTAATAATTTTATTAATTTTTAATTATTAAATATCACAGTAAGAATATAGTTTATGCTCTATATCTTATATTGTTAATTTTTTATTTTATTAAATATCGTAGTAATTTTTTTTAATATCGCAGTAACTTTTCAGTATCTTATTCTATACGTTTTACTTATTTATATTAATAATATTAAATAAACTAGTATTTCTTAATAGACACCTGTCAATCTGACAAGAACCTTATCCTTATGTGGGTATAAATTTTTTAATATCGGAATAAGTTTATTAATATTTTAGTATCGGAATAAGTTTATTAATTTTTAGAGTCGGAATAAGTTTATTAATATTTTAGTATCGGAATAAGTTTATTAATTTGTCAGAATGTTTGTCAAAGAATATTATTTTAGTATCACAATAAGTTTATTAATTTTTAGTATCGTAACCTGCGTATTTATAATTTGTCAAATTTTTTACTATCGGAATAAGTTTTTTAATTTTAATTATACATCAGAAGTTTCAAAAAACAATTATTAATGTCAGAAAAAAATCTGAGTTTACAACAATAATAAAATTAACATTTCAAATTAACAATAAGATAGTAACATTAACATTAAAATATATAAAATAATATATTAGTTTAAAATATATAGATGATAACAACTTAACTTCATTTTAATACAAGTCCATTACATATTTTATAATTCAAAATTTGGACATACATAAACTGAGAAAATTAAAATAAGACAAAACTATTAAAACCCTAAAAGGACAAGTCCTGATCCTTCATCTACTGCTTAATATAGGCGACCTCTCGCTTCTTATCAAACATATCATTACGCGCCTTAACCAGCAGTTTTTCCAAATCGTCAAGCCTAGAACGCTCCTTTTTCAAAGTATCATTGACTATTTTTATAATCAAGGTAGCATCTTCATCGGAGATCTCCAATTCACCAAGATACTCTTCTTGCTTTTCAATCTGCCTTCTCAATTGATCACAATCTTCCTCAAGCTTTTTAATGAAACCCTGTAACTCCAACATCTGTTGCTTAAAAAAAAACTTAAAAGCCTTTAGCAGCTCGTCAGAACAAGCGGAGTCTTTCAACCTCTCTAGATTAGGGGTTCTAAAATAATTGTCCATTTTCTTTATTGTTTGGATGAGAGAAAAATAGAAAAGAAGTGAAAGAAAATAAGAATTATGATGAAAGTGAATTTACACAGACATATATATAGATTAAAAAAAAAAAAAAAAAAAAAAAAAAAAACTTTTTGTTAACCAAACGCGTACAGTTAATTTTTGGTTACACTTCCCATACAATTAATTACTTTTCAACTGTTACATTAAATAGCAATAAAGTATTTGACAGAAAAAAATCTAATGTTTTTTTCACTTGTGAAAAACAAAAAACAAAAAAATCAAAAGTTAATTTATTTTCACTTCTGACACATGTCTATCTGACAAGAAGCTTATCCTTATGTGCGTATAAATTTTTTAGTATCGAAATAAGTTTATTAATTTTTTAGTATCGGAATAAGTTTATTGTATCGGAATAAGTTTATTAATTTTTTACTATCGGAACAAGTTTATTAATTTTTATTTATTAAATATCACAGTAAGAATATAGTTTATGCTCTATATCTTGTATTGTTTAATTTTTATTTATTAAATAACGCAGTAATTTTTTTTTTAATATCACACTAACTTTGCAGTATCTTATTCTATACGTTTTACTTATTTATATTAATAACATTAAATAAAATAGTATTTCTTAATAGACACCTGTCCATCTGACAAGAACCTTATCTTTATGTGGGTATAAATTTTTTAGTATCGGAACAAGTTTATTAATATTTTATTATCGGAATAAGTTTATTAATTTTTAGTATTGGAATAAGTTTATTAATTTTTTAGTATCGGAATAAGTTTATTAATTTTTTAGTATCTGAATATTTGTCAGAATATTTTGTCAAAGAATATTATTTTAGTATAAGAATAAGTTTATTAATTTTTAGTGTCGTAACCTACGTATTTATAATTTGTGAAATTTTTTACTATCAGAATAAGTTTATTAATTTTTATTATACATCAGAAGTTTCAAAAATCAATTATTAATGTCAGAAAAAAAAATCTTAGTTTACAACAATTATAAAATTAACAAATTATAAAGTAACTGCAACATTATCATAGTAACAATAACATAGTAACATTTCAAATTAACAATAACATAGTAACATTAACATTAAAAAATATATAAAATAACATATTAGTTTAATAACAGATAACTGAATTTCAATAACACAACAAAATTTCAATAACTTCTAATTGTTCCATCAGTCAAATAATTTTAGCTTTTTTATTTCTTTCTTCGAATTCTGATGCAGCCTTGTCAAGTATTTCTATCTCTTCAAATGTCATGAAATATGGATCTCTAATATCTGAAATTTGGTTACTTATCTTTGATAGAGAATCGCTAACTTTCGGATACAGTTTCCCATATTTAGGCTTCAAATCAAAAAAACGAATAATGTCTTGAAGATTTGCAACAGCTTTATCAACAATTTGTTTAACCTTGTCAAGGCAAGTTTCATGTAACTGTTCAAAAATGTAGTTAAATATCGAAGATTTATCAATAACAATCAAAAAAATTAACAACAATAATCAAATATTCATGTATCTGCTCAAAAAAGTAAAGATATATTTCAACAATACATGTTATTTATCTTCATTTAAGATATCAAATCTTATTGTAGTTTTCCAAATAATTGCATCTTTAACATCTTGCATCTCTTCTTCTAAACTTCTAAGATTGTTCAACAAGAGACAAATATTTGTTGTGCAAATGAATTAGGTCCACATGTTAAGTAACAAATTGTCTCAGATATCAAAGATATTGCAGACTTTGTCTCTTCTTTGACTTTAGTCATACATTTTTCCATTTGCATCTTATATAGTAACATGTATTCATTTTCAGAATCATCTTCATCATCTGTATTTAAAATAAGATTGAGAAATGGTAAATATCAGACTATAGTATCAAAATTCAATTAATGTTAGAATAGTTAAAATATTAAAATATTATGTTAATTTCAGAATTACAGGCAAACGCTCAATAATATTCTTATAATATTAATTAGAAAACCATTTTGTAATTCAAATATTCATTTAAAACGCAGATAAAAGAAAAAATGTTAATATCGAAATATGTAACCTTATATGTCGTTAGCAGTTATAATTTCACAGTAAGTGTCATATTGATTACTAACATAATAATGATATAATCAATTAATAGGTATGAAATTGTCCATTGTAAATGCAGATAAAAGAAAAAATATTAATATCAAAATACCTATCCTTGAATGTGAATTAATATCACACAAGGTATCATAATTATATCAATATCGGATTAGGTATCGTCAATAGATATTAATATTTTTTCTATCAGAATAGGCATGATATTAATCTTTTCAAAATATGTTTTTTCAGAATATATAACATTTCAGAATAGCTATCATAGAAATGCAATTAATATCAGAATATTTATCATAGAAATGAAATTAATATCAGAATATTTATCATAGAAATGCAATTAATATCACAGTAGTTATCTTAAAGACTGTTAATTTCAGAATAATTTTTTTGAAATGCAGAATACCTTCTTTAATTTCTGCAAATCTTACTTTTCTTAAATTCATTATCGATAAATCTGATTTTTTTTTTTTTTTTTTAATTTTTGTGTTTTTTTTAAGCAATATCTATACCGATATTATCTTATTAGTGTAAACGTTTTGGAGTATTTACGAAAATGCCACCGCGTTTTTTTTAATCTTAGATGAGATGGACGGATGATCGTGTGGTCCACATTCATCCGTACCATCCGCACTTAAAATGTGAAACGCACCCGATCCCTTTCCTATATATATATATATATATATATATATATATATATATATATATATATATATATATATATATATATATATATATATATATATCAACAAAATTGCATAATCCAAAACATACATAAAATTGTATCATATTTATCAAAAACTTATATCAAAGACATACATACAATTATTCAATTTTGGAGGAATGTATTGCTCTAGTTATGGTATATATAAATGAACCCAAGCTCTAGTCCCTACGCTAACAAGTTGATAGAAGAATACCATAGAAAGAAGAAAGGCAAACAAAATACCTCCAAAAGTTAAAAAGAATAGGTTTGAACAACTTTTTATGCTCAATTAAAGTGTTAAGCACATAACCCTTTTGCATCAAAACTTTGTCAAGTGGTTTCAAGCATCAAAGCACCTTACCTTAACCCTTCAATAATACTCCATCACCCATTATACCATTTACCGCAAGTGCCAACTAGGCAAAAGTACGCCAATAAAACATTGACATGTGGAATGGCATTGGTTCGTTGTCTTCACAGTGTGGAACTATAGATCCTGTTTTCCTAGACAATAATTCTAGTCGAATACCAACTGAGTACCTCCTTGGATAAAGTTATAGCTTGTTATTGCAAAGGATAATGTGTTTTGACCCGTATTGGTGGTTATTAAACATTATTGGGCAAATCATTAAAAAAATATATCATACTTACCACCATTTGCTTTTGTGGGTAGCGAACAAAAAATTTTGCGGGTACTTTTCTTTCAAATTCATCTTTTTTAAGGTATTATGTCCAAAATTTTCGTAAAATACCCTAAAAGGGATGAAGTTGAAAGAAAAGTACCCACAAAAAGCAAAAAAAATTATTCGTTACCAACAAAAGCAAATTATAGCAAGTATGATATTTTTTTAATCATTTGCCCAAACTTTTTTTATAGCATGCAAAGGCCTCCTGATAAATTTCAAAACAAGTAACTGATTTTTATATTTAAATTTTTTGTCAAATTTTATTAGTGTAAAAACTAGATTATCAGTTGTTTTATTTGATTGCTTGACAAATTAAATTATCAAATAAAGGCACTGATAAAATGATCAAGAAGTAAAAAAAAAATGTGAATATAGAAGAGGCGTCGGGGATGGCGAGTATGTGAGATGTTCAGGTGGTGTGGTCCTGAGTTTGATGTGGTCACCGGGGATGGCGAGTATGTGAGATGTTCAGGTCATGGATGTTAGAAATTGAGGTTTAAATGGGCATCCAAATATTCACCTTAACTAAGACCTATCAAGCCAAGTGCGAGCCATCCCTATCGATACCATGTGCAGCCCTCCAATTATTACTTTCCATTGTTCAGCCAACCCGGGCCATCCACTCTTTGCTTATAAATATGCGATTCACTCTATACCCAGTATTATCATTGCAATCTTTTCTACTCTTATTCATCCTATCTGCTTGTACTTTGTGAGCTTATCTCAGAATACATGGCTTCTGCTCAGGTTTTGCCTCTTGGTCCATTTATTCTTTCATTCTTTGTCGTATCATGTTATTGTGTCTAGAGTATAACCAATTAAATGTGTATTTATCCTCCTGTAATTTATACCGGCCAGAAACCTAATCATCTACAAAAAAAAACTTGATAACTGTCATGTTAGGCAACGGTAGACATAATAATATCACCAACTATTATATTCTATGTTTATTTGATAACCTGTATCATATACTATTCGTTAACCTATTTTGTAGGGAAAATTATACTTCAAGCTACTATATACTGTCCAGTTTGTGATAATTTTACATGTATTATGGTAGTTCGGGTTCATAACGAAAATTATATATATCTAGTATAGAAAGCTAGTTGGTTAGTACTTGAAATTTTACTTCCTTTTGAATATACCATAAAAGTACCTTACAAACATATGTTAACCCTATTGACTAAATGTCGCTCCGTCCCTGTGAATCAAGCATGAACACATGCTTTGATGATTGATATATATATCTGATATGCATAACGCATATATAGATCAAGTGCCAAACAAATCATTTCAGTCATGAGCAAATAGCCAAATAGCAGAGGGAGATCATATATTTTGACATAAGTTATTCCAAGTTAACCTAGGCTCACTATATATAAAAATACTTAGGTTGATGTTCCACACGTGGAAGAGTTCACAAAACCTTCTGAAGAAACAACACTGGGATCTCCAACCATTGAAGAATCAGCAAAGGCTCCTGCACCTCAGAATACTGAATCACCTTATGAAGAAGATGATGAAGACGTTATCTTACCTGATGAGCTAGGAAAAGACGAGGATTTAGACCATGAAGAGGATCAAAAAGACTTGGCACCACAAATAATAGAAGACGAAGATGACGAGGATGAGGATGACAAAGAAAAAGATGAAGAACCAGCATCAAAATCCGGCACTGATTACTTAGATGATGAAGATGATGACGAAGAAGATTGAATAGTATTGAATCTCCTCACCAACTCATGCTAAGGAATGTTACAAAATTATATGTCTGTGTCGTACGGTCGTACCTTGAGTTAGTTTGAATTAGCAACTGGGAGATGTTTTGCTCAGTTACAAATCTATCAGTTATATACAGTATTCTGAATACAACCCATTTTATATCAGGGACTAAACTCTCATCATTAAATCCTATGGTGAATTCTTGGCAATTTGGTATCGTTTAGAATTTGTGAATATATTCTACGAACGAATTGTCACACTAAACATGCTATATGTTTCTCATATCAAAGATATAAGATAGGGATAATTATATGACTAGATCGTTGCCCTATGGTTTGTCACTTTTTAGATCAGGAGGTAATTTTAATTCGAAAATAGACCGGGCAACTTGTACAACGGGACACTTGTCAGCTTATGAAATTCGACAAGTGTCCTGTTGTACAAGTTGCTCGGTCGCCCGATCTATCGAAAAAGTTGCCCGGGCGACTGGTCTATTTTGGTAATTTCCAATATAAGATAACGAATTGTACTTAAGAATTTACGACTTTCAAAGATAAACAACTTTTTAACGTTATTTTTTTTTTACACCTTAGACATCACCAAGTCGCTGTATATGCAAAATCTGTGATACCCGGATAACTGATCATGTAAAAGGTTCACAGTAATCTCGATTGAGTTATTTTAAACACCTTAAAATAACAAAATGTCATTGAACTTTCAAAGGTTCACTATCCCTTTATTTTAGCTAAAACACAGCCTTAAGGCCGAAGGCTATAGGCTATGCCTAATAAGTTAGAACATGCATACGATTATTGAACTTTAGTAGTTTAAGAGAATTGAAGTTAGTACACACATAAGATCGCACGTAAGAATTTCTTTAACATAGTTAGAAGGGTTAAGTATAGTAAACTCAAATTTTAAAGTATGATATATTATTAAATATCAAGTATTTTTGTGCAGTGTCTATGTCCATATCTACATGGTGAATAGGTTGTTCGGTGTGTGCATAAGTCAATTCAGTTTGGTTAAGTTTCTGCCTAAAACCGGAACCAAAATGAAAATATATATATTTTTTTTTAACTTCTATGAACTAAAACCTGGCTTACTTTTCAGCTCTAAATTTTGTTTCCTCTGGCAAGTCATGTACACAAAGCGAGAAAATTAGATAACTTGAAACTTCGATCAAAGAGGTGGTATTAAAGTTATAAGAGATAATTTCTACGTATAACTAGGAACCACCACCAAATAGCTTAGGTAAGATACTTAGCTTTCAAACAAGATGTCAATAAGATACTTAGCTTTCAAACAAGATGTCAATAAGATACTTAGCTTTCAAACAAGATGCCAATGGTTCAAACCTCGTTAGATGTATACATTTTGGGTGGTCCATGGAATGGTCGGAAACGATCTCAAATTAATCCGATTAGGCCGCATACATCTGAGGTAAAAAAAAAATAAAAATAAAAATAATAAAAAAAAAATCAACCTCTCCAGATGACCTAAACATGAAAAACCACGTCCGTTTACCCGTTTTTACATTTGGTTTAGATGTAAGAAGCAAACATCTCTGGTTTTATTCAATTAATGATGGGCTTTTCTGTGTAAATTTTAGACTTGAGTATTTGTTGGGCCTTTTAAACTTCTCTGTTTGATATTTTGGATTAAAAACGAAATAACGTGGAGGTCTTGCGTGTTTTAACATGATAAATGATACATAATTTAAGTATTGTTGTCATGGATGAACGGTTAATATATTATGTGAACTAGAATAAAGAATTTGTGTTAAGATCACCATGAAAACCTCAGATTTCGATATTACGATGTCAAAGTGTTGGAACTAGCAATGATTTTGACTTTGACTCTTTTAATTTATCATTATTTATCTACATGTTCCTTCACTTACTCAAATGTTCCCACTTCAAAACTTATTATTTACTACATTTTTATAAACCATTCACATTTGTAGTCCAAGATTCTATGCATATAGTCATTTTGACAAAATATAAAAACCTAGGAGTTGAGAGGGTCACACGTGAATATACCCACGTAGTTTTAGTCTTATGTTAAATGTTGAATTTTCAATAAAAGAAAACGAAATGAAAACACTTATTATATACATACAAGCACGACCCATACCGAGATTTACCGTCAACGTCGCTACCATTTTCACCATCGCCGACCACTAATAACACTTTCATAACTAATAAACCAAACAAAAGACAACGTATTGATAATTAAATAATAGGGTATAAAATTATGTTGCATATAATACAATTATAAATGCATTGTCTTCTTTTTATATTCATTATCATGAATTTTTTAGTAACACCATCAATAATTTATTATCGTGAAAAGTATATAACCGAAAACATTTGCTCACCAAAGAATTTACTCACAAAGGCTTTGTGAGTGATTATTACAATTTCCATGGACCGATACAGGAAATTGTAATAATCACTCACAAAGGCTTGTTACTTTTCTTACTTACTGAAAAGTCGGTTTTTAAATTAGTTTAAGTACAGAAGTACTACATAAATTTGTTTCCCGTGTCACTTTAGAATTGATATCTCGATTTGAAACATATTCATTTGTTAGGATAGAAGTTATCTGGCGTATGTTTATTTCGTTTATGTAAACGCCATGCTCAGCACTAACTATATATTTGTCAACATAATTAACATCAAAAGAAACTTTAAGTCAACGTGAAACAAGGATTCCTTCTAATAACAATTTATTTGTGCTCAAACACATTAATCGCTCATCCTAATAATGTACGTCGAACCTATCGTCCCTTTGATGATCTTTCCAGTTTATGTTTTGTTATTTGAGTTAGATCCCTCCTCGATCGGATGTTTTCATTTGGTTTGAGATCCTTCCTCTTACTTTGTATTACCAATGAAAATTGTTGATCTTTAGAAGGAATCTTCATTTTGCTAAAAGATACTCATAGTACGTTAATTTGCTCACATATATGATACGAGTCCATGAATCTTGTCTATGTCCATATATAGATATATTGATATATTCAAAACCAAATGTGCCAAAACTTTACATAAGCAATTCCGAAAGTATTTAGTATATACTAACATCAAAAATAAAAAAATAAAATAAAATAAAAACCATTTTACTCTTGTTTTTATTTACTTTAGCTGCATGCATGCATGTGTAAACAATGAAAAGCTTCGTTACAAACTGTTGTGGGAAAGCTAACAATTAAACAACCGACATTTTATTTTCTAACCCAAGTTAGTTCCTAGACATATTATTATTATTCACTCATATCAAATTCGTCACATGAGTGTAATCCTTACACTTCTTCTTTCTGAACATTTTTTGCGAAACCTTAAAGAGGTAATAACTTGGTATTGAATAAGGACACGCCTAAAAATAGGAATACTTTTAAACAACGTAGCCCAAAATATTTCCAACTATGACCATACAGCCCAACAACTTTTAAAAGACACATCGTGTGGTATGACTTTTAGCAACAAGCTTTTATTACAATCCATCTTCTCAAATCACGATGTATCTCTCGACCCACGTACCGGTATTAAATTTGGGCTCACATGTATGTGCTGCTTATATTAGTTTCGGCTGTTTTATTGGCGATAAATATGTTGAACGATGTATGTGCTGCAATTAGAGATTTTTTTGTGAATGGAAAGCTTCTTGGTGAAATCAATGCTACCTTAATCTCACTTGTCCCTAAAACAAACAATCCAAGCAAAATTTCTTAATACAGGCCTATTACATGTTGTAACATTCTGTACAAATGCATTAGCAAAATTTTAACTAACAGGATCAAATCTTCTTTGAATAAGCTTGTCAACCAGAATCAAAGTGCATTTGTCCCTGGAAGACTGATTCAAGACAATCTCCTTTTGACACAAGAGCTGCTAAAGGGCTATAATTGCAAAAATGGAGCTAAAAGATGTGCTTTAAAAGTTGACATTGCAAAGGCATATGACACCGTAAGCTGGAGTTTTTTGGGAAATATTTTGATCCAATTTGGTTTTCATAGACAGATGGTGGACTGGATTATGAAGTGCGTGAATTCTGCATCTTTTACTATATGCATTAATGGTGAAAGACATGGGTATTTCAAAAGTTGGATAGGGCTAAGGCAAGGAGATCCTATATCTCCATACTTGTTCACTCTAGTTATGGAGGTGTTCTCCCTAATAATGGCTAGAAGAATCAGACAAAGTACCAATTTCAAATACCATAAAGGCTGTAAAGAAGTTCAATTGACTCATCTCTCATTTGCTGATGATCTATTGATTTTAAGTCATGGGGACTATGCTTCTGTCAAAGTGATTAAAGATGCAATCAATGAATTTAGTACTTCATCTGGTCTTAAGCCTAATATTGGTAAGAACACTGTTTTCTTTGGAAGTGTTGATATGGTTGAAAGACAAAGGATTCTTGATATTCTTCCATTTAATGTGGGTAAGCTTCCTGTAAGATATCTTGGCATCCCTCTTTTAGCTAAAAATGTTGATGTAAATGACTACCAAGTTCTTATGGATAAGGTTAAATGTAAAGTGAATGACTGGAAAACAAGGTTCTATCCTATGCTGGAAGATTGCAATTAATTGCTTCAGTTTTTTTTTTTTTTTTTTTTTTTTTTTTTTTGTAAACGGGAGTAATCCTGCACCCTGGTAAATATATTAACCAAAACGTTTAAGTACAAAGGATATAGGTGAAATCTCATATCTCAGCCCGTTACATAGGCATAAAACTTATATAACAAGATACTTCCTATTTTCTAAACAAGAAAACAAACCACTACTCAAATGATAACATAGGACATAACGAAATAAAATTACTTCCTAAGACCTTGAAGGTTGGTGCCATACATGGCATTAAAGGCATCCAAATTCCCTGGAAGATCATGAACTTGATTCGCATAGTCATCGTAGTCATAGTCATCATAATCATTTTCAAACTCTTGGCCACCACCGAATACATTAGCAGACTCATCAAATGGGTTTGCAACCACCTCATCTTCAGAATCAGAAACCACGATCTCTCCCACCTTAGAAAAAGGGTTAACTCTCTTAGTAGAAGAGGCGGGCGGAGTACAAGAATCACTAGTTTTAGGAGCCACAACCGACTCCTTCTCTTTCAAATCACTCCCAAGGGGTTCTTGTGATGCAGTACCTGTCTTAGTAGACTTATCTTCATTAACTTCCATTGTACGACCAGAATCCACATCCTTATTGGTGTCATTAGAAGGAATACCAAAAACATCCGTACCTTCCATATTAAGAGCATCAAACTGGTTAGATGTATATATATATACTACTATATAATGTATTTGGGACTATTCTATAATTAGAAAGGCTTAAAAATTCAGACTTTTACTTACTAATTATGGAAACAACCACCCCTAACAATCACCCCCAACAATTTATAACCACTTCAACAACCACCCCCAACAATTTATAACCATCTCAACAACCACCCCAAACAATTTATAACCACCTCAACAACCACCCCAACAACCACTTTCCACCACCTCACCTCCCTCCTTTTCACCCCAACAATCTGCCCCCGCATCGCGCGGGCACCTTTCTAGTATATATATATATATATATATATATATATATATATATATATATATATATATATATATATATATATATATATATATATATATATATATATATTTCTTTTTTATTTCAGTTTAAATTGTTTTGTCACTATTTAAAAGTTTCAAATCATCCAAAGGCTCAACAAATATCAAAGTGTGCTCCTCAAAGACTTCAAATGGAATGGCAAACATCTAAAAATAAAACAGATTGTGGCATTTTTACTATGAGGCATCTTGCGTTCTATTCTGGAATTGAAGACAAACAATGGAGATCAACTTTCAGAGAAAATGGAAGCAAGAATGAATTGGCAACTCTGAGAAAGTTATATGCTGTTAAAATTTTGTTAAGTGATGCTAACAAATATAAAAAAGACATTATAGCTGAATCATTAAAATTGTAATTTTTTTTTTATTCTGCAATATATTAACTTATTCAATATATAATTTTTTTTATTTTATAAATACGTTCAATATAAGCTTTTATTTATTAAATTTCACAGTAAGAATATAGTTTATGCTCTATATCTTATATTGTTAATTTTTTATTTATTAAATATCGCAGTAATTTTTTTTAATATCGCAGTAACTTTGTAGTATCTTATTCTATACATTTTACTTATTTATATTAATAATATTAAAAAAAAACTAGTATTTCCTAATAGACAAGAACCTTATCCTTATGTGGGTATAAATTTTTTAGTATCGTAATAAGTTTATTAATTTTTTAGTATCGGAATAAGTTTATTAGTTTTTTAGTTTCGTAATAATTTTATTAATTTTTAATTATTAAATATCACAGTAAGAATATAGTTTATGCTCTATATCTTATATTGTTAATTTTTTATTTTATTAAATATCGTAGTAATTTTTTTTAATATCGCAGTAACTTTTCAGTATCTTATTCTATACGTTTTACTTATTTATATTAATAATATTAAATAAACTAGTATTTCTTAATAGACACCTGTCAATCTGACAAGAACCTTATCCTTATGTGGGTATAAATTTTTTTAATATCGGAATAAGTTTATTAATATTTTAGTATCGGAATAAGTTTATTAATTTTTAGAGTCGGAATAAGTTTATTAATATTTTAGTATTGGAATAAGTTTATTAATTTGTCAGAATGTTTGTCAAAGAATATTATTTTAGTATCACAATAAGTTTATTAATTTTTAGTATCGTAACCTGCGTATTTATAATTTGTCAAATTTTTTACTATCGGAATAAGTTTTTTAATTTTAATTATACATCAGAAGTTTCAAAAAACAATTATTAATGTCAGAAAAAAATCTGAGTTTACAACAATAATAAAATTAACATTTCAAATTAACAATAAGATAGTAACATTAACATTAAAATATATAAAATAATATATTAGTTTAAAATATATAGATGATAACAACTTAACTTCATTTTAATACAAGTCCATTACATATTTTATAATTCAAAATTTGGACATACATAAACTGAGAAAATTAAAATAAGACAAAACTATTAAAACCCTAAAGGGACAAGTCCTGATCCTTCATCTACTGCTTAATATAGGCGACCTCTCGCTTCTTATCAAACATATCATTACGCGCCTTAACCAGCAGTTTTTCCAAATCGTCAAGCCTAGAACGCTCCTTTTTCAAAGTATCATTGACTATTTTTATAATCAAGGTAGCATCTTCATCGGAGATCTCCAATTCACCAAGATACTCTTCTTGCTTTTCAATCTGCCTTCTCAATTAATCACAATCTTCCTCAAGCTTTTTAATGAAACCCTGTAACTCCAACATCTGTTGCTTAAAAAAAAACTTAAAAGCCTTTAGCAGCTCGTCAGAACAAGCGGAGTCTTTCAACCTCTCTAGATTAGGGGTTCTAAAATAATTGTCCATTTTCTTTATTGTTTGGATGAGAGAAAAATAGAAAAGAAGTGAAAGAAAATAAGAATTATGATGAAAGTGAATTTACACAGACATATATATAGATTAAAAAAAAAAAAAAAAAAAAAAAAAAAAAAAAAACTTTTTGTTAACCAAACGCGTACAGTTAATTTTTGGTTACACTTCCCATACAATTAATTACTTTTCAACTGTTACATTAAATAGCAATAAAGTATTTGACAGAAAAAAATCTAATGTTTTTTTCACTTGTGAAAAACAAAAAACAAAAAAATCAAAAGTTAATTTATTTTCACTTCTGACACATGTCTATCTGACAAGAAGCTTATCCTTATGTGCGTATAAATTTTTTAGTATCGAAATAAGTTTATTAATTTTTTAGTATCGGAATAAGTTTATTGTATCGGAATAAGTTTATTAATTTTTTACTATCGGAACAAGTTTATTAATTTTTATTTATTAAATATCACAGTAAGAATATAGTTTATGCTCTATATCTTGTATTGTTTAATTTTTATTTATTAAATAACGCAGTAATTTTTTTTTTAATATCACACTAACTTTGCAGTATCTTATTCTATACGTTTTACTTATTTATATTAATAACATTAAATAAAATAGTATTTCTTAATAGACACCTGTCCATCTGACAAGAACCTTATCTTTATGTGGGTATAAATTTTTTAGTATCGGAACAAGTTTATTAATATTTTATTATCGGAATAAGTTTATTAATTTTTAGTATTGGAATAAGTTTATTAATTTTTTAGTATCGGAATAAGTTTATTAATTTTTTAGTATCTGAATATTTGTCAGAATATTTTGTCAAAGAATATTATTTTAGTATAAGAATAAGTTTATTAATTTTTAGTGTCGTAACCTACGTATTTATAATTTGTGAAATTTTTTACTATCAGAATAAGTTTATTAATTTTTATTATACATCAGAAGTTTCAAAAATCAATTATTAATGTCAGAAAAAAAATCTTAGTTTACAACAATTATAAAATTAACAAATTACTCCCTCCGTCCCAAAATTATTGTCCCTTATTGACTTTTTCGGTCTTTCTTTCTTAACTTTGACTATAAATATTTTTGTTTGTGCTATACAATTTTTGATAAAAGTTATACCAAATGAAAATATATTTAAAACTCAATTCGTTCATATATTTTGTATCAAGTATTATGTAATATAAACAAAAATACTTAAGGTCAAAGTTGAAAAGTAAAGACCGAAAAAGTCAATAGGAGACAATAATTTTGGGACGGAGGTAGTATAAAGTAACTGCAACATTATCATAGTAACAATAACATAGTAACATTTCAAATTAACAATAACATAGTAACATTAACATTAAAAAATATATAAAATAACATATTAGTTTAATAACAGATAACTGAATTTCAATAACACAACAAAATTTCAATAACTTCTAATTGTTCCATCAGTCAAATAATTTTAGCTTTTTTATTTCTTTCTTCGAATTCTGATGCAGCCTTGTCAAGTATTTCTATCTCTTCAAATGTCATGAAATATGGATCTCTAATATCTGAAATTTGGTTACTTATCTTTGATAGAGAATCGCTAACTTTCGGATACAGTTTCCCATATTTAGGCTTCAAATCAAAAAAACGAATAATGTCTTGAAGATTTGCAACAGCTTTATCAACAATTTGTTTAACCTTGTCGAGGCAAGTTTCATGTAACTGTTCAAAAATGTAGTTAAATATCGAAGATTTATCAATAACAATCAAAAAAATTAACAACAATAATCAAATATTCATGTATCTGCTCAAAAAAGTAAAGATATATTTCAACAATACATGTTATTTATCTTCATTTAAGATATCAAATCTTATTGTAGTTTTCCAAATAATTGCATCTTTAACATCTTGCATCTCTTCTTCTAAACTTCTAAGATTGTTCAACAAGAGACAAATATTTGTTGTGCAAATGAATTAGGTCCACATGTTAAGTAACAAATTGTCTCAGATATCAAAGATATTGCAGACTTTGTCTCTTCTTTGACTTTAGTCATACATTTTTCCATTTGCATCTTATATAGTAACATGTATTCATTTTCAGAATCATCTTCATCATCTGTATTTAAAATAAGATTGAGAAATGGTAAATATCAGACTATAGTATCAAAATTCAATTAATGTTAGAATAGTTAAAATATTAAAATATTATGTTAATTTCAGAATTACAGGCAAACGCTCAATAATATTCTTATAATATTAATTAGAAAACCATTTTGTAATTCAAATATTCATTTAAAACGCAGATAAAAGAAAAAATGTTAATATCAAAATATGTAACCTTATATGTCGTTAGCAGTTATAATTTCACAGTAAGTGTCATATTGATTACTAACATAATAATGATATAATCAATTAATAGGTATGAAATTGTCCATTGTAAATGCAGATAAAAGAAAAAATATTAATATCAAAATACCTATCCTTGAATGTGAATTAATATCACACAAGGTATCATAATTATATCAATATCGGATTAGGTATCGTCAATAGATATTAATATTTTTTCTATCAGAATAGGCATGATATTAATCTTTTCAAAATATGTTTTTTCAGAATATATAACATTTCAGAATAGCTATCATAGAAATGCAATTAATATCAGAATATTTATCATAGAAATGAAATTAATATCAGAATATTTATCATAGAAATGCAATTAATATCACAGTAGTTATCTTAAAGACTGTTAATTTCAGAATAATTTTTTTGAAATGCAGAATACCTTCTTTAATTTCTGCAAATCTTACTTTTCTTAAATTCATTATCGATAAATCTGATTTTTTTTTTTTTTTTTAATTTTTGTGTTTTTTTTAAGCAATATCTATACCGATATTATCTTATTAGTGTAAACGTTTTGGAGTATTTACGAAAATGCCACCGCGTTTTTTTTAATCTTAGATGAGATGGACGGATGATCGTGTGGTCCACATTCATCCGTACCATCCGCACTTAAAATGTGAAACGCACCCGATCCCTTTCCTATATATATATATATATATATATATATATATATATATATATATATATATATATATATATATATATATATATATATCAACAAAATTGCATAATCCAAAACATACATAAAATTGTATCATATTTATCAAAAACTTATATCAAAGACATACATACAATTATTCAATTTTGGAGGAATGTATTGCTCTAGTTATGGTATATATAAATGAACCCAAGCTCTAGTCCCTACGCTAACAAGTTGATAGAAGAATACCATAGAAAGAAGAAAGGCAAACAAAATACCTCCAAAAGTTAAAAAGAATAGGTTTGAACAACTTTTTATGCTCAATTAAAGTGTTAAGCACATAACCCTTTTGCATCAAAACTTTGTCAAGTGGTTTCAAGCATCAAAGCACCTTACCTTAACCCTTCAATAATACTCCATCACCCATTATACCATTTACCGCAAGTGCCAACTAGGCAAAAGTACGCCAATAAAACATTGACATGTGGAATGGCATTGGTTCGTTGTCTTCACAGTGTGGAACTATAGATCCTGTTTTCCTAGACAATAATTCTAGTCGAATACCAACTGAGTACCTCCTTGGATAAAGTTATAGCTTGTTATTGCAAAGGATAATGTGTTTTGACCCGTATTGGTGGTTATTAAACATTATTGGGCAAATCATTAAAAAAATATATCATACTTACCACCATTTGCTTTTGTGGGTAGCGAACAAAAAATTTTGCGGGTACTTTTCTTTCAAATTCATCTTTTTTAAGGTATTATGTCCAAAATTTTCGTAAAATACCCTAAAAGGGATGAAGTTGAAAGAAAAGTACCCACAAAAAGCAAAAAAAATTATTCGTTACCAACAAAAGCAAATTATAGCAAGTATGATATTTTTTTAATCATTTGCCCAAACTTTTTTTATAGCATGCAAAGGCCTCCTGATAAATTTCAAAACAAGTAACTGATTTTTATATTTAAATTTTTTGTCAAATTTTATTAGTGTAAAAACTAGATTATCAGTTGTTTTATTTGATTGCTTGACAAATTAAATTATCAAATAAAGGCACTGATAAAATGATCAAGAAGTAAAAAAAAAAATGTGAATATAGAAGAGGCGTCGGGGATGGCGAGTATGTGAGATGTTCAGGTGGTGTGGTCCTGAGTTTGATGTGGTCACCGGGGATGGCGAGTATGTGAGATGTTCAGGTCATGGATGTTAGAAATTGAGGTTTAAATGGGCATCCAAATATTCACCTTAACTAAGACCTATCAAGCCAAGTGCGAGCCATCCCTATCGATACCATGTGCAGCCCTCCAATTATTACTTTCCATTGTTCAGCCAACCCGGGCCATCCACTCTTTGCTTATAAATATGCGATTCACTCTATACCCAGTATTATCATTGCAATCTTTTCTACTCTTATTCATCCTATCTGCTTGTACTTTGTGAGCTTATCTCAGAATACATGGCTTCTGCTCAGGTTTTGCCTCTTGGTCCATTTATTCTTTCATTCTTTGTCGTATCATGTTATTGTGTCTAGAGTATAACCAATTAAATGTGTATTTATCCTCCTGTAATTTATACCGGCCAGAAACCTAATCATCTACAAAAAAAAACTTGATAACTGTCATGTTAGGCAACGGTAGACATAATAATATCACCAACTATTATATTCTATGTTTATTTGATAACCTGTATCATATACTATTCGTTAACCTATTTTGTAGGGAAAATTATACTTCAAGCTACTATATACTGTCCAGTTTGTGATAATTTTACATGTATTATGGTAGTTCGGGTTCATAACGAAAATTATATATATCTAGTATATAGAAAGCTAGTTGGTTAGTACTTGAAATTTTACTTCCTTTTGAATATACCATAAAAGTACCTTACAAACATATGTTAACCCTATTGACTAAATGTCGCTCCGTCCCTGTGAATCAAGCATGAACACATGCTTTGATGATTGATATATATATCTGATATGCATAACGCATATATAGATCAAGTGCCAAACAAATCATTTCAGTCATGAGCAAATAGCCAAATAGCAGAGGGAGATCATATATTTTGACATAAGTTATTCCAAGTTAACCTAGGCTCACTATATATAAAAATACTTAGGTTGATGTTCCACACGTGGAAGAGTTCACAAAACCTTCTGAAGAAACAACACTGGGATCTCCAACCATTGAAGAATCAGCAAAGGCTCCTGCACCTCAGAATACTGAATCACCTTATGAAGAAGATGATGAAGACGTTATCTTACCTGATGAGCTAGGAAAAGACGAGGATTTAGACCATGAAGAGGATCAAAAAGACTTGGCACCACAAATAATAGAAGACGAAGATGACGAGGATGAGGATGACAAAGAAAAAGATGAAGAACCAGCATCAAAATCCGGCACTGATTACTTAGATGATGAAGATGATGACGAAGAAGATTGAATAGTATTGAATCTCCTCACCAACTCATGCTAAGGAATGTTACAAAATTATATGTCTGTGTCGTACGGTCGTACCTTGAGTTAGTTTGAATTAGCAACTGGGAGATGTTTTGCTCAGTTACAAATCTATCAGTTATATACAGTATTCTGAATACAACCCATTTTATATCAGGGACTAAACTCTCATCATTAAATCCTATGGTGAATTCTTGGCAATTTGGTATCGTTTAGAATTTGTGAATATATTCTACGAACGAATTGTCACACTAAACATGCTATATGTTTCTCATATCAAAGATATAAGATAGGGATAATTATATGACTAGATCGTTGCCCTATGGTTTGTCACTTTTTAGATCAGGAGGTAATTTTAATTCGAAAATAGACCGGGCAACTTGTACAACGGGACACTTGTCAGCTTATGAAATTCGACAAGTGTCCTGTTGTACAAGTTGCTCGGTCGCCCGATCTATCGAAAAAGTTGCCCGGGCGACTGGTCTATTTTGGTAATTTCCAATATAAGATAACGAATTGTACTTAAGAATTTACGACTTTCAAAGATAAACAACTTTTTAACGTTATTTTTTTTTTACACCTTAGACATCACCAAGTCGCTGTATATGCAAAATCTGTGATACCCGGATAACTGATCATGTAAAAGGTTCACAGTAATCTCGATTGAGTTATTTTAAACACCTTAAAATAACAAAATGTCATTGAACTTTCAAAGGTTCACTATCCCTTTATTTTAGCTAAAACACAGCCTTAAGGCCGAAGGCTATAGGCTATGCCTAATAAGTTAGAACATGCATACGATTATTGAACTTTAGTAGTTTAAGAGAATTGAAGTTAGTACACACATAAGATCGCACGTAAGAATTTCTTTAACATAGTTAGAAGGGTTAAGTATAGTAAACTCAAATTTTAAAGTATGATATATTATTAAATATCAAGTATTTTTGTGCAGTGTCTATGTCCATATCTACATGGTGAATAGGTTGTTCGGTGTGTGCATAAGTCAATTCAGTTTGGTTAAGTTTCTGCCTAAAACCGGAACCAAAATGAAAATATATATATTTTTTTTTTAACTTCTATGAACTAAAACCTGGCTTACTTTTCAGCTCTAAATTTTGTTTCCTCTGGCAAGTCATGTACACAAAGCGAGAAAATTAGATAACTTGAAACTTCGATCAAAGAGGTGGTATTAAAGTTATAAGAGATAATTTCTACGTATAACTAGGAACCACCACCAAATAGCTTAGGTAAGATACTTAGCTTTCAAACAAGATGTCAATAAGATACTTAGCTTTCAAACAAGATGTCAATAAGATACTTAGCTTTCAAACAAGATGCCAATGGTTCAAACCTCGTTAGATGTATACATTTTGGGTGGTCCATGGAATGGTCGGAAACGATCTCAAATTAATCCGATTAGGCCGCATACATCTGAGGTAAAAAAAAAATAAAAATAAAAAAAATAAAAAAAAATCAACCTCTCCAGATGACCTAAACATGAAAAACCACGTCCGTTTACCCGTTTTTACATTTGGTTTAGATGTAAGAAGCAAACATCTCTGGTTTTATTCAATTAATGATGGGTTTTCCTGTGTAAATTTTAGACTTGAGTATTTGTTGGGCCTTTTAAACTTCTCTGTTTGATATTTTGGATTAAAAACGAAATAACGTGGAGGTCTTGCGTGTTTTAACATGATAAATGATACATAATTTAAGTATTGTTGTCATGGATGAACGGTTAATATATTATGTGAACTAGAATAAAGAATTTGTGTTAAGATCACCATGAAAACCTCAGATTTCGATATTACGATGTCAAAGTGTTGGAACTAGCAATGATTTTGACTTTGACTCTTTTAATTTATCATTATTTATCTACATGTTCCTTCACTTACTCAAATGTTCCCACTTCAAAACTTATTATTTACTACATTTTTATAAACCATTCACATTTGTAGTCCAAGATTCTGTGCATATAGTCATTTTGACAAAATATAAAAACCTAGGAGTTGAGAGGGTCACACGTGAATATACCCACGTAGTTTTAGTCTTATGTTAAATGTTGAATTTTCAATAAAAGAAAACGAAATGAAAACACTTATTATATACATACAAGCACGACCCATACCGAGATTTACCGTCAACGTCGCTACCATTTTCACCATCGCCGACCACTAATAACACTTTCATAACTAATAAACCAAACAAAAGACAACGTATTGATAATTAAATAATAGGGTATAAAATTATGTTGCATATAATACAATTATAAATGCATTGTCTTCTTTTTATATTCATTATCATGAATTTTTTAGTAACACCATCAATAATTTATTATCGTGAAAAGTATATAACCGAAAACATTTGCTCACCAAAGAATTTACTCACAAAGGCTTTGTGAGTGATTATTACAATTTCCATGGACCGATACAGGAAATTGTAATAATCACTCACAAAGGCTTGTTACTTTTCTTACTTACTGAAAAGTCGGTTTTTAAATTAGTTTAAGTACAGAAGTACTACATAAATTTGTTTCCCGTGTCACTTTAGAATTGATATCTCGATTTGAAACATATTCATTTGTTAGGATAGAAGTTATCTGGCGTATGTTTATTTCGTTTATGTAAACGCCATGCTCAGCACTAACTATATATTTGTCAACATAATTAACATCAAAAGAAACTTTAAGTCAACGTGAAACAAGGATTCCTTCTAATAACAATTTATTTGTGCTCAAACACATTAATCGCTCATCCTAATAATGTACGTCGAACCTATCGTCCCTTTGATGATCTTTCCAGTTTATGTTTTGTTATTTGAGTTAGATCCCTCCTCGATCGGATGTTTTCATTTGGTTTGAGATCCTTCCTCTTACTTTGTATTACCAATGAAAATTGTTGATCTTTAGAAGGAATCTTCATTTTGCTAAAAGATACTCATAGTACGTTAATTTGCTCACATATATGATACGAGTCCATGAATCTTGTCTATGTCCATATATAGATATATTGATATATTCAAAACCAAATGTGCCAAAACTTTACATAAGCAATTCCGAAAGTATTTAGTATATACTAACATCAAAAATAAAAAAATAAAATAAAATAAAAACCATTTTACTCTTGTTTTTATTTACTTTAGCTGCATGCATGCATGTGTAAACAATGAAAAGCTTCGTTACAAACTGTTGTGGGAAAGCTAACAATTAAACAACCGACATTTTATTTTCTAACCCAAGTTAGTTCCTAGACATATTATTATTATTCACTCATATCAAATTCGTCACATGAGTGTAATCCTTACACTTCTTCTTTCTGAACATTTTTTGCGAAACCTTAAAGAGGTAATAACTTGGTATTGAATAAGGACACGCCTAAAAATAGGAATACTTTTAAACAACGTAGCCCAAAATATTTCCAACTATGACCATACAGCCCAACAACTTTTAAAAGACACATCGTGTGGTATGACTTTTAGCAACAAGCTTTTATTACAATCCATCTTCTCAAATCACGATGTATCTCTCGACCCACGTACCGGTATTAAATTTGGGCTCACATGTATGTGCTGCTTATATTAGTTTCGGCTGTTTTATTGGCGATAAATATGTTGAACGATGTATGTGCTGCAATTAGAGATTTTTTTGTGAATGGAAAGCTTCTTGGTGAAATCAATGCTACCTTAATCTCACTTGTCCCTAAAACAAACAATCCAAGCAAAATTTCTTAATACAGGCCTATTACATGTTGTAACATTCTGTACAAATGCATTAGCAAAATTTTAACTAACAGGATCAAATCTTCTTTGAATAAGCTTGTCAACCAGAATCAAAGTGCATTTGTCCCTGGAAGACTGATTCAAGACAATCTCCTTTTGACACAAGAGCTGCTAAAGGGCTATAATTGCAAAAATGGAGCTAAAAGATGTGCTTTAAAAGTTGACATTGCAAAGGCATATGACACCGTAAGCTGGAGTTTTTTGGGAAATATTTT
The DNA here is from genome assembly GCA_030686995.1 of Artemisia argyi. Taxonomy (NCBI): domain Eukaryota; kingdom Viridiplantae; phylum Streptophyta; class Magnoliopsida; order Asterales; family Asteraceae; genus Artemisia; species Artemisia argyi. The sequence continues at coordinate 106,253,317 of CM060676.1, forward strand.
GATCCAATTTGGTTTTCATAGACAGATGGTGGACTGGATTATGAAGTGCGTGAATTCTGCATCTTTTACTATATGCATTAATGGTGAAAGACATGGGTATTTCAAAAGTTGGATAGGGCTAAGGCAAGGAGATCCTATATCTCCATACTTGTTCACTCTAGTTATGGAGGTGTTCTCCCTAATAATGGCTAGAAGAATCAGACAAAGTACCAATTTCAAATACCATAAAGGCTGTAAAGAAGTTCAATTGACTCATCTCTCATTTGCTGATGATCTATTGATTTTAAGTCATGGGGACTATGCTTCTGTCAAAGTGATTAAAGATGCAATCAATGAATTTAGTACTTCATCTGGTCTTAAGCCTAATATTGGTAAGAGCACTGTTTTCTTTGGAAGTGTTGATATGGTTGAAAGACAAAGGATTCTTGATATTCTTCCATTTAATGTGGGTAAGCTTCCTGTAAGATATCTTGGCATCCCTCTTTTAGCTAAAAATGTTGATGTAAATGACTACCAAGTTCTTATGGATAAGGTTAAATGTAAAGTGAATGACTGGAAAACAAGGTTCTATCCTATGCTGGAAGATTGCAATTAATTGCTTCAGTTTTTTTTTTTTTTTTTTTTTTTTTTTTTTTTTTTTTTTGTAAACGGGAGTAATCCTGCACCCTGGTAAATATATTAACCAAAACGTTTAAGTACAAAGGATATAGGTGAAATCTCATATCTCAGCCCGTTACATAGGCATAAAACTTATATAACAAGATACTTCCTATTTTCTAAACAAGAAAACAAACCACTACTCAAATGATAACATAGGACATAACGAAATAAAATTACTTCCTAAGACCTTGAAGGTTGGTGCCATACATGGCATTAAAGGCATCCAAATTCCCTGGAAGATCATGAACTTGATTCGCATAGTCATCGTAGTCATAGTCATCATAATCATTTTCAAACTCTTGGCCACCACCGAATAGATTAGCAGACTCATCAAATGGGTTTGCAACCACCTCATCTTCAGAATCAGAAACCACGATCTCTCCCACCTTAGAAAAAGGGTTAACTCTCTTAGTAGAAGAGGCGGGCGGAGTACAAGAATCACTAGTTTTAGGAGCCACAACCGACTCCTTCTCTTTCAAATCACTCCCAAGGGGTTCTTGTGATGCAGTACCTGTCTTAGTAGACTTATCTTCATTAACTTCCATTGTACAACCAGAATCCACATCCTTATTGGTGTCATTAGAAGGAATACCAAAAACATCCGTACCTTCCATATTAAGAGCATCAAACTGTGTAGATGTATAAATCTTTGTTCCACTCGAACTATCCACATCAGAAGCATTCTTCTTAGTGACTTCCACTTTCTTAGGTTCAGGAGGAGTATTTTTGGGTTGATATTGAAACTGCTTACCCACAACAGGTTTAGTAAACCCTCCTTGACCCGGAATAGTAGGACCACCATGCTTTCCCTTCCTCTTGTTATTGACCGTCTTGAAACCATCATTAACAGGCTTAGTAGGCTGAGCAGGAGGTATAACAACTTTAGGACATTCAATTAGAGTATGACCAAAAATCTTACATTTATCACAACGAGGTGGTTTCCACTCGTATTCAATCCATATCTTCTCAATAGTCGAACCCGACCCATCAAGTAAAGGTATCTCAACAGTAAGGCTGTCCCTAAGCACCTCATCCGACTTCACTTCAATCATGCATCTAGCAAAACTACTACGGCCCCACGATTCCTTGCACATTTCGCTAGTAAAAGCATCTAACCTTTTGGGCGTGCCTATCAATGTGGCAAGAAGACTAAGGCCATCATCAAAAAACATAGCAAGAGAAACATCATGGAATTTAACCCACACCGGGATGTTGGTCAAATTCTCTTTAAGTAAGTTGGTGTTCAATGTCCATGGTTTAAGAATAATAGGTACATTTCTAATCAACCAAGGACCATTTTCAAAAATATCATCAACACCTTTCTTCGAATTGAACTTAAAGAAAAAGAACCCCTTTGCATTCATTATTACCTTTTGTATCCCAAAAACTTAGCCCACGTATTGCGTACATAGTAATCGACAACAGGAAAAGCAAGTCGTTGGCCAAGGAAGTACCCATACAGAGTATTCTCAAACCTATTGTTCACCTCTTCAACCACTTTCATAGGTACAGAAAGATCCACACCATTTAATTTCTTGCTACACTCCAGCCTACGAAAGTTAGACATGTATTTCTTAGATTCACTAGAAGTAACAACAGCATACGATGTAGAAGGTTGTTTCAAAGCATCCACACCAACCTTCTCAATACCAACAGCCCCATGTGCATTCGTATCAACCTTATCAGAACTATGAGACTTGTTAGAAGCCCCATGCGGACCATTCGGATCATTAACTAAAGGATCAAGTGAAACCGGCTTCACTTGATTATTCTTGTCCACAATCGTAGATAAATCAATATCTCCATCATCAACACTCCACTCAGTAATAATAGGACCAGCGATGCAAGTATAGGTTGAGTAGAACTACGATTAACATCCTTAGGCTTCTTATGTTTCCTCATAGTCACCTTCGACAAATCAATGGTAGCATTCAATTCATCAATACTCACATTAGCATCAACATTAACACTCGGCACATTAGAATCCTTCTTCGTATTAAAAAACCCTTTATTCATCTCTCTAAACCCACTTACACATAAACCACAGAATCGTTAACAAGGGAGAAAACCCTAACTGAACAGTTAGGGTTTAATACAAATTACCAAGAACACCTAACCTGGACCCATTATAAGCGACAAAAGAATCGAATAATAATGAAATAGAATCGATTATTAACAAGACCTATAATTGTTAAACGATCCACAATAAGATAATTTGCATGCAAACAATAAGGATAATAATAAAAGAAGGAAGACCCACAATTATTATTAAGAGGAAAATGATGTGCGTAGGGTTGCACCAAGCTTTACCTCTCAAGGGATCTCGAGAAGCTTACAACCCCCACCAGGCAGTGTACCTGATCTATGTAGTATAGTATAATGACAAGTACCGGGGGATTGATCGTTCAGCTAGGAATAGTGTCGCTAGGATTAGAAAACCTAAAGATTAAGTTTAGAGATGATGGATGATTCTTTTTGTATTTTTATTTTTTTTAGAAAGCAAGTAAAAATCTTGGGTTTGAAGGATTTGGGCGGAATTAGTTGCTAATCAACTAACCCAATACTAAAGATGCAATCAAAATAAAATACTAAAATGAAAATAAACTAATTATACTAAGGTTGTGAGCAATATGTGGAGAAATGTGTTTACTTAGATTTCACTACTCCCTAGATATCTTTTACACCTTAATTACTTGTTATAGTTGCGTGGATGACGGATTGTATTCCTTAATACCATTCATGGGGTGACGTACTTAACTCCCCAATCCTATGAGTGCCTACTTCACTCCTATGTCGAGCCGGCTAAGAAGCTCCTAACATGGGATCATTAGAATTTACTCATGCATTAAATACAACCAATAAAACCTAGTACACATCGGTTCATGTTTCCTAAGACGTTCAAGCATGTTACCAATTAGAGATCTGCCAGTTTTCTTAAGCCTAACATTGAAATCATTCATCCAATACAACCATAAACAAGTAATCAACACATAATTAACATCTAGGTTTCATTAGATCTAAGCAAACACAAGATAGATCTAGCCTAACATGGTGGAATCAAGACAAGCACAAGATATAGACAACCAACACATAAACATATTGATTGAATTAAGAGAAGACTTATCTCAATTACACATGTAAGGGTTCAAGGGCTGAAAACCCTTGAAAAAGCTGTAAAATATGTATATGGTTCGGCCTTAGGGTTTCTCCAAACTTGTTCCTCTTTAATGAATGAAAATTAGTAAACTATATATAGATTTTAGAGGCTGACGGCGTCAAGAACAAAGGTGTGACGCCGTCATCTCGCCGCCAAATAAATCCTCAGACTGCCTTGATCTACATTTGACGCCGTCATGTAGTCCACTTTTGCAGGCCGTCACACATTTAACTCTTGACGCTCTACTTGTGACGCCTTCATGTTTGTACTGGGTCGTCATGGATTTTACTCTTGACACCGTGTTCTCAGCTTGGAAAATTAAGTCTTTGGCGTTTTCTTCACTTTTATGCTCCAAAAACGTCTAAATTGCTTCCTTTTCCAGATTTCACTCCCAAACTACCTAAAATCACAAAAGGAACGATTTAGGGCAATATTTGATCAAATAAATTCAATTCCGGGCTTAAATGACCCCCTAAAAGTGGTTCATTTTTCGCCTCATCAGAAAACAAGGTCGGTTTCACATGCAAGCAAAAAACCAAATCGATTACACAATTCAGTAGGCCTAGGATTAGATATAATATGATAAATTACAATAAGCCAATCAAGAAACCACCATCCCACGATGAAGAAACCAATTTAAATAGATTAAAAGGTTTCGATCGAATTGTTAGGGAATAGATGTGAAACCAATTTAAAATGCTTCAGTTCTAGCTGCAATGCAAACTTATTGGGCCTCAGTTATGAAGATTCCTAAAGCTACCATTAAAGAAATTAATACCCTTCTTAAAAGCTTTCTTTGGAACCAAGGCAATAGTTGTAAGGGTAAAGCAAAAGTGGCTTGGTCTATGGTATGCAGTCCTAAAATGGAGGGAGGGTTGGGTATTAAAAGTCTTGATTTATGGAATGAAGTTCTATTAGCTAAACATATCTGGAAGCTAGTTGCTGATAAAGAGAGTTTATGGGTCAAATGGGTAAAAATGGTGAAGCTCAAGGGTAAAAGTTTTTGGGCAGTGAATGATGAGTATAATGACAGTGGTACTTGGAAAGCAATTTTGGATCTAAGGAGCAAAATTATGCCTTTCATAATCTATGAAATTGGTAATGGGGAAAAAACTTCAATGTGGCATGATAATTGGTATGATATTGGGCCACTTTCTAATTTCATATCTGAAGGCAATTTGCATGGTGCTAGAATCAATAGTGAGTGTAAAGTGGCTAAAATGATTGAAGAGCAGAGCTGGTTATGGCCACAAGAATGGTACATTCAGTTCCCAATTTTATCACAAATACAAGTACCTATTCTTAATCAAAACAAGAATGATTGTGTTGAATGGAAATCCAAGGAAGGTTTGGTGGTGAAATGTTCTACAAAAGAAATATGGAAAAACTTTAAAGAAGATCCACCTAAAGTTAAATGGTGGAAGGTAGTCTGGTTTTCAAAATGTAATCCAAGATGGGCTTTTATCTTGTGGTTGGCAGTTAAGAAAAGGCTTCAAACACAAGATAGAATAATGAGACGGAGCAATGAGCAGCTTTTATGTCCTCTATGTAACAAAGTCAATGACTCTCATAACCATTTATTCTTCCAGTGTGAATTCTCATCAAAAGTTTGGAAGGAAGTGAAAGGTTTGATGCATTTTGTGAATACACCAGACTTATGGGATCAAATGATTAAATGGATGGAAGACTTTAAGTGCAATAACTCTATATGGAGGATTTTGAACAGATATCTTATTGCATCAGCTGTATACTACATCTGGAAGGAAAGAAATGATAGAGTTTTCTCCTAAAATTCTAAGTCTGCTGATGTGGTGGTTCAAAACATTAAAGATCAAGTGAGATTGCAACTTATGAGTTTAAAAGTTCTACAAACTGTGAACACTTGTATAGTTTGTTGAGGCAACATGATCAAGATCTCTTTATGTTTTAATGATGACAAATAAACCATCGAAACACATAAAATAACAAACGTTAGCTCAAAATCGCCGGAGCCAATGTCTGCTCCTGGCGTGCTGCCAGCGCGTCAACACGCGGGTGACGCGCCAGGAGTCTGTATGGTTCCGGGTGAATTTTGAAAGTCGGCTTTCCCCTTACCCGACAAATGTGGATCTTTCAATACAGTTATGAATATGTTATGTGCTTAATTAAGAACACTCGAAACGAGTTTTGAGACTTGAGAGATCCCACTTTTAGAACACCTATTTACGGGAAAACGCCAACTCATGTTTTCTAACTATCGCCTCTAGCCAAGGCTTTTCTAAACTTATGGAGTTTATATACATCACGTAACATCGTGTTAAAGCATCCATATGCTCATATCCCGTGCTTACGTCTTCTCTAATTATGTAACGGGTTTACTCCCTTAGGTACACAAGCTAGGTCCTATGAACCACCACGCATTGTATAGAAAGACATTACACAATACATGATATCTCCGGTTTGTAGTTCGTTGTGTAGTGTGTCAACATAAATAACCCTTATGTGTTACGTGCATTAACACCATAAGTTCCTAAGATCTTGGACGAAGAACTTAGCTTATTTAGTCTATTCATTGGAAATTTTAGTTTGTTATGCAATACCATACCGAATTCGATTCATAGGAATTCTCTTTAACCATGTAAATAGTTTGTATGTATGCATAAAATCCTTTGTATCTCTTCTTTCCTAAACACAAAGCATGCCATATTCACATAATGGTGAATAAGCAGAATTAGATACAAGATCTTATACACAAGTGTGAATTGTGTTTCGAGATTTTATCTAATCTTGCAAACTTAACATATTCAAAATTTTCAAGATGAATCAAGATAATTTGTGTCAAGTTTTCTTGTTCAAGCACATAGTATAGACATGTAGAATCTTGGATACTATCAATCATAGTTTGAATAATGGATTGATACATATCTTTCCTCTTGGAAGACACTTGTTTGATCTTCCATCCATGCCTTCACATAAGCCTTAATCACATAAGCTCTAAGAGCACCTAAAGATCGTTCTCCTAAGATGCAAGTTTTAGCATCAAAAACTTATCCCAAAACAATTTGGACACTTGAAAAATGTCATGCCAAAACTTTGACTTGTTTGTTTTGTGACCTAAGTGTCCTTATATTCAAGTCACCAATGACTTGTTGTATAGGATGACCCCTCGTTTCTCTCACTTCCTTAGTATTGCCTTCATCTGAAACATTAACTTGTAATGTTGGCGACCTTTCTTGATTTTGAACTGAAGGTTCATTGATCACATCATCTTCTACCGAAGGAGATGATTTAGGCTCGGGCATGCTCTCATCAAAGGTCACATTAAGAGATTCCTCAATCCTCATTGTTTTCTTGTTAAGCACTATGTATGCTTTACTAGTTTGAGAGAATCCTAGGAACACACCTACATACGACTTTGGGTCGAATTTGGTGATATATTCTTTGGTATTAAGTATAGATACTTTGCAACCAAATACTCTAAAATACTCTAGGGATGGTTTTCTATTCCTAAGTATTTCATAAGGTGTTTTATTTATTATCTTTCTTATGTAGACTCTATTAAAATTGTGACCAGCGGTATCTAGGGCATGACACCAAAACTTTTGTGGAATGGATTGCTCGTCAAGCATTGCACGACTCATCTTTCTTAACTTACGATGTGTTCTTTCAACAATCTCATGCGATTGAGAAGTGAACGGGCCCGATAAGTTATAAGATATTCCATGTTGTTCACAAAAGGTTCCAAATTGCATTTTAACAAATTCGCTACTATGATTTGTTTTAATTGTCACAATTGAACAATCAAGTAGGTTTTCAAGTTTCTTTCTTTTTGTATTAAATTTATTTAAGATTTCATCCTTATTTTCTAAAAACATTATTCAAGTGTAGGGGTTTCCTTTCTAACATTGAATTGGAGATGGATCATGCAAACCTAAATGTATTAATTCCAAAACCTTATTTGTTGACTCTTCATGCCTATTTCTATTGCATGCATTGACCTTGACTCCCTAGATATGTATCACAATGATGCCTTTCAAAACTTAACAATGGTAAATTGCTTACTAGCTAAACGACGAGACCTAACTTCCTAAGCCGAGGCGTTGGGTTATTTACCATATGGTAAATTGCTTACTAGCTTGTCGACAAGACCTATTTTCCTAGGCCGAGGAGTTAGGTTATTTACCATGTTTGAAATGCATATTATGTTACAAATAATCTAAGATTAACAAGTATACAAGTTGTTTTGCCTATGACCTTTAGCTAGTATGTTACCGTTTTTACTAATATTGCAATCTTCATTGGTAAACATAATACTAAAATCATCATAAAGATTACTTGTACTACAAAACTTAGAGTTTAAATCGCTACCATGTTCATCATTGGTAAATTCTACAAAGTCATGAAGAGTATTGTTATGAATGTTTATGCAAGAAGTTTGAGGAAAGTATGGTTTGGCGAAAGCGTTTAATGTTGAACCATTTTTACTCAGACATCTGGCGCGTTGATCGTGCGTTAACGCATCAGTCAGCGCGTCAGAGTCAATAACTTTTGGTTTGCAACCTTCTTTTAAAAATACAATAGGTTTGTCTTGACTTGTAGATGTATTTTTATCATTTTTAGAAAAACCAAGACCTCCTTTATCATGAAGGGGTTTTTGTTCACTTAATATTTTGTTTAAATCAAAACTACTTTTCTTAAATTTAAGTAGTATCAATTTATTTTCAAGTTCACTAATTTCTTTCTTGAGTTTAAGTTTATTCATTTCGTGTTCTTCTATATTTCTCAAATTGTTTTTATCAAATTTAATTAATTCTTCATATTCCTTTTGCAATTTATGAATATTTAGATTATTATTAGACGAGGAAGGATTAGATGATACCTCAAGAGCTTCAAGTGTCGTGAGAGAAGTGACTTCTCCATGCAAATGATTCTCATCTTCACTATTGCTCCAAACCACTCCGACGAATGCAATCTCTTGATCATTGCATCTTCTTTGTTCATTGTACCTATTGAGTTCCCTTGTTGTCACAATGACTTCATCATCTTCACCTTTGACATTATCAAGAGAAGCATCTTTATTAAAAGTTTGGCTTGTAGTAACTTCATCTTCAAAATCTAGTGAATCGGCCTCTTCCTTGGTGATGACTCTAATATTATCTAGAAACACTTCATGTGCGTTAAGATCATCAATTATATTTTCTAACGATAATTGTCCCAAACTTCTTGTTTCTTCAACCTTTGCTTCTTCAAGTTGCCAATTTTTTGAAATAGCATGAACCAATTTTTCAATATGATTTTTGCTATAATAGCTTGGATCTAACGAGTTCAAGCTTGTAGTGATAGCATTGAATCTCATTAAACTACTATCGATAGTTTCATCACTTGTGATAGAGAACTCTTCATATTGTTGAATGAGATAGTCTATCTTGTTGGTCTTGTCTTGTGTAGTATCATGATGAACAAAAAGGAATAAATCCCAAATCTCCTTTGCGGTCTTGCACATGCGCACCCTCTCAAGCTCCTCTTGAGGTAGGGCATCATATATCATCATTCTGGCTCGAACATTCTTGTCGGCCATCTTCGATATTGGTGAATATCGGTGGAGTGAATTGTAACGGTTTATAGTCCACCGAAAGGATTATACTAGTGAATAGTATCGGAGTCACGGATTCGCAACTAGACGTACGGATGGTATAAACCCCCCATCCCGAACCAGTATATATCGTGGTGCCTTTTACTTGTTTTATATACTTTAGTTGTGATAGTGGTTGTTGGTTTATTATACAACCACTTGGTGTTCTCTTTGGCTTAAAGTTTTTAAACATCTAAAAGGCCGAAGAAACCGTATTCACCCCCCCCCCCCCTCTACGGTTCTACAAAGTTGCTGAAATATGGAAGGGTCAATTCACTTGCAGCTGAAAAAAGAATGATCCTGTTAGTAGAGTGAGACCTGCTAAAAGGGGTGTTTGGATATTAACATTCTAATTGGTCTGTTTTTGTATCTAAAGTGGTGTTTGGGACAAGAATGTATCTTTGCAGAATGATGGTTTTTTTAACCAAGTAGAACCAGATCTCCATTTATAGGTCTGAGATTCTATGTTTTAGACTCACTACACATTGATGGCCTTGTATCTTGGAAATCCTTAAGCTGTTTTCTCTATTAAGCCTCAATTACAGTTCTAATAGGCCTTTGTTAGGTAATTATGAACTGTATTGACTTGCTTCCTAGACAACAGCTTTTTGAAATCCATAAAGTAGGTTTCTATTGTGTGAAGGGTAAGTGAGTTGGAGGGCAGTGTATGTAGATAGGAATAGTGAAGAGTGAAAGATGAACCTACTTGGTCCTATCTATACACGGCCAAGGGGGCTTGGATGATTCTCCCCTCAAGGTGAGTGTTTCCAAAATCCTGAAGCCTTTTGTAAAGAAGGAAATGTAGGGATTTTGGAAGAGCCCTTGACTGGGAATGATGGGTACCTAGTGGTGCCTTTTGCTTTACCTACTTTGATTACTGTAGATGATGGCTGAGTGATCTGGTGGGGGGGGGGGGGCAAAAGGAAATGTAGCTAGATGGTATTGGTGCTATTAAAGGTGAATTCAGATCCTGTTTTGGAAAAAAGGGATGGATGTTGAGCAGCTTTGTCTAATCTGCAGAATGTACTATGGCTAGTTTCATCAGATATATTTTGATAGTGTTATCTGATATCGGATGTAGAGGTTTTATTGTTTTTGCTTTCTGATTAGGGCATGTCCTATATCAGATGTATGTTCCTCTAAGTTGTAAAACATTGATTGGAGTTAATATAATTTTTCACCTTTACACCAAAAATATGTTGAACGAAGCAGGCCTATTTGATCGGTTTTGACATGAAGAGGATTTTTGAGTTTTTTTTTTATTTATTATTATTTTTTTGAACATGGATTTAGGTTAAGGTGGTCAAATTAACTTAAAAACTATAGTAATCACTTCAAAAATAAATCTATTCTCTTTTAACCATGAGACATAATAATTAAGAATCAAGATAAACTCAAAATGAATAGTTTAACAATTAAATAATTAAGAACTAAGATAAAGATAATAGTTTGACAATTAAATGTATTGAACTTTCATGTTTTGATACGTGAACTATTTTTTTCTATTTAATGTATTGAACTTTCATGTTTTGTGTCGATTTGCACCGTTAAACTTGTTTTACCGGAACCAACTAAAATATTTAGAGTAAATTACATGGATCGTCCTCAGGGTGTGTCCAAAAGTGCATCTGCAGTCCCTAATAGTTTTTCGCCTGTTTTTTATGTTTTCTTTCGTTTTTATATGTTTTCATCCGTTTTTATACGTTTCATCCGTTTTTATACATTTTCTCTCGTTTTCTTACATTTTGTCTGCTTTTATACGTTTTCGTTTGTTTTTATACGTTTTTGTTTGTTTTTATAAGTTTCCGTCCGTTTTTATACATTTTCATCCATTTTCATACATTTTCATCCGTTTTTATACGTTATCATTCGTTTTTGTTCATTTTATATGTTTTTGTCCCTTGTATACTTTTTCATCCGTTTTCATTCTTTTTTGTCCGTTTTATGTGTTTTTGTCTGCTTTTATGCGTTTTTCATCCGTTCTTATAAATTTTCATCCGTTTTAATACGTTTTGTTCTTTGGTACATTTTCATACGTCTTTATCCATTTTTATACGCTTTCGGATTTTTTCTTACGTTTTTGTACATTTTTATCCTTATGAAAACGGATAAAGGTGATTAGTAACGCATAAAAACGTATAAAACCGTACAAAATGTAAAAAACGTAAAAAAAAACGTATAAAAGGGTACTTCAACGTATAAAAACATACAAAACCGTTCAAAAACATATAAGAGTGTACAAAAACAGATAAAAACGTATGAAATGTAAGAAAAAGAGATGAAAATAAAGTATAAAAACGGATGAAAAAAGGATAAAAACATAAGAAAACAAATAAAAATGTATAAAAACATATAAAACAGATGAAAACGTATAAAAATAGACAAAAACGTATGAAAACGAACGAAAATGTATAAAAACGTAAGAAAACATATTAAAACAGATGAAAACATTTAAAAGTGGATGAAAACGTATTAAAAAGGATGGAAACGGATAAAAATGGATGAAAACGTAAGAAGACGTATATAAACTAACGAAAACATATATAAAAATAGATGAAAATGAATAAAAATTGATAAAAACGTATAAAAACGGACGAAAACGGATAAAAGCGTATAAAACCGGACGAAAATGGATAAAAACGTATAAAAGCATATAAAAACGGATAAAAACTTAAGAAAACATATAAAAACTTATAAAAACAAATTTATAAAAAAAAAATTGTAATTTTAACGGAGCAAATTAACAGAAGTTAAGTCTAAGGATTATGGGCGTAATTTGGTACAAACTAGAAGGATGATCCATGCAATTTATTCAAGTGTTAAAAATGCCACATTTTGATCATAAACACAAAAAGTATACTTACGCAACGATCATCTTAAAGACAAAACTACTTTTGGGTTTTGTCTTAACGTGTTTCATATTATTTCGACGAATGCTCTTTTCCATGTGTCCAATGAAAGAATGGTTAAGTTAAAAGGGCTACATTAGTGGCTGGTATTTTTGACTTTTTGTAATGTATACGTGCACTATCATTAAAAGATCGGTTGTCAATTCAAACAATGTGAGAATTTTGAGTTGCCTAATCGTGAAATAAATGATTTGAGTTCATCTCCTTGGGTCTAACGAGTGAATCTTCTTATATATATATATATATATATATATATATATATATATATATATATATATATATATATATATATATATATATATAACAGTAAACCAGATAAACGGGTTAATCAAGTCGAAAGTTTACATTGTCTAAAATGTATTGTTAAGCCATATTACTTTTTAACTAAATCCCTTTTATTAACCCCATATGATTATTGTAATATACTAATAATACAACTTTTTAATTATCTTAGCACACTAATTATTCATAAATTTATAAACGGGTACTTCACCAACTTAACGCGTATAAAAGTTCACTCTTAATCGCCCATAATTTAATGCATGCGTACGTGTAATCCATCTAAATTATCATCTATATTAACTACTACTCCGTATCTTTTTACTAGTATGAATATGTGTAAAACTTCATTGAACAGCATAAGATAACACATATACGGTACTAATTAATTTATTACTCCGTATTTATAAAATACCTACAAGTTTGTGCTGTGTCCCCACTGGATCTTCTTCATATCTATCTCAATCACTTGCACTATAACTGTAGTCCATTTATTCATTGTGGTACCACGCCTTTAAATCAATAACGTTTGATATATAATCATAACCCCACAAATTAAAACAAAGCATTCATTCTCCAACAGATCAATTATTCTTCTTCATGAATGTAAGTTAACTTTTGTATCTGAAAATTAACCTAAAGACAAATCATTTAGTGTTTTTGTTGGTTTAGTTGTTTTATTTGATATATGTTACATATATGTTACTAGTACTTGTTTAAATTCACAGCATTATACGAGAAACCATATTCCTGCCTTTGGTAGCTGGGATTGCAATGATGATCTTCCTTTTACACAATGCTTCGAATCGGCTCGACAAGCTGGTTTGATTCGTTGTAGTTACTCGGGTGATCGTGATCTCTATGTCGCGGGAGATTTATATGAGAATAACATTGTCACTCCAGCTATTATTGTCGCTCCTCGTAGAAGAGTAAGTATCTTGTAAATTTCTCTTAGGATTTGCTTACTATAACTATTGCTTGCTTTATATCTGGTTATTATGTTTGTTTTTGAGAGCGTGCGAGTTTGTTTATATTTCCAAATTAATTACATATCTGGTTATTTGTGAATGATATAAATGTTAAGATCTTGTCATGCTTAACCTGTGATGTTGGTCATGTTTGAAAGAAAGATAAAAGAGTAGCTCTTTTATATGTACATTACGTTATTTAAATAGTTGAAGATGACCTATGTGAAAAGTTCGAGCATTAGAAGGGAACTTAATCCTGTAAATAAGCACATGAACAAGCGCAAGTGTCTCGATTTTTAAATGATGAAGGATTAATTTGTTTTGGTTGTAATAGGGCTGCCCAAAGAAAACCAAAAAAGAAGTTTGGGTGGCGTATGACTATGATGCAAAGGAGCCACCAAGTCCTGTGAGTGTGGCCACACAACCGTCACCACCACGACCAAGAACCACGCATGTTAAACCGAAGCCTGTGGATGAGGATTTGTACAAGATCTCTCCGGAGCTCCTTCGTGCAAAGCCTAGAAGAGTAAGTACAAATTTAAATTAATCCCTTAAATTATGGTTAAACAAAATGATCACAATTCACGAGCACATAATACAAACACTTGATTGTGGAGCTAAACCTAACCATGCGTAAAGTCAACACTCCTACTACATGATTTCAACTTTTGACTTAATTTTTTACCTTTTAGAGTAATGCTTTTTCCCATAACTTTCTTCTAAACTTTTTATACCAGATATGATATAAAATGATCATTTTTTTTAAAGATCGACAAATGTTAGAGAACCTTTTCATAAACGGAAAACGTGCTTAAAAATTAAGAATAAAAGAAGTCTTTAAAAAAACTAAAAAGTATATGCATGTTTTGAAGTGAATATGTCGATAAAATATTTAAATATTTCATTGTATTTTTTTTCTTTCTTCTGGCTAAAATGTAGAGGTCGTAAGTTGAAATTTTAAGCACACATGTGACATGACTATTGACTAACCATGTGGGTCTTAATTTGTTTTGTTTGGCAGAAGAAGTGGGGATTGTTTTCAAGCTGCATCATGTGAATCATATAACTCACTATAGCCAAAATAGACGGACCATAATATTATTAATTCATCATATGTTATATTTTGTGTATTGTTATATTTATATACTACGTATCATTTTAGTAGATAGATTAGTGACGTTATTAAGGAGTATTAGATATATATCTACAGTCGATGTTGTTTATTATTTGTAGTAGCTCGTTCTTATGTCCAATGGATACATCAATGGTAAAATAATCACAGTATGGATACGGACTTTGTGTTAAAACTTAAAATAATATGATTTGTATAAATTTGCATTTGTGAGAACCATAACCTTAACTAAAATGGACACTATCAATGTTTATTTATCGATTACTTGTAAGTGTATTTGTTGGATGAGAATTATATTTCTGCTATGACAAATTCTTTCTCCATTTGCATACAGCCATACAACAATTAATGTTTTGTAGCAAGGTTGTCAGGATCGGGATCCTACCTAAGATCGTTTTCGGCTTCACAAGATCGGGATCGTAGGATCGGATCAGGATCGTAAGATCCTATGAAAATATATATATTATTGTATAAGAGTTGTAGTTTTATACTTTTATAGAATATTTTATATTTTAAATGAATGATAAAAGAAAAAACAATAAGAAACATGAGCTTCTAGTAGGATCGGATCGTTCACGATCCTACGATCCTGTATGCGATCCTACGATCCTACAACGATCTTGCTCCACTCGAGATAAAAACATGGGCTTGTAGTAGGATCGGATCGTTTACGATCCTACGATCCTGCGTGCGATCCTACGATCCTATACAGATCCTGATAGAATTAAGATCCTACTACGATCCTGCTCGTTTTTTATATGTAGGATCGTAGGATCGTACGATCCTACGATCAGGATCGTGATCCTGACAACCTTGTTTTGTAGTGTATGGGTTTATGTTAGACCCGCCAATTTAAATACATATAAATAACTTCAATATTGAATCGGGAATAATGTCAAGGAATCAAAGGGCGTTGTCAGGATGTACCATTTTTCAACGTAAGGCTGCCCACAAAGAGGTCGTCCAGGGAGTCTTTGTGGGTCACATGTTCAGGTCACGGACCCAAATGATAGACATTACTAACGCTCAAACCCGCCACGAGTGGGCTACCATAATAGTGATTTGGGCCAGTATGTTAACGGTTTGGGCTCACGAAAGCCCAAGCCCAAAGTTATTTATAGTTGTGATATGGATATCTCTTATTTAAGGGATATATATCCTAATCGGATATAGACCAAAGAGTAAGGCGCACGTATCCAATAAGGATTTCGTGCCTATATAAACAATATCATAACTCTCGTTAAATGTACGACTTTACAACCCTAATTCTTCTACATAACCCTAAAACCGATTACTTACTCTCACGCCGGAGGATAATCGTGGGAGACAATCCCACGATAAGCCTAACGGTGTTTGTTTGTTTTCTTAGTGCGCAGGTCTCAAGCATTAAGATCGAATTGGTACGAGAACATGAACCCAAACAAGGAACGCCCAACTTTTGTATCAACAAGTGGCGCCATCCGTGGGACCCTACACTAAGAACTAGAATGACGAAGCACAAAAACTCAAGCCAGCGGACTCCGCAGTTGGAAAAAACACATGGTGACTCCCAAAAGAGGAAGAACCCAGATCCGATCCCTAGACAAGCCTCTGGAACAACCAGTGCGCCTGGACACCAAGAAACGGGCTCAACTCTAATCCTCCCAACTGTAGAGTTGCCCGTAAGTACTACCCAAACCACCACGGTGGTTCCAAACACTGAGGAACTTCAGCGCACCCTCTTCAATACTCCCCACCAAACGGCACCCATAGTGGACAACACTGTGCCGCCTGGTGCGCCTAACCGAGATAGGGGGCCTAATGTTGAGGCAGAAATTCTTGCGCTGGAAGAGGATGCGCCGGAGTTAATGTTAAGTAATTTTGTATCCCAAAATTACGAAACCTTAACTGCCCTCATGCAAGAAGAAGCAAGGAGAAGGTCAAGTATGAGCCTGCAAGCCCGACTCAACTTTGGTCCTGAGCGCGAATCACCCCCACCACGCTATCAGAATGAGGTGCGCGAGAAGGGTACACGTCGACCCCCAGTATTCACCAGGATTGGAAGAAAAAATGTGGAAGATGAAACATCTGATTCGCAGTACTCAGAAGAATACGAAGATGATGGAATGCGCACCAATGTCCACTCTAGACTTGGTAACCGCATAATACAAGACAGACTTGGGCGGCAACGCTCACCGAGCGACAGCTCTTCAAGGTCTGGTAGCAGAAGAATCCAGGATAGACTGGGGAGACGGGCGCCCCCAAGTGAAAGTCCTCCAAGTTCAGATTCTGAGGAGAAACGGCGCAAACGTCGTAAAAGAGACAACTATTCTTCGAGTGACTCCTCGGACAACGAGGACAAAGAAACAGGACATTGGAAGTCCAGATGAAGACGTCGTGAGGAAGAAGATGAAGACATATCTCTTCCTTGGTGCCGCCAAAAGATCGATGCTTTCACACGGCGCATCAGTGACTACTCGGATGATAAGAAGAGGCGCATGCCCGCCAATGTGAAAACATATGATGGAACAGGCGACCCCGACGATCACCTGAAAATTTTCGAATCTGCTGCTACCATCGAAAATTGGCCACAGCCTGTGTGGTGTCATATGTTTAACTCTACATTAGTGGGGAACGCGCGGACCTAGTTTAGCAAGCTTCCACGAAGAAGCATAAACGGGTTCGAAGAACTACGCAAAGCATTCTGTTTGAACTTCACCCAAAGGAAGAAGTGCGCTAAGAACCCTGTTGAGCTAGCCAGGGTGAAACAGCGTCAAGAGGAATCAACAAGCGCTTATGTGGAGCGCTTCAAGGATGAATGTATACACGTGAAGGCGTGTCCTGAAGTGCTAAAAATCTCAGGGTTCATGAATGGGATAAATAACCCAGAACTCATTAGGAGATTAAATGATAAGGTTCCTCAAACCTTCGATGAGCTAATGAAGCGCACAAGGTCCTTCATCCAGGGAGAAGCAGCAGCCGCGGATAGTAAAAATGGCTACTCCAACTACAGGTCACAAGAACAACCTCGGAGACAATCCAATGACCAGAGTAGCAACCGCGGCAAAAATTATCGAGGATAGGGAAGTGGGCGAGACAGCGACAAATACACCCCCTCACGAAAACACCAAGGGAGATATTCGTGACAGAGGGCGCAAACTTCCCAAAGCCCCCACCAATGCGCACCCCAGAGGACCGGCGCGTGGGGAATGGATACTACGAATACCATGGACAAAAGGGCCACACTACCAATGAGTGCGTCCAACTACGACAATTGATCGAAAAGCTGGTAAAGGAAGGTAGAATGGATCACCTCGTTAAGAATATAAAAGAAGGAAAAGAAAAACCAAAGAATGGAGGCAAGAAGGAGACAACCAAAGACAAGGCTGACACAATCTACATGATACAATCATGGCAGCGAAAGACTAGGCAAAAAGTCAGCCAAAAGTTCTCCTCTAAGAATGAAATTTCCTTCCCAACCCTCGCTGCTGACAACGCAGTAATGGAGCCACTCACCATTGAAATACATACAGGGGATCACGATATCCAGTGCATGTATGTAGATGGAGGGGCATCCGCAGATATTATGTATGAACATTGCTTCAAAAGGCTGCGACCAGAGATACAAAGTCAGCTGATCCCAGCCACGACATCACTGACAGGATTCACAGGAGAAAAGATATGGCCCATGGGGCAATTATGCCTACTCGTGGTCATAGGTAATGAGCAACACTCTACGGCAGCTTGGATGAACTTTATGGTAATCAAGTCCCCCTCGCCGTACAACGGCATCATCGGGAGACCTGGAATATCATCCATGCGCGCCGTACCGTCCACAGCGCATGGGATGCTCAAATTCCTAGTAGAAGGAGGCATCGTCACCCTCTACAATACCATTGTGTTACCAAAAGAGTGTAACACTGTAGCCAGTGAAGTGGAGAGTGTTCCAGAAAAACACGCAGCCAAAATACCAAACTTAAAAGTTGTCATTCACCCAGATTACCCAGACCAGCAAATATCAATTGGACGGTCACTGTCTGACAAAGGCAGAGCAGCTGTGTGCGCACTCCTGCAAAATAACCTAAACATCTTTGCATGGGAACCAAAGCACATGACTGGAGTGCCACGATCTATCACAGAGCACAAGCTACAAATCTGACAAGGATATCCTCCAATACGACAGAAAAAGCGCGGTCAGGCTCCGGATCGTGCAAAAGCCATCCTGGAAGAAGTACACAAACTTGTAGACGCAGAAATTATGCGAGAAGTCTACTATCACGACTGGCTTTCTAATACAATAATGGTAAATAAAAGTGATGGCAGTTGGAGAATGTGCGTGGACTTAACTGACCTCAATAAAGCATGTCCACAGGACTGCTACCCGTTGCCAGAGATAGACTGGAAGGTAGAATCTCTGTGTGGATATCCCTTTAAATGCTTCCTAGACGCATACAAAGGATACCATCAAATTCAGATGGCTGAAGAAGATGAAGAGAAAACAGCCTTCCACACAAGTCAAGGGGTCTTCTGCTATACAAAAATGCCTTTTGGTCTAAAGAACGCGGGAGCAACATACCAGCGATTGGTGGACACAGCATTTGAGAAGCAAGTAGGTCGCAACCTGGAAGTTTATGTCGATGACCTTGTTATAAAGAGTCACACAGAGGAAGAATTAGTGCGCGACATCGAGGAGACATTCAAAACACTGGGAAAGATAAACATGAAATTGAATCCAAAGAAGTGCACTTTTAGCGCGATAGAAGGCATGTTCCTTGGATACTTAATAGAACCTGATGGCATTAAGCCTTGCCCAGAAAAGACAAAAGCGGTCATTAATCTCCCTTCACCGCGCACATTGAAAGAAGTCCAGTCATTGAACGGAAAGCTAGCAGGGCTAAACCATTTTTTGTCCAAATCAGCAGACAAGTCACTCCCCCTCTTTAAAATACTCACGAAGTGCACAAAAAAGGGAGACTTTCGATGGACTGAGGAGGCGGATGAAGCCTTTCAACAACTTAAGCAACATCTGGCAGCGCTTCCCAAACTTGTCGCACCCCGACCAGGGGAAGTATTGATCATGTACTTACCTGCAACTCACGGAGCAGTCAACGCGGTTGATGAGGCGAAAAATGAACCACTTTTAGGGGGTCATTTAAGCCTGGAATTGAATTTATTTGATCAAATATTACCCTAAATCGTTCCTTTTGTGATTTTAGGTACTTTGGGAGTGAAATCTGGAAAAGGAAGCAATTCGGACGTTTTTGGAGCATAAAAGTGAAGAAAACGCCAAAGACTTAATTTTCCATGCTGGGAACAGTGTGTGACGGCGTCAAGAAGGCAATTCTGACGGCGTCAAGAGTAAAAACCATGACGACCCAGTACAAACATGAAGGCGTCACAAAAAGAGCGTCAAGAGTTAATTGTGTGACGGCCTGCAAAAAGGGACTACATGACGGCGTCAGATGTAGATCTAGGCAGTCCGAGGATTTATTTGGCGGCGAGATGACGGCGTCAGAAGTTTGTTCTTGACGCCGTCACCTCCTAAAATCTATATATAGTTTTCTAATTTCATTCATAGGGAGGAACTTGTGTGGAGAAACCCTAGGGCCGAACCTTGTACGAATTTTACAGTTTTTCAAGGGTTTTCAACCCTTGAATCCTTACATGTGCTATTGAGATAAGTCTTCTCTTAATTCAATCAATATGTCTATGTGTTGGTTGTCTATATCTTGTGCTTGTCTTGATTTTAACATGCTAGGCTAGATTTATCTTGTGTTTGCTTAGATCTAATGAAACCTAGATGTTGATTATGTGTTGATTACTTGTTTATGGTTGTATTGGATGAATGATTTCAATGTTAGGCTTAAGAAAACTGGCAGATCTCCAATTGGTAACATGCTTGAACGTCTTAGGAAACATGAACCGATGTGTACTAGGTTTTATTGGTTGTATTTAATGCATGAGTAAATTCTAATGATCCCATGTTAGGAGCTTCTTGCAGGCTCGACATAGGAGTGAAGTAGGCACTCATAGGATTGGGGAAGTAAGTACGCCACTCCATGAATGGTATTAAGGAATACAATTTGTCATCCACGCAACTATAACAAGTAATTAATGTGTAAAAGATATCTAGGGAGTAGTGAAATCTAAGTAAACACATTTTTCCCACATATTGCTCACAACTTTAGTTTAAAATAATTTATTTTCATTTCTAGTATTTTATTTTGATTGCATCTTAGTATTGGGTTAGTTGACTAGCAACTAATTCCGCCCAAATCCTTCAAACCAGAGATTTTAATTTGCTTTCTAAAAAATATAAAAATACAAAAAGAATCATCCCTCATCTCTAGATCTAGTATTTAGGTTTTCTAATCCTAGCGACACTTTTCCTAGCTGAACGATCAATCCCCCGGTACTTGTCATTATATTATACTACATTGATCAGGTACACTGCCTGGTGGGGGTTGTAAGCTTCTCAAGATCCCTTGAGAGGTAAAGCCTGGTGCAATCCCTATGCTACCAAGTTTTTGGCGCCGCAGCCCGGGGAATAGTTATTGTTTAGGTTGGAATTTATTTTAATTAGGTCTACTCATTAGATTCCTTTTTTAGTGAGATTTTTATTTTCTTTTTATTAGCTTTCTTATATTCTATCTTTTTCTTTGTTCCATTTGTTTGTGAAACCATTTTCACTTGTCACTATGGCAGATGAAATTCCATTTAGATCACTGACAATAGAGGAACAACTATATTTCACTAATAGATTTGCTTCCTATCATTCCAATGATTTTTTGTGTGATCTTTATGACATCCAAGAGGAGTTGGGGGTAAAGTTAGATGGGTTTGATGAATTTTATGCATGTGTGATTTCAATTAGACGATCATTTTCAGGATCAATTCCTTTTAGTGAGACCCTTTGGAAGAATTTCGAGGAAAGTTTCCTAACCGTGAACCATAAGTTGAATGAATTGATGAGTTTGTATCCGTCAGACTTTGAGGAAACAAATGATGTGATGGAAGAGATAGTAGAAAACCCAAGCCCACTAAGTACCCCACAAGTCCTAGCATCATTTGAGGTATACACACCGCCCGTGACTTACCCGGAAGAAGTAGAAGAGACTTTAGGAACCCCAATAGAAGTAGAACCCTTGGACCAGGCACCACTTGAGGATATAGGTTTGAATACTTGTAGTGATAACCTTACTCCTAGTTCTAGGGAATTTCCTAGTGTTGATGAACCGGAACCTCAATCTTTACACACCTTTCCATCCTTAGATATATTTCTAGGAGACAAAAGAGGAACCGACCCACCCATCAACCAATATTATCCGGGTAATTTTAGGATGAAGGAAGCCATTCACTCACCCCCTTCACCTCACGTGGCATATTTCCACCCTAAGGGTGTGTATCGCTACTTCCACCCGCACTTAATTCAAAGTGTAGGGAAAACCTCCCCTATTTCCATTAAATAAGGGTAGAGTCAGGCTCGTGACTCGAACAAAAACAAGCGCTTATTGGTAGGCAACCCAAGCTTTATTTGTTTGTTTATTTGATTTTATTTGTTTCCGTATGCATGCTTTATTTTTATTGTTTGTGGCCCATATTCAAAGTAAATTGAGAAAATGCTTTATTTTGTTTTTAACTTCGTCTTAATTGCATATAAAGGTATTTTGCAAAAGATAAGTGTAAGGGAGATCCAAATTTGTTTATAAGAATGAAATTGAGCATGAACCACAACAATATTAAATGAACATGTATATTCGGATTTGTTAGAGTCAAATGTTTGTATCGAGTCATAATGAAGTTTTGCAGGATTTTTCAGGAAGTAGGACCAAGTTTTGTTGAATTATTAGTTTTATAATCTCTAGGAAATCTGCAAACTTCATTCCACAAGCATTATATCTTACTTTGTTTTCTAGGATTTAGTAACTTATGTAGATTGCCGCCGATTTTATGCAAGGTTTCCTTGTCTGTTTTCTCAGGATTTACAGGTTATGTATGACAAGAAGATGATTATTATTCTGGAAGGGAAGCTTTGACTGTTCATTTTCTTGGAGGAAGATCTAACCTGGCCACCTTATTATCCATACTGAGCGAATCAGGGGAGTATTTGATTTCATTCTTTTTACTTTTTTACTTTTACATTCTTTACTTGAACATTGGGGACAATGTTCATCCTAAGTGCAAGGGGAAGGTAAAATGATGATACCTTACAAATACACTTTCGCTTGAGTTTGTTTGTTTGATAGTAGATGTGTAATAAAACTATGAGAAATACTTGTTAGTGCAATTTTAGCGCCAAATTTAAATTTTTTTACAACATTTAGGAGTGAAACTTTAGCCATAACAAGCGTCTCATGGATAGGAGATTGTATGACTAGCACATAACCGTATCATTCAGAAAAATTTTCCACCCAAATATGTGAGGTTCGCCTTTAGATTTGATAGGAAAAGCATTTACTATTAGTGCTTATGAGTGTACCGGTAGCATTTAGATTCTAGAATTTGCGTTAGTGATGCATCCCGAGACCGCTAGTGAGACTACATTCGTGTAGTTGGATTTACTACATGATAAGAGGCATTAGGATCACCCTTGTGTTAAACCCATATCATAATTACTTGACCATTTAAGTCATATTACTTGGCTAGTTAAGTCAACTAATTTTTTCCCACACCTTAGCGTTGTACTCATTTTTAGTACACGAAACCCCTAGTACACCCCTCCGAGCCTATCTTTTCGTTTCTAACTTTAAGCATTTTACTTAAAGGAAGAATTTGTTACACCCCACTTAAATGTACACCCAAATCGCCTTAGCCTTCCGTGTATGCACTCATCTTTAGTGCATTATTGTTATTTGTTAAAACCTAAGTTAATTATCTAATGATTACATGGTTGCTAAGTCGAGTCATATCCTTGTACATATTGTTTTGGGACTCATGGGACTCATGGGTAAAGTTCTTATTTTATGGAGTAATGGGGAAGAACATCATATATTACCCCCATATGTACGTTAATCTTAAAAGTACTCCAAGTGTTTTGATTTTCTTAATTTGAGTCAATAGATTAGTTTATTGTAAAGTATGTAAAAATTCAAGTGTAAGGGGAATTTTCATTCCCTATGATGTATTATTTTGGATGGTAGGGTAAGAGTGTATGCAAAAAAAAAAAAAAAAAAAAAAAAAAAACGGACTACCATCCCTTTTTATTCTATGTTTATTTTATGTTTTTATTATTTTTCATTTATTAGCTTAAGTCGAGTCTAGTTTTGGCTTAGCAACGCCATATTGTACATGTAATTAACCAAAATTGTTGACTTGCCACCAGTAAAGACTGCCTATATCCAACAAAAACCGTGTATTTCATATCCCTACACCTAACGTTACAACCCTTTAAAAGACCTCTTTGATAGTTTATCCTAGGAGCTTACGCCATGTGGTGGAGGTTTGATCCTTTCCTAAGCCTATGGTAATCTATTTTGCTATGACAGGTAGTGA
The DNA here is from genome assembly GCA_030686995.1 of Artemisia argyi. Lineage (NCBI taxonomy): Eukaryota > Viridiplantae > Streptophyta > Magnoliopsida > Asterales > Asteraceae > Artemisia > Artemisia argyi. Next base: position 106,277,504 of record CM060676.1, read on the forward strand.
GAGATATCTTCCGTTTCCATATTGTAATTTATATTTTGTTACACCCGAGAGATGTGAGTATCTAAACACTATTTGTGAGGTGCTAGTATATGACATCCGTGCTTGTCTTTGGTCTTTAGTGGAACGATTATTTGTTGTAATTACTTTTATATTAGTGTTATTTTGAGTAGAATAAAAGCGCATTTGCTTGAGGACAAGCAAATCTCAAGTGTAAGGGTATATGATGAGGCGAAAAATGAACCACTTTTAGGGGGTCATTTAAGCCCGGAATTGAATTTATTTGATCAAATATTACCCTAAATCGTTCCTTTTGTGATTTTAGGTACTTTGGGAGTGAAATCTGGAAAAGGAAGCAATTCGGACATTTTTGGAGCATAAAAGTGAAGAAAACGCCAAAGACTTAATTTTCCATGCTGGGAACAGTGTGTGACGGCGTCAAGAAGGCAATTATGACGGCGCCAAGAGTAAAAACCATGACGACTGATGAGTGTCTAAATACTCATCATTTTATACTAATCTGAGCTGCCAAAACATACAAAAACACTCAAATATGTATCAAAATACTTAAAATATCTTAAAGGTGTGTTTTATATGTTTCAAATGCAAAATATGCAAAAACAGATGAAAAACGTACAAAGTTTGCATAATTGGCAGTTTCAGTCCCTCAAGTTTCAAAAGTTGTCAAAACTAGTCCCTGGTTATTCTAAAAACATGAAAAAGTCACCAAAGGTCCTTTTTAATAATAAAGTTACATATTTAGTTCTTTGGTGCAAAGTTTCACAAAATTACAAGTTTAGTCCCTGTACTTTGGAAATTGACAGAAATGGTCCCTGGGATGTAAAAACTTTGAGAAAAGCAATTTTGGTCCTTATACTAATAATCTTCTGCAGGAATGGTCCTTGGTGTGAAGTTTGGTGAATTTACATGATTGGTCCTTCAAGTTTGGCAGTTTGTCAGTTTTGGTCCCTGGACTTTTAGAGAATGGCAGAATTGGCCCCTGATGGAAAATTTTGGATAAAAAGTCAATTTTGGTACTTGGATAATATCAAGTTGTCAAATTTGATCCCTGGTTGAAAGTTTTGAATAAGTTACACATTTGGTCCCCGAAGTTTCACATTTGGCAAATTTAGTACCCGGATAGAAAAAATAGAAAAAAACATAAAAAAATACCCTTGTATTATTTATCCTTGTCAAATCTGGTCCCTATGAGAACTTTGGTTAAATCAACAATTCAGCCCTCAACTTTATCCAAATTACATTTTTAGTCCTTGTGATTTGTTACTAAATAAACCAAACGGATCACCCTTAATTATTAAAACCAAAACCAAACAAACTAACCCACCCATTATGCTAGTCCAGTCCACTAGGCCCAAAACCAACCCAGTCCACACCCAAGTCAAACCCGGTCAACACAAAAACAAAACCACCCCGTTTCTCTTTTCCCTCCCAAAACCATACCACCATTCCACCACCACTGATTCACCATACCACCATCCACCTCACCCTTAACTTGCTCCCCACTCTCACCACCTCATCCTCCACCTCACCACAACACTCCAAAGAGCATTTAATGCTCTATAACTTCTCCACGCAACACTGTACACCTTTGACCCTTTGGCGCCAAGAAACTTTTAAACGGCCTGGATGATTTGGACTTAATCAATGGTTCTGGATTGGTGGGAAAGGTCAAGTGGGTCCCACTTGACTCAGAAAAGGGCTATAAGGAAGAAAAGAAGCAGAAGATGAATTTTATTAGCTTAGGAGTAGAATAGCTTAGTCGTAGGTAGTATAATCTTTAATTTTCAGTTGTAATTTCAATTAAAAAGCTTGTACTCAGCTAGTTTCATGTAATTTAATCTTTAATTAAAGTTAATTTCAAGTTTCCTTTGCTGTCTCAGTTTATGCAAATTTACATTTCATTCCAAAAATTTCAAGTTGTTGAATGTTGTTAGTTGTTGTTGTTATCTGATCTCATAAGTCCATTTAAGCTCTGACAAAGCTTTTGGAAGCTTTTAGAAATCTTATAATTCAGTTTATTAGTTAAACTCATAAATTCAAGAAAATCAATAAAATAGGAAAATAAATAGAAAATCTAGTTACAAGCAGTTTGGAAGCAAGGAGCAGGGTGTTATTTGGATGAACATGGTTTAGAATCCTATGGGGGATACTAGGTTGTGATCTTGGTCTTGGTTTCATCATCTCAGTTCCAACTCTATTGTAAGTCACTAATTTGTTATTTGCATAATATTGTTTTTGTTGTTTTTAATAGTTTCTTTGGTTTAAATAAGTTAATTAGTGAGTAAGTAACCTGTTGCAATCATAAAATTAGTGGAGTTAGTTTCAACATCTTATAGTTATAGTGTAAACAATCTGTTAAGGGGGTGTTTGGCTCAGCTTGTTACTGAGTCTATTTGGTAGTTTTAGTCATCTAGGTTAGTTCACTTAGATTACTTTAGGTCATAATAGGTTGTAGAAACTTTTCTACTCAGGTCTCAAGTAGTAGATAGTCAAAATCCAAGTCCATTTTCCTTGACAGTTAACTGTCAAGGATTTGGTATCTCACACCCATCACATTAGCTTAGATCCATTAGTTATAGCTTAATTTATGTTAGTTATATCTTAAAACAACTTAATTAATCAGAAGTTAGTGTTAGAAACTCAATTTAGTCAAACTAGTTGGTTTTCATTCAAAAGTCAAAATAGTCATTCTCAGATTTTTACAAAAATTCCACGAATTGTTTAGAATTTAGGAGTTGGATTTAAGACTTGAAATTTGTTGTAGTAATACTATACCACCCCATCTACAAGTTCTCATAGTTATCATATTTTTAGGATTTTATCTGTGGGCCCCACTCACTTCCAAACACAACTGCAGGGAAGACTTCTTCCCCTGCACATCAGCAACTCACCCATCACCACCACTTTGGTGGTGTTTTGTGACCACCACAGTGGGCCCCAGTAGCTCTAGTTAGGTTCCCTCAACCCCCCTCCTACCAGACTCTTTAGTTTGACCTTTTGTTTGACCTATATCACTGTGGACCCCACCTAGATTAACCATTGAAATCTGTCCCCATTCTGTGTTGTATTTTAGGTTTTGGATTAGCTTATATTGGCTTAACAGCTTTTCTACTAAGCTTATTTGGCCAATTTAAGCTTTGACAAGTTCAAACAACCTATTAGAACCAGATTCATCCAAGGTGGGTCCCACATAAGCTCATTTGAGCTTATTTGCTCATTAAGTCAACTAAAGTCAACTGTCTAGGATTATAGCTTATAACTAGCTTATTATTAAGTTCTAAAATAATTGTTTTCACAAAAGTTAGTTATATTTAGGTATAATATAGGTTGGAAAAAGAAAATTCAAGAAAAAACAATATAATAGTAAGTGATAGTTTCTATTTAATTTAATTTAATTTTAATTTTCATTTTTACATTTTTATTAAGTAAGTTGTGTTTTTATATTTTTATTAATTTCCTTATAGGTTAAAGTAATTTAAATAATTTTCTTAGATTTTTATAATATCATTTGATATTTATTAGATTTAAAAATAGTTTTATTAATAATTAATTAATAAGTAAGTTATAAATATCATAATTAGTTTTTATATATTAACACCTATATTTTATATTTTTCCTAGCTTCTATAAGTCATAATATAATTTTAGAAATTTTCTTGTGATTTATACTGTTCATTTAATAGTTTTTATAATTTAAATAGTGTAATTGGTAATTAAATAATAAATAGAATAATAATTAGTAAACTAGTTTATAAATACATAAAATAAAGTTTTTATAATTTTTTAGGATTCCTATGATGGTTAATTAGATTTATAAAAATTTTCATAAATTTCTAAGTTAGTTTAATAATATTTGTAATTTAAAATAGTTTAATTAGTTTAATTAATATAAATAGTTTTTAATTAATAAAAAGCTCATAAAAAGACAAAAATATTTATTTTTATTTTTTATACTTTCTTCAAGTTCCTTTTTAAGTTTAGAAATTATTTTTATAAGTTTTTAGTTTAATTTGTAGTATTTATTATTTTTAGTTTTTATTTAAGTTAGTTTTAATTAAAAAGTTAAATAGTTTTTAATTAAATAATTAATAATAAATAATATAATAATCTAAAAAATAGTTTTCTTTTTAATTTAACTTTATTTTAAGTTTAAGTTTATAGGATTGTCAATTTTAACCCTTGTAGTTTATTTTTCCTTAAAACTCACCTTTTTCTCAGTACGCAGTCGCGTCTGATTTTAAATTGGTGTACGTTTATACGTTTTAGATATCTAGGTTTTGCGTAATCATTTTAAATAGTTTATTTAAGTTATAAAACCTTAGTTTAAATCACACACACACTTTTATACCCTTACCTGTTCACATTCACTAATCACAGATTCGTTTTTAATCATCACAACCTCGTTGGGACTTACGACCCGGGAAAACACTGTATTCCTCGGAAGCATTTGCCTCAGCTGTTTGACTTTTATACTTGGCCATTCACAAGTGGCTGACCAATAATCGTCTGACTAGTTTGAGGCGAATCAACGACCCAGTACAAACATGAAGGCGTCACAAGAAGAGCGTCAAGAGTTAATTGTGTGACGGCCTACAAAAAGGGACTACATGACGGCGTCAGATGTAGATCTAGGCAGTCCGAGGATTTATTTGGCGGCGAGATGACGGCGTCAGAAGTTTGTTCTTGACGCCGTCATCTCCTAAAATCTATATATAGTTTTCTAATTTTCATTCATAGGGAGGAACTTGTGTGGAGAAACCCTAGGGCCGAACCTTGTACGAATTTTACAGTTTTTCAAGGGTTTTCAACCCTTGAATCCTTACATGTGCTATTGAGATAAGTCTTCTCTTAATTCAATCAATATGTCTATGTGTTGGTTGTCTATATCTTGTGCTTGTCTTGATTTCAACGTGCTAGGCTAGATTTATCTTGTGTTTGCTTAGATCTAATGAAACCTAGATGTTGATTATATGTTGATTACTTGTTTATGGTTGTATTGGATGAATGATTTCAATGTTAGGCTTAATAAAACTGGCAGATCTCCAATTGGTAACATGTTTGAACGTCTTAGGAAACATGAGCCGATGTGTACTAGGTTTTATTGGTTGTATTTAATGCATGAGTAAATTCTAATGATCCCATGTTAGGAGCTTCTTGCAGGCTCGACATAGGAGTGAAGTAGGCACTCATAGGATTGGGGAAGTAAGTACGCCACCCCATGAATGGTATTAAGGAATACAATCCGTCATCCACGCAACTATAACAAGTGATTAATGTGTAAAAGATATCTAGGGAGTAGTGAAATCTAAGTAAACACATTTTTCCCACATATTGCTCACAACTTTAGTTTAAAATAGTTTATTTTCATTTCTAGTATTTTATTTTGATTGCATCTTAGTATTGAGTTAGTTGACTAGCAACTAATTCCGCCCAAATCCTTCAAACCAGAGATTTTAATTTGCTTTCTAAAAAATATAAAAATACAAAAAGAATCATCCCTCATCTCTAGATCTAATATTTATGTTTTTTAATCCTAGCGACACTATTCCTAGCTGAACGATCAATCCCCCGGTACTTGTCATTATACTATACTACATCGATCAGGTACACTGCCTGGTGGGGGTTGTAAGCTTCTCAAGATCCCTTGAGAGGTAAAGCCTGGTGCAATCCCTACGCTACCAGCGGTAGATAGGAATTCCGTTCAAACACCCATATACTTTGTGACCAAAGCACTCAAGAAGACAGAGACTAACTATACTGCTATGGAAAAGCTGGTCCTAGCTCTAGTATTTGCAGCTAAAAGGCTGCGCAGATACTTTCAGGCGCACCCAATAGCTGTGATAACGGACCAGCCTATCAAATAAGTTATCTCTAAACCTGACACATCAGGAAGGCTAATAAAATGAAGTGTGTTATTGAGCGAGTATAACATCTCGTATAGACCACGCACTGCAAAGAAGGGGCAGATATTAGCCGACTTTATTATTGAAAAGCCAGACACCGATACTCCACCTTCAACAAGCAAAGTAGAATTACAAGAACCATGGGTTCTATTCACAGATGGATCCTCATACGTGGATGGATCATGCGCAGGCCTTATCCTCACTAATCCAGAATGAGTAGAATTTACTTACGCGCTGCGCTTCGAATTCACAGCCACAAACAATGAGGCAGAATATGAAGCCCTACTTGCTGGACTGCGTATTGCAACTCAAATGGGTGTACGTAACCTAGAGGCCAATGTAGATTCCAGGCTAGTAGCTGATTGGTGCTAAACCGTCAGATATTATTGACCAAGGTCAAATAAGTCAAAGACAGCTCAGTTCCAATTCTCCGTGGATAGTATAGTGTTTCCCCGGGTCGTTATGTCCCAGCGAGATTGCAATGGTGATTTTGAAAACGTTTCAGGAATGAGTGGCAATGAGGACAGTAGTCAAAGATGATTTGGAATTGATTATGCTACAGATTATTTGGTATTGGACAATTTGGAATGATATTAACAATAACAGATATACAGATATAATTACAAATGCACAACTTGGGAATCAGATTACAGACAGAGAAAAGTGAGATTTAACAATTTACAAACTACAGGGGGTGCAAGTGAAACTTTTTCAAACTTAAAATAAAAAGAAGATTTAAAATGAAAATGAAATTATTTTCTTGATTATTTTAATATTTAAATACTAATTAATTAATTAAAACTATTTAAAAAGTTATTTAAATCTAATTTATATTAAACTAAAAATGATAAAGACTACAAATTAAACTAAAAACTTGCAAAAATATTTTCTAAACATCTAATTGAACTTGAAGAAAGTATAAAAATTAAAAAGAAATATTTTTGTCTTTTTATGGGTTTTCTTTTAATTAATTACTAATTATATTAATTATACTAATTAAACTATTTTAAATTACTAAAAATACTAAAATGACTTAGAAAATTATAGAAAAATTTATAAAACTAATTAACCATCACAGGAATCCTAAAAAATTATAAAAAGTTTCTAAAAATTATATTTAGACTATTTTACTAATTATTTACTTATTAATTAATTTAAATCAAATTTAACTAATTTAATTAAGATAACTAGAAAATGAACAGTAGAATTTAAGAAACTATTTTCTAAAAGTCTTAAATGATTTATAAAACCTAGGAAAAATATAAAAACCTACTGTAAGGTGACAGGAAATTAAGAAAATTATAAAAATGATGGATTACTTATTAATAAGCTAAAAAGAAAAATTAAAAAGATAGAATCTATTAAATAGAATCTATCACTAATTTTAAATTTGGTTTTTTGTTGTTTTTCTTTTTGACAGATGAAAATAAGATAAAAACAATAAATTTTTACAAAAACACTTTTACAATAGCTTAAAAATAAGCTGAGTGCACCCCCTTTGTTTCCAAACAGTGGACTTATAGCTTATTAGGACTTATTGCAATGTTGAAAAAGCAAGGAAATGACAAATAAGCATACACAGTTGATTACACGCTAGAAATAAGTAAAATAGAACAAAGAAGCACTCTGGAAAAGCTATTGAGAAGCAAATAAGCACGTATGTAATTACAAGGCCAAAACAGGCCAAAACTAAGGTTTTTGGACCTCTGTGGGGTCCACAGAAGTCAAGGTGAGTCCAAATTAAAACTAAAAACTTGAAAAGGGACTGGAATGCTTCACAATAAGCCAATAAGCAGGGCTTATGGCTTATTAATGAGCTCTGGGTAAGCCTTGGAAGTTGGGGTCACACACTGAGTACTCAGTGTTGGTTTCTGAGACAAGCCACAAATATGGGTCAAATAAGCTAAGGGCAAAAGGTCTGAGGGACAAAATAAGCACTCCCTCAATAAGCTGAGGTGGAGAGCTTTCTAAAAAGCTAGGGTACAAGGTGTGGGGTCCACTAGGCTAGTCACAAATCAACTTGGAATTTTGGCCAAAACCTGTGCACAGGGCATGCACTTGCCCTGCAGGTCAAAAGAAGCTTTTGCACAAGCTTATAAAAAAATTCTAAAAATAAGATGATTATGGGATTTTGTAGACTAGGTGACAAGCTTTAACTTCTGAAAAGATCAAAGTCTCAAACTAAACACAAAAATCACAAATATTCTTCCAAGATTTGGATTTCTGAAACAAAGGTACTTTTGACTTTTTGAAATAGAAGGCTTAAGTTGACTTAGATGAACTTTGATCTTGATTTGCTGATTGAAAATGGTTAATTAAGCTAAGGTAAGACTAATTTAAGCTACACCACTCATAAGTGAATGGATTTGGGGCATAAGCCACACTTAATCCAACACAGAGGGTTATATAGACCAATATGAATGTGATTTTGACTTTTTATTAAACAGGACCTGATTATTATTGTTGTTCTGAGCTAAAGTGATCCTAAGTGACTTATGGAAACAATGATCAACAACAATTAATCACTAGAATACCTAGGATCACACTGATCCAAACACTCCTTAACCTTTGTCTGTTTTGTGTTTTATGAAGCAAATGGGAGTTAAGGCTTATGCAACTGATCCAAGACAACTTATTATGATATATTAAGCCTAAATGAACACTTAACCACAGGAAACAACAACAATTGAACAAGATTACTAGATATACTAATTTAACTGCCAATTTAAGAATTTAAAGCAACTATGATTTCCAATAAACAAGATACTGATTTTAAGCAATTATATCACTATTTAACACTAAATAAACACAGAAAAACTAATTAAGCAACTAAATAAGCAATGCTACAGTAATAACTCAAAATTGAATTTGAGGGCTTACAATTTGCATTCCTGCTAACACCATGAACCAAGGACCATGAAACCAATCCTATAGGCCTTCCACAAGACCACTAACCCAGGGCCATCCATTATTTACCCTGCTCCAGCATTCATCTTCATAAACCTGCAACTATGACCTTTGTTGACTGTTTTTATGTTTTTGATTTTTTATACCTAAGCTGTGTTTTAAAGGTTTCTAAAAGCTTATTTAAGCTTTCTGGGAGCCTATATGATCTTAAGAGTCCATGGATTCTAGTAACAACAACAATACAGCTTAAATAAAAACTTGAAATAAATTGAAAATTGCACAAGCTAATATATAACTTGAAACTTGATTTTTATTAATGGAAAACCTTAAAGGTACACTGAAAACAGAGATTACACCAATTTAAAGCTAAATTACACAAGGATAATTTGAAAATTACTTAAACGACCTAAAAATATTAAAATTAATCTAACACCTTCTCTTCTTGTTCTTCTCTTCTATTTATAGGCCTCAATTAGGGTTCCCTTGGTCTTCTGAACAAATCCCACATCAATCTTGAACCGTTGGATCACTGATAGGCCTCTAATTCTTTGCCACGTATTTTGGCGGGAAAATTGGTTTTGATACCAATTGGGGACTGTGGAGTGTTGGGGTGGGTTTGCATTAATTGTGGATGTTTTGTAGTGTTTAGGGATGGTGGATGGGGCGGTGGAAGCAAGTGGTGGTGAGGTGATTGGGGTTGATGTGACCTGTAAGTGGAGGGGTGAGAGGGAAGGGAAGGATGGGGTGTTTGTTTGACCGGTTTGACCTCAGGGTCAAATGTTGACCCTGGAAATTATAATGGGTGGTGGGCTGGTGTGGAGTTGGGCCAAAAATAGGGGAGTGGGCTGGGTGTTTGTTTATGGATTGGATTTGGTTTGGGATTTATGATATTAAGGGTCCGGTTTGTTTGTAACTTTGCACAAGGACCAATTTTGTAAATACCGCAAAGATGAGGGGTCTGATGTGGCACTATTCCAAAGTATTTCATGGGGTGTATTTTGCCATATGAGGATATTATAAGGACCTGTGTTGAATTTTTCACATATGAAACCTCAGGGACTAATTCTGCCAAATCACCAAACTTCAGGGACCTGATCTGTAATTTCACCAAACTTTGCAACCAAGGACCATTCCTGCCATAAATGAGAAGTGCAAGGACAAAATTTATTTTTCTCAAAGTTTTCCCAAGGACCATTTTTGTCAATTTTCAAAGTTCAGGGACTAAACTTGCAATTTTGTGAAACTTTGTACCAAAGGACTAAATATGTAACTTTTTGATTTAAAAGGACCTTTGGTGACTTTTTCAATTTTTTTAGAATAACCAAGGACTAGATTTGACAACTTTTGAAAGATGAGGGACTAAAACGGCCAACTATGCAAACTTTGTTTATTTTTCATCTGTTTTTGATTATTTTGCATCTGAAACATATAAAACACATTCCTGGGATATTTTCATTATTTTGATGCAATTTTGAGTGTTTTTAGATGTTTTGGCAGCTCAGAATAGGTAAAAATGATGAGTATTTACACACTCATCAATCCCCCACACTGAAATAGTGCTAGTCCCTAGCAATCTTTTGAGAAAAACTTAATGGATTTGAAACTCTTTACCAAAAGCCATCACTTCTGGAGTAGCCAGATGTATCTGTTCAAGTAAGAACTATGGTTCACCTAATAACCATGTGATTTTGAGCAAACCACCAGCTGTCAACGGATTTGATTAGTCTTTACCAAAAGTCGTTTGCTTCTGGACTAGCCAACTCTTGATGGACAAAGTCAACATCTTGGTGAGCTGATTACCAATTATGGTTTTTCCACGGCCTTTACCACAAGCCATAATCTTACGGGCTAGCCAACTCATTCACTTTTTTGGATATGGCGAGTTGATATACCATACAATTTTGAGCAAATTGCAAGCCATCAACGGATTTGAGATATCTTTACCAAGAGCCGTTTGCTCTTGGATTAGCCAATCCTTTTGTCATTTAGACATGGCGGACTGATAACCACAAAAATTTTGAAATAAAGTGAAAATTTTTTGAAAATTTTGGGCCAAAATGGGGGGTACTTAGAAAGTATTTTGTGATAAAATTCGCTAAAATTCCCCCCCCCCCCCCCACTAGAATTGAATATTGTCCTCAATATTCAAAGTCCCGGCTATTATGCCGACTCTTTGAAAGGAAAAAGGCAATATTCTAAGCTAACTGTGAAAATATCGTTTTTGTAATTTTCACTTTATTTATATGTACATATAAACATTTTTTTTTTTTGACTTGAAACTTATATACATATTTACTTTTCAAAAGGTGAGGGACGGCCACTCCCCCACACTAGAGTGGTAGAAAGTATAAAGAAGTCAGAGATATGGGTGAAAACCCATATTTTATTAATTTTTGTTCACCGAGTCACTAGCTTGACTCGATCCCCGAATTCATTGGTCCATGGGGAAAGTTTGGAGATTCGGGACAACCATGGATGGTATGTCCTCTCCAAAATAGTGTTTCAAACGATGACCATTCACTTTGAAGTTGGGACCTTCGGGTTGAGATAACTCAACAGTCCCGTATGGATATACTTTTGCAACAGTGAATGGTCTAGTCCATCGGGTTTTTAATTTTCCAGAGAAAATCTTTAATCTTGAATTGAAAAGAAGGACTCTGTCACCGACGTTGAAAACATGGTTCTTAATCTTGGAGTCATGGATCTTCTATGTCTTTTCTTTGTAGATCAAAGAGTTCTCGTAGGCTTGATCACGAAGTTAGTTTAATTCACTGAGTTGAACTTTACGGTGATCACCCGCTTTATGAAGATCGTAGTTTGCATGTTTCAAGGCCTAGTAGGCTTTGTGCTCGAGCTCCATCGGTAAATGACATGCCTTCCCGTATACAAGCTTGTAGGGAGTACACCCGATGGGTGTTTTGTAAGCTGTACGGAAGGCCCAGAGTGCATCATCTAGTTTGTCCGACCAGGAAGCACGGTTTTCACCTACGGTCCTCTCAAGAATCCGTTTAATACCACGGTTTGAAACCTCCACCTGCCCACTTGTTTGTGGGTGATACGCGGTAGAAAGACGGTGAGTAACACCGTACTTAAGCATGACTTTTGCGAATTGATCATTGCAAAAGTGTGTACCGCGATCACTAATGATGGCACGAGGAGTTCCAAAACAAGCAAAGAGGGATTTCAAGAATTTCACAACAACTCGGGCATCGTTAGTGGGTAAGGCTTTTGCCTCAATCCATTTTGACAAGTAGTCAACAGCCACGAGAATGTATTTGTTTCCACGAGAAGATGGGAATGGCCCCATAAAATCAATGCCCCAGACGTCAAAGATTTCACAAACTTGAATGGCATTTTGTGGCATTTCATTCTTTTGTGACATATTACCGTGACGCTGACAAGCGTCACAAGCTACTAATTCATGGGCATCCTTATAAATCGTGGTCCAATAGAAACCGGAATCAAACACCTTTTTGGCGGTGTAGTTAGGACTATGGTGGCCCCTGGTGGGTCCAGCATGGCAAGCCTTGTGAATATCAGCGGCTTCCTGTCCGTAAACACTTCGCCTGATGACTTGATCGGCACAGATTTTGAAGAGATAGGGGTCGTCCCAGAAGTAATGTTTAACGTCTTTGAAAAATTTGTTTTTCTGTTGGGACGTCATCCCCTTCACAATGAAGTTACGGGCATGGTAATTTGCAAAGTCGGAAAACCATGGGGTAGTAGAGTCACCACGAAAAGCAACCGCATTGAGTGTCTCGAGAGGAAATGTTTCATTTATTTCCTGTTTCTCGGACACATCCTGGTGAGGGTTTTCTAATCGTGAGAGATGATCAGGAGCAAGGTTCTCGGCTCCTTTTTTATCACGGATAATGATATCAAATTCTTGGAGGAGGAGAACCCAACGGAGTAGCCTCGGCTTTGCATCTTGCTTTGCAAATAGGTACTTCAAAGCCGAGTGATCCGTGTATACTACGCATTTGGTCAGTATTAAGTATGGCCGGAATTTTTCAAAGGCATACACCACAGCTAATAGTTCTTTTTCAGTGGTGGTGTAATGACTCTAAGCCTCGGTCATAGTTTTGCTTGCGTAGTGTATAGGGTGAAAGTATTTTGCTTTTCGTTGCCCCAAGACCGCACCTATGGCAAAATCACTAGCATCGCACATAAGCTCAAAAGGTAGGTCCCAACGGGGGCAACAAGAATCGGTGCCTCAGTAAGCTTTTTCTTTAATGTTTCAAAAGCTTCGATGCACTCAGGAGAGAAGATGAAAGGGTCATCCTTCTCGAGGAGATGGGTCATAGGCCGGACGATCTTAGAGAAATCTTGGATAAACCTACGATAGAAGCCGACATGACCCAAAAAGCTCCTAACACCTTTAACGGTGGTGGGATGAGGTAATTTAGCAATGACATCAATTTTGGCTTTGTCAACCTCAATCCCGTTTTTTGAAATTTTATGGCCGAGGACAATGCCCTCTTTAACCATAAAATGGCTCTTCTCCCAGTTGAGACTCAAATTCGTTTCTTTACAACGTTTAAGCATTTGTTCCAAGTGGGAGAGACAAGACTGGAATGAATCCCCGATGACTGAAAAGTCATCCATAAATACCTCCATGGTTTTCCCGATCATGTCGGAAAAGATTGACATCATGCACCTTTGGAACGTGCCTGGTGCATTACATAAGCCGAAAGGCATACGTCTGTAAGCAAAAGTTCCGTAGGGGCATGTGAAGGTAGTTTTCTCTTGATCATGTGGATCAATGGGGATTTGGAAGTAACCCAAGAAACCATCGAGGAAACAGTAGTATTCATTTCACGCTAGTCTTTCGAGCATCTGGTCTATAAAAGGAAGAGGAAAATGGTCTTTACGGGTGGCCTCATTCAACTTACGATAGTCAATACATACTCGCCAACCCGTGACCAAACGAGTTGGAATCAACTCGTTTTCCTCGTTGGTGACAACGGTTATGCCACCCTTTTTAGGAACGCAATGAATTGGGCTAACCCAAGGACTGTCAGATATAGGGTAAATCAATCCCGCATCAAGAAGTTTTAGAACCTCTTGTTTGATAACTTCGTGGATTTTGGGATTTACCCTTCTCTGTTGTTGCACTGCTGGCTTAAAGTCATCCTCCATTAAGATTTTGTGTGTATAAAAGTCCGGGCTAATACCCTTAATGTCAGAGAGTTTCCAAGCAATTGCTTGCTTGTGTGACTTAAGAACTTTTAGGAGTGCAGCCTTTTCCTCATCTTTTAAGTCTTTAGAAATAATGACGGGTAATTTATCATCACCCTCCAGAAATGCATATTCTAGATGAGGAGGCAAGTCCTTGAGCTCAACCTCGGGAAATTCTTCAGATTTTTCAATAGACTTAATTTCCGCTTTATGAAGTTGTTTTGGAGACGGAGAGGGTGAAGGATCGTCATTTAACAATCTTTCAAGAAGAAGAATATCCCCCTCCGGGTCAAGATAGTTGTCATCAATCTCATGAGAGATTGAGCTATCCTGAGCAAGAAAAGCCTCGACCTCTTCCAGAAGGAAGTCACTTCCCTCAAACGGAGTGAGAGAAGGGGAAGAGTTGGATATGATAGGCTCAGAAGAAAGAGTGGTACTGCCACTTGCTGAGAAATCGAGGACCTCTTGAGAATACTCCTCTGACGCAACATCGATGATGTCAATTCGGTTAACCGTTTCAGCGTCATAGTTGGAGGAGTATTTTAAAGTCTGATCAAGATTGAATGTGATGGCTTCACCACCAACACGTAAAGTGATTTCTTCTTCGAATACATCGATTAGAGCACGACCCGTTCTTAAGAATCCCCTCCCAAGAATGAGAGGAACTCTTGGGTCAGCATCGAAATCAACAATCACGAAATCTGCCAGAAAATGGAACTTTCCTACTTTCACGAAGATATCTTCGGCAATGCCGAGAGGAAGAGATATAGTACGGTCTGCAAGCTCGAGAGTCATGCAGGTAGGAGTGAGAGCGGGAAGAGAGAGTCTCTTCCAGACGGAGTAAGGCATAAGGTTAATGCTTGCACCAAGATCGGCCAAGGCAAAGCATTCAACCATCCCAGGGAAAATGCAAGGTGATGCGTGGGAATCGCACCTTGCTTTACCTCTCGAGGGATCTCGCGAGGCTTACAACCCCCACCAGGCAGTGTACCTGATCGTTGTAGTATAGTATAGTGACAAGTACCGGGGGATTGATCGTTCAGCTTAGGAATAGTGTCGCTAGGATTAGAAAGCCTAATTAATAGTTCTAGAGATGGAAGATGATTATTTTTGTGTTTTTATATTTTATGAAAGCAAGTAAAATCTCGGGTTTTGAAGGAGTGGGCGGAATTAGTTGCTAATCAACTAACCCAAAAACTACTTTATAACTAATTAACTAATGAAAATGAAATTAAACTAATATTAAACTAAGGTTGTGAGCAGTGGTTGGAGAAATTGTGTTTACTTAGACTTCATTACTCCCTAGATATCTTTTACATGTTAATTACTTGTTACACTTGTATGAATGACGGGTTGTATTCCTTAATACCATTCGTGGAGTGGCATACATAACTCCCCAACTCTATGAGCTCTTATCTCCTCCTACACCATGACCCAGCACAACTATAGGGATTGTAAACAGTGGCTCATGCATTAAATACAACCAATAAAGACCTAGTACGCCTCGGTTCATGTTTCTTAAGACGTTCAAGCATGTTACCATTTGGAGATCTGCCAGTTTTCTTAAGCCTAACATATAATATCATTCATTCAAAACAAGAATAGACAAGTAATCAACACATAATCAACATCTAGGTTTCATTAGATCTAAGCAAACACAAAGGAAATTTAGCCTAGCATAGTAGAATTAAGATAAGAACAAAAGATAGACAACCAACACATAGACATATTGATTGAATTAAGAGTATACTTATCTCAATTACAATGCAAGGTCTCAAGGGTTTGGAACCCTTGAAAAACCTGTAAAAGAGGCACCAAAATCGTCTTTAGGGTTTCACCAAAACTTCTCTTTTTTTTTAATGAAAAAACTAGAAAACTATATATAGGAAAATCGTCCTGACGGCGTCAAGAGTAAAATCTGACGCCGTCAACTCGCCGCCATATACTTCCTCGGACGCCCTAGATCCAATCGTGACGGCCTATGTGACGCCGTCACCACCCTCGGTAAATTAATCTTGGTCATTTTGACGCCGTCATCTCTTCATCTGACGCCTTCACAACCTTCGGTAAAATATTCATCCTTTCTGACGCCGTCAAGAGTAAATTCTTGACGCCGTCACCTTGTAATTCCAGCTTGGATTTGGTACTTTGTTGTTTTCTTCACTTTATGCTCCAAAAACGTCCAAAATAGCCTCTTTTCCAGAATTCACTCTCCAAACACCTAAAATCACAAAAGGAACGATTTAGGGCAATATTTGATCAAATAAATTCGGATTCGGGCTTAAATGACCCCCTAAAAACGGATCATTTTTCGCCTCATCATATACCCTTACACTTGAGATTTGCTTGTCCTCAAGCAAATGAGCTTTTATTCTACTCAAAAGACAAGTTAGGGGTCATTTAACACTAATATAAAAGTAATTACAACAAATAATCGTTCCACTAAAGACCAATAGACAAGCACGGAGGTCATACACAAGCACCTCACAAATAGTGTTTAGATACTCACATCTCTCGGGTGTAATAAAGTAATATCACATTATGGAAATGGAAGATATCTCTCACTACCTGTAATAGCAAAATAGATTACCATAGGCTTGGGAAAGGATCAAACCTCCACCACATGGCGTAAGCACCTAGGATAAACTATCAAAGAGGTCTTTTTAAAGGGTTATAGCGTTAGGTGTAGGGATATGAATTACACGGTTTTGTTGGATAAAGGGGATTTCACTGGTGGCGAGTTAACAATCTTAGTTAATTACATGTACAAGATGGCGTTGCTAAGCCAAGACTAGACTCGACTTAAGCTAATAAATGAAAAATAACTAAAAACATAAAATGAACATAGAATGAAAACGGGATGGTAGTCCGTATGTTTTTTCTCTCTTTCTTTTCTATTTTTTTTTTTTCTTTTTCTTGATTTTTTCGATTTTTTTTTTTTTTTTTTTTTTTTTATACACTCTTACCCTACCATCCAAAATAATACATCATAGGGGTTTGAGCATTCCCCTTACACTTGAATCTTTACATACTTTACATTAAACTATTCTAATGACTCGAATTAAGAAAATCAAAACACTTGGAGCACTTTTAAGATTAACGTACATATGGGGGTAATAAGTGTTGTTCTTCCCCATTACTCCATAAAATAAGTACTTACCCATGAGTCCCAATCGTCCCAAAACAATATGTACAAGGATATGACTCGACTTAGCAACCATGTAATCAATTAGAAAGTTAACTTAGGGTTTAACAAATAACAATAATGCACTAAAAATGAGCGCATACACGGAAGGCTAAGGCGATTTGGGTGTACATTTAAGTGGGGTGTAACAAATTCTTCCTTTAAGTAAAATGCTTAAAGTTAGAAACGAAAAGATAGGCTCGGAGGGGTGTACTAGGGGTATCGTGTACTAAAAATGAGTACAACGCTAAGGGTGTGGGAAAAATTAGTTGACTTAACTAGCCAAGTAATATGACTTAAATGGTCAAGTAATCGTAATACGGGTTTAACACAAGGGTGATCCTAATGCCTCTTATCATGTAGTAAATCCTACTACACGAATGTAGTCTCACTAGCGGTCTCGGGATGCATCACTAACGCAAGTTCTAGAATCTAAATGCTACCGGTACACTCATAAGCACCAATAATGAATGCTTTTCCTATCAAATCTAAAGGCGAACCTCACATTTTTGGGTGGAAAATTTTTCTGAATATACGGTTATGTGCTAGTCATACAACCTCCTATCCATGAGACGCTTGCTATGGCTAAAGTTTCACTCCTAAATGTTGTAAAAAATTTTAAATTTGGCGCTAAAATTACACTAACAAGTATTTCTCATAGTTTTATTACTCATCTACTATCAAACAAAACAAACTCAAGCGAAAGTGCATATGTAAGGTATCATCTTTTTACCCTCCCCTTACACTTAAGATGAACATTGTCCCCAATGTTCAAGTAAAGAATGTAAAAGTTAAAAGTAAAGAGAATGAATTCAAATACTCCCCTGATTCGCTCGGTATGGATTTTAGGTTGGCCAGGTTAAATCTTCCTCCAAGAAAACGAACAATCAAAGCTTCCCTTCCAGAATATAAATCATCTTCTTGTCTCAAATAACCTGTAAATCCTGACAAAAGTAGACAAGGCAACCTCGCGTAAAATCGGCGGCATCCTATATAAGTTACTAAATCCTAGAAAACAAAATAAGATATAATGCTTGTGGAATGAAGTTTGCAGATCTCCTGGAGATTATAAAACTTAATAATTCACAAAAACTTATAAGACTCCGTTAGAAAAACAAAACTGGTAAAATTTCCAGATTTTTGACTCTTGACGCCGTCAAGAGCAATTGCCTGACGCCGTCAGAATGAACCTGTAGAAATCTTTATGTTAAGTTTCCGGAAAATTTCTGGAAAAACTTTGTCCTACTTCCTGGAAAATCCTGCAAAACTACATTATGACTCAATACAAGCATTTGACTCTAACAATACGAATACACATGTTCATTAAATATTGTGGAGAATCATGATCGGTTTGTTTCTTAAAAAACATATTTGGGGTTTCCCCTTACACTTATCTTTTGCAAAAATACCTTTAGGTTGAAGTTAAGACTAGGCTAAACAACATAATAAAGTATTTCCACATTTTAATTGAGAAACATGATCAACCAACAATGAAAATAAAACATGCATACGGAAGCAAATAACAATCAAACAATTAAAATCACACAAAACATGGGTTGCCTCCCAAGAAGCGCTTTTCTTTATTTACGAGTCTTGTAGCTAGACTCAAAGTCGTGGGTTACTACGTGATTTCATCATTGGTTCCATTCTCTAGGTCATCTTCTAAACCAGTTTTGTATTCTGGACCTAGTTGTAAGCACTCTTTGTAGAAACCAAGCATCCTATTTCTAACATACTCTACTCCTCTACGTCTATCCTCCTCATTCCTATAATAAGCCGCTTGCTTACGTTCCTTTTCGAAATTAGAGAGAAGGCGGTATTGCTCAATCTTGTAGGGCATTTGATAAGCAACCTCATCATTCTCTTCCTTGAATCTAACTATCCCTAACGTCGGATCATAACTCATCCTAGTGGCCTCAACAAATGGCTTCCCGAATACTACTTGACTTAGGCAAGCATCTATCACCGGACGAATGTCTTCAACTATCATAAAATCAATCTCATAGGTTAGATTCCCTATAATGACATGCAATCCCTTCACTCTTCCCGCAAAATTACTTATCCAACTTTTACCGGGCATTATCCTAAAATTGAGTTGCTTCTTCATCACCCAATTGTAATAAGTCCTAGACATGATGTTCACGGGGGATCTAAGATCTATGTAAGCTTTCCATACATGCATGTGCCCGATATTGCATGGGATGTTAATGTTAGAGGGGTCTCCCATTTTGATCAGGGGATCGCCAAAGATATATGTTGTTTCGGGACTATCGAATAAATACTTATGGTATTCCCGTTCTTCCTTGGTTGGCAACTTATCAAAATATTCCTTTATAGGTTCTACCTCCTCTAATTCCTCATCCTTATTAACCTCAACTTCCCTACTCTCATCCTCACTATTGGCTTCTACTCTAACTTCATCTTTGTCACTCTCCTCTATTTCCCTATCTATCGGCTTAATAGTGACAACATTGACAAAGTGGACATGTTTGGATGATGAGGGGTCCTTAGCTTGGATTCCACTATTGGTGTCCCTAGTGTCCTTCCTAGGTGTGGCTAATGTTTGGTTGTTGAGGGCTTTCAACAAGTTGTCGATTTTGTTGGTCATCTCCGTTTGTTGTTGGTTGAATTCGGTTTCAAACCTAGCTATGCGAGCTTCTTGAGATGCCATAAATTTCGACATCAATCCTTCAAGATTGTTGGTACTACCATAGTTGTTAGAAGGATTGTTGTTGAAGGTACGGTTGGATGGTGGACCGTTTGATTGGTAACGATTAGGTGGGTTGGATGAATTTGGTTGATTTTGTTTCCACCTAAGGTTTGGGTGATTTTTCCATGAGGGGTTATATGAATCACCGTATATGTTTGGCTCGGGCTTGAAAGTGTACCACTTATCTCCCGCTTCGTCGGTACGCGTGGATGCGTAGTCCGCAAAAGCTGTTCCGGGGAGTTCCACACAATCACGAGTGTCATGGGGACCACTACATAATTCGCATGAAGAAGTGATTTTGTTCACTTGGCTTGAATGCTTCGGAGCTTCGTAAGATTTCATGAGAAACTTGACTTGGTCCTCAAGTTCCATGATCCTACGGTCGGGAGTGCTTGAATTATTCGAAGGCAAAGATATTGCCTTGACCGTTTTGTTCAAATCACGGGGATCATTCCAACTTTCGTTGTCATAGAGAGCAAGATCTTCTATGAGTTCCCATGATTGTTCCGCACTAAGATCACGTAGCTTACCACCGGCCGATTGGTCAATGGTTCGCCTCGTGGGGATATCGATATGGTCATAAAAAATTTGGACTTGGAGCCACAAATCTATGCCATGATGAGGGACTTTTTGGAGTAAGTCCTTGAAACGAGTCCATGCTTCATAAAGAGATTCATTTTGACGTTGTTGGAACATCAAGATGTCATTCCTAAGTTTAGTAGTTCTCCCCGGTGGGAAAAATTGAGCAAGGAAACGAGTGGTGAGATCATCCCATGTGGTGATGGATCCCGCAGGTAAACGCTTAAGCCATTGACTAGCTTGATCCCGTAGAGAGAATTGGAATAGGCGTAAACGGGTAGTCTCTCTAGTTTCAACACCTAGGTCTATGGAATCTACGATTTTGAGGAAGTCCTTAAGGTGTTGGTTTGGATCTTCGGAACGAAGTCCATGGAATGCACATCCGCTTTGCACCAACCGGATGGTGTCGGATCGCAAGGGGGTCACATTGGCTCCGGTGAGCTCAATGGTGTTTCGGTAGCCTTGGTGGCTAGGTCGGGAATACTCTCCTAAGGTTCGGGGCCTAAGGGGTTCTAATGGTGGGTTTTGTTGTGGTGGGATGATGGGTTCAAAGATGTTACCACCTTCCATGATGTCGGATGGTAAAGAGTTACGAACAAAAGCACGAAGAAATAAGATAGACTAAAGAAGACCTAAAAATAAAAATAAAATCTTACTAGAAAGGAATCTAGCAAGTAGACCTAATAAAAAGAAATCCTAACCTAGACAATAACTATTCCCCGGGCTGCGGCGCCAAAAACTTGATGCGTGGGAATCGCACCTTGCTTTACCTCTCGAGGGATCTCGCGAGGCTTACAACCCCCACCAGGCAGTGTACCTGATCGTTGTAGTATAGTATAGTGACAAGTACCGGGGGATTGATCGTTCAGCTTAGGAATAGTGTCGCTAGGATTAGAAAGCCTAATTAATAGTTCTAGAGATGGAAGATGATTATTTTTGTGTTTTTATATTTTATGAAAGCAAGTAAAATCTCGGGTTTTGAAGGAGTGGGCGGAATTAGTTGCTAATCAACTAACCCAAAAACTACTTTATAACTAATTAACTAATGAAAATGAAATTAAACTAATATTAAACTAAGGTTGTGAGCAGTGGTTGGAGAAATTGTGTTTACTTAGACTTCATTACTCCCTAGATATCTTTTACATGTTAATTACTTGTTACACTTGTATGAATGACGGGTTGTATTCCTTAATACCATTCGTGGAGTGGCATACATAACTCCCCAACTCTATGAGCTCTTATCTCCTCCTACACCATGACCCAGCACAACTATAGGGATTGTAAACAGTGGCTCATGCATTAAATACAACCAATAAAGACCTAGTACGCCTCGGTTCATGTTTCTTAAGACGTTCAAGCATGTTACCATTTGGAGATCTGCCAGTTTTCTTAAGCCTAACATATAATATCATTCATTCAAAACAAGAATAGACAAGTAATCAACACATAATCAACATCTAGGTTTCATTAGATCTAAGCAAACACAAAGGAAATTTAGCCTAGCATAGTAGAATTAAGATAAGAACAAAAGATAGACAACCAACACATAGACATATTGATTGAATTAAGAGTATACTTATCTCAATTACAATGCAAGGTCTCAAGGGTTTGGAACCCTTGAAAAACCTGTAAAAGAGGCACCAAAATCGTCTTTAGGGTTTCACCAAAACTTCTCTTTTTTTTTAATGAAAAAACTAGAAAACTATATATAGGAAAATCGTCCTGACGGCGTCAAGAGTAAAATCTGACGCCGTCAACTCGCCGCCATATACTTCCTCGGACGCCCTAGATCCAATCGTGACGGCCTATGTGACGCCGTCACCACCCTCGGTAAATTAATCTTGGTCATTTTGACGCCGTCATCTCTTCATCTGACGCCTTCACAACCTTCGGTAAAATATTCATCCTTTCTGACGCCGTCAAGAGTAAATTCTTGACGCCGTCACCTTGTAATTCCAGCTTGGATTTGGTACTTTGTTGTTTTCTTCACTTTATGCTCCAAAAACGTCCAAAATAGCCTCTTTTCCAGAATTCACTCTCCAAACACCTAAAATCACAAAAGGAACGATTTAGGGCAATATTTGATCAAATAAATTCGGATTCGGGCTTAAATGACCCCCTAAAAACGGATCATTTTTCGCCTCATCACAAGGAATGAGAAATTTCCCGGGATCTCCAAGCTTTTCGGGAAGTTTTTTCAAGAGCACTGCTGAGCAATGCTCATTAAGTGGAGTTTTAGCCATCTCACAGAGTTTTTCCTTATTGCTTATCAGATTTTTGATTGTTGAAGCAAATTTAGGCATGAGAAGAAGAGCATCCGCGAAGCTAATATCGAAGTGTAGCTCTTGGAAATTTTGGTAAAATTTTTCCATCTGATGACTAGCTCTTTCGCGGTTCTTTTGATCATTCAATCGTGAAGGATATGGAATTGAAGGCTTGGGATTGTTCTTTGGAATTTCATCAGGAATTTCCGGAGGATCAAATACAACTTTTGACTTACGAGTTGGGACCGGGACAACTTGAGGGTGGACGTTGTAGGTACCTCCATTATTAGTAGGAAGTACCGTGTCCGTGGTAACCTCAGGTTCACGTTCCCCTACCTTGGTAGGAGGAGAAGAAGAGGTAGAGGGAATCGTGGTTCCATTGTATGATACCCCACTTCGGGTAGTGATCGCTTTGACATCGCCCCTCGGGTTAGCGATCGTGTTGCTCGGTAGTGTACCCGGGCCCGAGGGTCGATCATTTAAAGACTTCTGAAGCTCAGAAATCTTGCTGATCAGTAACCGATTCGTTTCCTCTTTTGCTTTCATGAATTGTTTTAGCACTTCATCAGAGGAAGACGAGGGTTGAACAATGTTTTGATTTTGATTAGGAAAATTTTAAACACGGTTGTTTTGAAAATTTCCTTGGTTTTGATTGTTGTTACCCTGAAAATTATTTCTATGATTGAAATTACCCTGATTGTAATTCCCTTGACCTTGGTTTCTTTGAAAATTTCCTTGAAAACCTTGATTTTGATTGCCATTTTGAAAATTGTTTTGATTAAAATGACCTTGATTTTGGTTCGGATTTTGGAAATTCGGGTTTTGACCTTGGTTAAAATCTCCTCGATTTTGATTTTGATTCGAGTTACGGTTTTGATTTTGGTTAAAACCGGGAGGTCCGAGAAAATTGTTGGAACGATAGCTTAAGAGATTACGGTCCCCTTATGGTTGGTAAGAATTACCCCCCTTGTTGTAGGAACCTTGAGCAGCAAAAACGTTCTCTTGAGGAAAACCAGCAGTAGCTGGACACTCGGAATACAGATGTGGGCCTCCACAAGTTTCACAACTTCGGGCCACGGCTTTCACATGTTGATTCTGAACCTGCTGATTTTGCATAGTTTGGTTCATTCTCAACACAGCCGTAGAGATATCATCCATCTTTTTAGTGAGAGCAATTATTTCAGGAGATGATGATGAAGGAATAACTGATTTACATGACTCATCCCTCTCCGTAGAGGAATCCCAAAAGTTATGGTGGGCAGTCATGTTCTCAATTAGATCATAGCATTCTTCGGGACGCCTTTTCATAAAGGAACCACCAGCAGCAGCATTGAGAATATCCCGGTGCCTCAATGTTGGACCATTATAGAAGGTATCTATGATGGTAACTTGTAACATATTGTGGTTAGGGCACCGATCAATAGCTAGCTTATAACGTTCCCAAGTCTCAAATAGAGACTCATCAGGACGCTGCCGGAAGTTGTTGATATCATTTCGTAACTTGGTAACCATGGAAGGTGGAAAATATTTTGCTAGAAACTTGGTTACCATCTCATCAAAAGTACGAATAGAATTCTTGGGGAGTCGGTCAAACCATGCAGTGGCATGATGGGTGAGAGAATAGGGGAAGAGATACAGCCGGAGGGCATCGTCGGTGACACCATGCTGTTTCATGCTTTGGGTGACGGTAAGGTATTTATCAAGATGCTTGTTAGCATCGTCACCCGGTAATCCGTGAAATTGACACGAATTTTGGACTTGTTGGATCATGTGGTGCTTGAGGCCAAAGTCCGTAGCCTCAATAGTGAGTGGTGCAATAGGTCCGCCCCTCCCTAGCATGGTAGGCTGGCACAACTCCTCCATCGTTCGGAGATCAGGAGCTGGCTCATCCCTGGGAGGGTCAGGGGGTGGTGGTGGCCCATCGGCCATTTCTGTTTTAGGTTCTTCAATAACAGTACGTAGCTCGGGTACATTTTTCTGATTTTTAAGCTTTGTTTGTGAACGAGTGCGCATGCACTAAAAACAATTTTTCAAAACAAGATCGATGCAAAACCGCAGTGAACTTAAATCCAATAATCACAAGTGACTGGCTTCTTTAAAAAAGGTACACCACTCACAGGGATACAATGGCAAGTTTTAATCTTTAGTTTGGGAACTTATTATGTCAACACCCCCAGTTGGTAGGTGTTCTGCCTTGGTTTGCGGTGGTAAGATTTTATGTATTTATTAACAAAAAAATTGTTTTTGGGCTTTTGGGTGTGTGTGCAAAAAAAACTTTGTGAAATATTTTTGGAACTGATTCGTTAACCGAAATCGTTCCTTTAAGATTACTCGTAGGCTGGCAGGAGGAAAGAATGGATCCCTCTTCAGTTCGCAATTTAATGTCAGAACTTACCTTATACCAACTGTTTCAGGTTGTAATCTTAAAGAAAACGAAGTAATTTAACTTCACAGTTTGTTTTGTTGTTTTTGATTTTTTTGGTGTTGTTAACACTTCAGGAAAAGTGTTAACGAACTTTTTGTTATGATTGATATTTTTACAAAAATGATCGGCTCCAAACGGTCAACCTAAATTGACCAAGGATATGGTCAACAAGGTCAAACTATCTAGAGTCAATGCTCCGCGGAATATAGTGGTTTCCCAGGGTCGTTATGTCCCGACGAGGTGTGATGGTTATAAAACGGTTTCGTTATCGGGTGAATTTGGACAGGAAAGGGTTTAAGAGTGATTAAACTAATGAATATACGAAGAAATAGCTTAAACAAGCTATAAAGATAATTACGTGAAAGTTAGAAAAACCAGAAACGTTTAAAATCTAAAAACGCGTACGTTCACGTTTTAAATAACGTAAACGTACAAAATAAAACGTGAAAAGTGAAATCTGAAAACCCCCAGGGGGTGAAAATCACTTTTTTACAAACTAAAAGGTAAAAGAAAATTTTTAGAAAAAGAAAATAAATTTTTACACTAATTAATTATTTAATATTAATTAATTACTATTTAATACTAATTATTAATATTTAAAACACTTAAATACAATATAATATTGATTAAATACTAAAAAGGTGAAAATAAAATTTCTAAAATTATAAAATAACTAAAAATAAGTTTTAAAATTAAAAATAAGTATTTTTGTCTTTTGGTGATTTTTATATTAATTAATTACTAATTAATTATTAATTACCTAATTAAACAATTTTAAATTATTAAAAGTAGCAAATGAACAGTAAAAATTCTATAAAAATTTCTAAAATTATATTATACTATATAAAATCTAGGAAAAATATAAAAACTAGGTCTTACTTAATAAAAACTAATTATGCTAATTAAAACTTAATTATTAATTAATTATAAATAAAACTAATATTAAATTTAATAAATACCAAATGACAAATTAAAAATCTGAAAAATTTACTAAAAATACTTTAATATAAGAGGAATTTAAGAAAAATATAAAAATGCTAAGTTCTTAATAAAAATATAAAAATTAAAATTAAAATTAAATTACATTAAATAGAAACTATCACTTAAAATTAAAACTTGATTTTTTTGGAATTTTCTTTTTCTGAACTATTTTAACACTAAAATAAGACAACTTTTGTGAACACAAAATTTTTACAACTTAAAAATAAGCACTGTAGGAGCTTTTTGGCTCCACAGTTGACTTTAGTTGACCAAAGTGGAAAATAAGCTCAAACCAGCTTAAGTGGGACCCACTCTGGTTGAATCTGGTCTAAATAAGTTAAGTGAACATGTTTGAGTAAGAATCAACCAAAAATTTCCACAGGATAAGCCAATAAGCTGAATAAGCTAATCCATAAATCAAATCCCACACAGATTTTGGGACAAAGTTTAAGGGCTAATTCAGGTGGGGTCCACTTAACCTCAGGTCAAACAAAGGATCAAAGGTTGAAGTGTGGTAGGAGGGGGGCTGAATGAATCAAAAATTGGGCAATGGGGACCACTGAGGTGGGCTGCAACCACCACCAAAGTGGTGGTGGTGGGATGGTAACCTGCTAATGTAGGGGAACCACTCCCCCTGCAAGTGGTTTTGATCCAAGGTAGGGCCCAGTACAAAATTCACAAAAATAAAACAAGGGGGAATCAAGAGTTGAGCTGGGGTATTATAACATATCAAAAGATCAGGGCATGAGACCTCACACATAAATCACAAAAAATCTTACCAGTTTGGAAAAAAACTGAGATAGTGATCATTTGGCTTTTTGCTTGAACTAGTTATTTTGACTTTTTTGAAGTTGGATCTTAATCCACTGGCTGAATATGATATATTTAGTTTAAATTAAGCTACATTAGGCTAAACCTATAGATTATACACTAATATGGGACCTTATGAATCTTCAATGCTCAACAGTGAACAAGTGAGACACTTAATTATGAGTTTTTGACTTGCTGTCAACTAAGATAGATTTTTAACCTTCAATTAACCTAAAATATACTAATACAATCTACAGATATCAAAACACAACCAAAACAATAACAAGAAGACAGTGGAATAGGCAGATCCAAACACTCCTAAAGGGGACTGTTTTGAAGTTTTATAAAGCAAACCAATAATTCAAACCATGAGACTAAATATTTAAGCCAAACTAACATAATATAAGCTCAAAACACTGATTAACAATGAAAAATAGTAGTTCATACCTATGCTACAGTAAATCCAATAAAACTTGAAAATTAGCTTACCAATGGATCAAATGAACTCAGAACCAAGAACCTAGTACTCAAACCTGTCCTAAACCTCCCCTGAGGCACTAAACCATAAAAATCAACAGCTCTGCAACTTCCTTTTCTTCTTTCTTTTTCTATTTTTTGTATTTTTGAATTTCTCTTTGTATTTTCCTTTTTTCTTTGTTTTTCTGAGTTTAACCCTCTCTTAGACTTAAAAACAACTTTGATAAAGTTTATAAAGGTTCTAAGACTGATTGAGATGAAATTTAAGCAACCAACAAGAATTTGAAAATTCTAAGTAAAATGCGAATTTCTTAAAAACTCAAACAATACTTGAAATTAATAATCCACAAGGTTCACAATACATTAATTTTAACTGAAAAGTGCTTAATTTAAAAGAAGATTACAACTGAAACTGAGTTTACACTACCTACGATTAAGTTACACTAAAATTAAAACTAATTAACTACTTGGCTCCTTTCTTTCTCAATTTTTCTGACTTTTATAGACCCTGGCCTGTTTCTCTCTCTCTTTCCCACATCTTTTTTTGACCCTTGGATTGCTTTTAGATGATCACAGCCTTTGAATGGCTTTTTGGCGGGAAAAGCCAAATTGGCAGATAATGGGGTTTAGTGAGGTTATTAATGAGGGGGGGAAGGTAGGGTGAAGGTGAGTGTATTTATGATAGTTGGTGAGGTTGGTGAGTGATGAGTGTCTAAATACTCATCATTTTATACTAATCTGAGCTGCCAAAACATACAAAAACACTCAAATATGTATCAAAATACTTAAAATATCTTAAAGGTGTGTTTTATATGTTTCAAATGCAAAATATGCAAAAACAGATGAAAAACGTACAAAGTTTGCATAATTGGCAGTTTCAGTCCCTCAAGTTTCAAAAGTTGTCAAAACTAGTCCCTGGTTATTCTAAAAACATGAAAAAGTCACCAAAGGTCCTTTTTAATAATAAAGTTACATATTTAGTCCTTTGGTGCAAAGTTTCACAAAATTACAAGTTTAGTCCCTGTACATTGGAAATTGACAGAAATGGTCCCTGGGATGTAAAAACTTTGAGAAAAGCAATTTTGGTCCTTATACTAATAATCTTCTGCAGGAATGGTCCTTGGTGTGAAGTTTGGTGAATTTACATGATTGGTCCTTCAAGTTTGGCAGTTTGTCAGTTTTGGTCCCTAGACTTTTAGAGAATGGCAGAATTGGCCCCTGATGGAAAATTTTGGATAAAAAGTCAATTTTGGTACTTGGATAATATCAAGTTGTCAAATTTGATCCCTGGTTGAAAGTTTTGAATAAGTTACACATTTGGTCCCCGAAGTTTCACATTTGGCAAATTTAGTACCCGGATAGAAAAAATAGAAAAAAACATAAAAAAATACCCTTGTATTATTTATCCTTGTCAAATCTGGTCCCTATGAGAACTTTGGTTAAATCAACAATTCAGCCCTCAACTTTATCCAAATTACATTTTTAGTCCTTGTGATTTGTTACTAAATAAACCAAACGGATCACCCTTAATTATTAAAACCAAAACCAAACAAACTAACCCACCCATTATGCTAGTCCAGTCCACCAGGCCCAAAACCAACCCAGTCCACACCCAAGTCAAACCCGGTCAACACAAAAACAAAACCACCCCGTTTCTCTTTTCCCTCCCAAAACCATACCACCATTCCACCACCACTGATTCACCATACCACCATCCACCTCACCCTTAACTTGCTCCCCACTCTCACCACCTCATCCTCCACCTCACCACAACACTCCAAAGAGCATTTAATGCTCTATAACTTCTCCACGCAACACTGTACACCTTTGACCCTTTGGCGCCAAGAAACTTTTAAACGGCCTGGATGATTTGGACTTAATCAATGGTTCTGGATTGGTGGGAAAGGTCAAGTGGGTCCCACTTGACTCAGAAAAGGGCTATAAGGAAGAAAAGAAGCAGAAGATGAATTTTAATTAGTTTAGGATTAGAATAAAGTAGTCGTAGGTAGTGTAATTCTTAATTCTAGTTGTAATTTCAATTAAAAAAGCTTGTATTCAGTTAATTTCATGTATTACAGTCATCAATTAAAGTTAATTTCAAGTTTCATTTACTGTCTCAGTTTATGCTTTCTCATAAAATTCTCAAAAATCTCACATAGTTGTATGTTGTTTGTTGTTGTTGTTTTATGAACTCATAAGTCCATTTAAGCTCTGATAAAGCTTTTGGAAGCCTTTAGATAACTCAGAATCTAGTTTGGTAGTTAAACTCAAAATTCCAAAGAAAATAGAAAAAATAGTGGAAAATAGAAAATCCAAAGAAGAATAAGGAAAAGCTAGGAGCAGGGAGTATTTTGGATTGAAAATGGTAATAGAATCCTATGGGGGATACTAGGTATTGATTTGGTCCATGGTACTTTGGTTCTCAGTTCCAATTCCATTGTAAGTCACAATTGCAATTTTTATGTTTCATTAGAGATTAGCCTATAACCTGTTTTTACATGTTCAATTAAGTTCATTATATCATATTAGAACCTTGGAATTCAGTTTCATTAGCTGATTCACTAAAACTTTGAAAATTACTTGACAAATGATTCTAAAAGGAGTGTTTGGATAAGCTGTGTTCACTGAATTAAAAGGGGTACTTGTTGTTACTTATGGTTCAAATAGTTTAGTTAGGTCCTAATTAGCATAATTAAACTCAGTAGTTAAGTGATATAACCCAGAAAGTCAAAATCACACTTGATCACCCCTCACAGTTAACTGTGAGGGATTTGTGATCCACAAACCTACCCATTACCTTATTAGTTGTAGCTTTAGCTTGTTTTAGGTCTACAATAGCTTAATATTACTTATACAATCTGTAGTGATCCATAGAATCTCACAATAGTCAAACTAACAATTTTCATCAAAAGTCAAATTGCTCTCATCTCAGTTTTTTCCCAAAACTCCAATAATTGTTTTGATTTTTGTAGAAGGTTTTAGAACTTGAAATTTGTTTTAGTAACAGACTACCATCTCATATTTAAGTTTTCACAACCCTTATATTTTTAGTAATTTTATTCTGGGCCCCACTCACTCCCAAACTCACCTGCAGGGAGACTATCTCCCCTGCATCAGCAACTCAGGCCAACACCACCACCTTTGGTGGTGGTTTGTGACCACCATAGTGGGTCCCAGACCACAAACCTTGCACCTTTCAACCCCCCTCCTAGTAGGCTACCTAGGTTGACCACTTGTTTGACCTGTACCTTAGTGGACCCCACCTAAATAAGCCCATAAAGCTTGTCCCCATTCTGAGTTGAATGTAAGTTTTGGATTAGCTTATTGTGCCTTACCAGCTTATCTACTGAGCTTATTTGGTCATTTTAAGCTTTGACAAGTCCAACTATCTTATTTGGATCAGAATATACCAAGGTGGGTCCCACATAAGCTCATTTGAGCTTATTTCTCATCAAAGTCAACAAATAGTCAACTGTTTTGATCATTAGCTTTTTCTCAGCTTATTTTTAAGTTCTAAAATTATTGTTTTTATTAAAGTTGTCTATTTTTATGTATAATAAAGTTTTGTAAAATAAAAATCCAGAAAAACCAACATAAAAATAAGTGATAGTTTCTATTTAATACAATTTAATTTTAATTTTCATTTTTATATTTTTATTAAGTAATCTGTGTTTTTATATTTTTATTAATTTCCTTATATATTAAAGTATTTTTCATAATTTTCTCAGATTTTTATATTGTAATTTAGTATTTATTATAATTAATAATAGTTTTATTAATAATTAATCAATAAATAAATTTTAAATAGCATAATTAATTTTTATATAGTAACACCTAGTTTTTATATTTTTTATAGCTTTTATAAGTCATAATATAATTTTAGTAATTTTTCTAGAATTTTTACTGTTCATTTAATAGTTTTCATAATTTAAATAGTTTAATTAGATATTAAATAATAAATAGAATAATAATTAGTAAACTAGTTTATAAATATATAAAATAAAGTTTTTATAATTTTTTAGGATTCCTATGATGGTTAATTAGATTTATAAAAATTTTCATAATTTTCTAAGTTAGTTTAATATTATTTGTAATTTGTAATAGTTTAATTAGTATAATTAATAGAAATAGTTTTTAATTAATAAAAAGCTTATAAAAAGACAAAAAGATTTATTTTTATTTTTTATACTTTCTTCAAGTTCTATTTTAGGTTTAGAAAATATTTTTATAAGTTTTTAGTTTAATTTGTAGTATTTATAATTTTTAGTTTGATATAAATTAGTTTTAATTAAATAGTTATTAATTAAATAATTAATAATAAATAATAAAATAATAAAAAATAGTTTTCTTTTTAAATTTAATTTTATTTTAAGTTTAAGTTTATAGAATTTTCAATTTTAACCCCTATAGTTTATTTTTCTTAAAACTCACCTTTTTCTCAGTACGCAGTCGCGTCTGATTTTTAAATTGGTGTACGTTTATACGTATTAGATATCTAGGTTTTTACGTAATCATTCTAAATAGTCATTTTAAGTTATAAAACCCTAGTCTAATCACACACACACACTTTATACCCTTACCTGTTCACATTCACTGATCACAGATTCATTTTTAATACCATCACAACCTCGTTGGGACTTACGACCCGGGAAAACACTGTATTCCTCGGAAGCATTTGCCTCAGCTGTTTGACTATTACAGTTGGCCATTCACAAGTGGTTGATCAATAATTATCTCACTGTTTGAGGCGAATCAAAATTTGGCGCCGCTGCCGGGGAGGTTGTGCGCTTATTCTAAACGATTTTGCGTATTAGTGATTCTGGATATACATCCATTGTATATTTACCATCTTTTATCCATATTTTTATAAAACAAAACACAAAAATATTCACCTTTACACCCCTACCTATTTGATTCTTCATTTCTCATCCCCAAAACCCTTTGATTCTACATTCTTTCACTTATCTCATAATTGATTCTAATGACATCTCTCGATGACGATTTCTTTAAACAAAGGGCCTGTAAAAGCAAAGTTGAGAAACTTGTGGCCTTGTCCAAAATATCGAGATGTCATGTTGATTATGATAGACCATCGATTCATATTCCCTCTCCAGTGAGGGAAATGGAACGAGAAACCGAGGTGACAAAGGACCTTGTACTTTCCTCTGACGATGGAGGTGCTAAATACGTCCAAACCACGGTTGTCCAAAAACCTGAGCTCACAAATGCTCCTAAACCTTCAAGAATCAATCCTGATCTTTCACGGTTTACGGTTAAAAGTTTGTCAAACAAACGTACAGAGCTTAGGGCAGTGACTGAAAAGAACGACTTACCTAACCTTCACGTTTATCAAGAACCAAAACCCGAGACCATAACGGAAGTGGTGGAAATTCCTAGCTCTAAGAGCACACCACTTGTCCCACCTCCAGATTTTGTTCCTTGTGACGGTTGTGGTGAGCCTCTTTTCGGTTTTCCATGTCGTTGGTGTACATGTGAACAATGTGGTAATGATATTCAAAACAGGAGTTGTTTGTTTTGTGGATCGAGTAATTCATTTGCTTATGATCCTAATCAAAACTCATTCAACAACTCCTCAAATTTTTCAAACTACCCATCACATTCATACGAGCAAGAATCATATTATCCAAATATCAATGATGCTTCGTATCAAAATACACCAAGCCAGACTCGACAGTTTTACTGTTGTGAGTACTGTGGAGGTCCACACTTTAGCTCTGATTGTCAAACAAGGAATCCATTTCCTTGTAACAATTACGACTATTCGTTTCAAGACCCACCTCCACAGTACCAAATGAACCAAGCAACTCCTCAAAACCAGCAAGATCCTTGTCTAGAGGTTCTTGAAAAACTTAAAAACATTAGGGAGGAGTTAGCTAATATGTCGCTTCGCCATGATCCAAGTTCTTCTTGTGTATATTGTGGGGGTCCTCATAATGATGATCAATGTCAACCTTCCGGTTTTGACACATCCACACCTCCACAATTTCCACTCATTCAAAATTCTCGTGATAAATCTATCGCAGAATTACTTGCTGAAGAACGAGATTCTGGGAAAAGCATGGAAGATTTAATTGCTGAGCAAAGAGTAGCCAAAATACGTACCAATATTCGCTATGCTGCTTTTTATGAGGACGATGATGACAGTGATGATGATGATAACATTGTTATCATTCAAAAAGAATCATCAAGTTCATCAGTTGAGACTCCTTCCATGCATATACAGGGAGAAAAGTATATAACTGAATCACCGGCAGTAGAAATAATGGAACTTGTAGACTCCATTACTGCTAGTCCTTCTCAACTCCCTGAGTCTGTTATCACACCCGAGGTTCCCACTCACTCTCTGAACATGGGGGACGAGCATCTTGACACAATTCCTGCAAAGGAATCGGACGAATTCATAAAGTCTAGTGTTGAGAACCTTGTCTCAATCCCAAGAGAGTCACAGGGAATTTTTGATCATATGTGTGATATTCCTACCCACCCTGATAATCCAAATGATCAAATTGAGAATGTCTCTAATTCCAGTAATGATTATATATCTTATGGAGACATTGAGTATGTTGAGGCATCACTGCCTCATTCTGATGTTGATCCTCTTCTTGAGGATTTCACAGAGGAACTCACTCACATCATTCCACTTCTATCTGGAAGTAATGATGATATTCTTGATTTTGAAGCCGATATGGGAGAAACTAAAAATCTTTTAAACTCTAATCCCAACATCGAGCTTAGTACTTCACATACTAATGATAATTCTTTATCTTCTGGAGACATCAGTTATGTGGAGGAATTACCTTCTGAGCTTGTCAACTCAGAAGAAGAGAAAGATAATCACTTTGTTCCCGAAGCAGTCAAGACTACTCTCACCAATCCTCTATATGAATTCGAATCCGAATTCACTTTGATTTCTGATAATCCACTCTTTGATATTCAGAATGAGGATTGTGATGAGTTCACAACGGAACATGAGTTCACGGATTTACATCTTGTGAATGATTCTCTTTACGAGGAGTTCTCCTTTGAACTCACTCATATCATATCTCCTCCGGAGTATGATAACTTCTATTTTGATCTAGACATACCCATAATATGTCTTGATCAAACGAGCTTACATGAGGAGATTCATGAAACAATGAATTCTCCTATTGAGGAAGAAGAGTTAATCATGATTTTCATCATGACTTTCTTTCTTTTCTTCATATATTTTGTTCCTTATCCTGTTCTTCACTCTTTTGGGAGTGAAGACATTATCTTTGACCCCGGCATTCTCATTTATAAATTATGAGCCGGTTACTTATCTCATCGGTGTGGAACTTTCACGTGCTTCAAATGTTTATCCAAACATCTTGAATGAAAGTCCGATTGAAATTGTCTCTTCCACTTGCTTCCCCATGGACAAATAAATTCGGGGTCGAGTCAAGTTAGTGACTCGGTAATCAAAAACATTAGCATGTATATAGGTTTTCACGTGTGTAACACCCTAGTGTGGGGGAGATGCCCCACATGTTGTATATATCTTCAGTTCTAAAAAAAAAAAAAAAAAAAAAAAAAAAAAAGAAAAAGAAAAAAAAAATGTACATATAGTGATAGCTTCTATTTAAGAAGTTTTATAAAAAAAAAAAAAAAATAATTGTATGTATATACATCTTAAATAAAGGCTATAGAATGTTTTTCTTTTACGTTCTAAGTTCGGTTTAACACCCGGTACTTTGAATATTGAGGACAATATTCAGTTCTAAGTGTGGGGGTAGATTCGTTATTCTAACGAATTTAAATACATGTTCCATCAAGAACCCCCATTTTAGCCAAAATTTTAAAATTTTTTCTCACTTAGAACGCAATAAATGGTATCAATCCTCCATGTCTAACCCACAACAGGATTGGCTAATCCAGGAGCAAACGGTTCTTGGTAAAGATAACTCAAACCCGTTTATGGCTTGCAATTTGCCAAAAATTGTATGGTTCCTCAACTCCCCATTATCCTAAAAAGCTAATGAGTTGGCTAGCCCGCAAGATTATGGCTTGTGGTAAAGGCCGTGGAAAAACCATAATTGGTAATCAGCTCACCAAGATGTTGACTATTCCATCAAGAGTTGGCTAGTCCAGAAGCAAACGGCTTTTGGTAAAGACTAATCAAATCCGTTGACAGCTGGTGATTTGCTCAAAATCACACGGTTATCAGGTGTGCCACAGTTCTTACACCTGGCTACTCCAG
The DNA here is from genome assembly GCA_030686995.1 of Artemisia argyi. Lineage (NCBI taxonomy): Eukaryota > Viridiplantae > Streptophyta > Magnoliopsida > Asterales > Asteraceae > Artemisia > Artemisia argyi. Next base: position 106,313,178 of record CM060676.1, read on the forward strand.
AAGTGATGGCTTTTGGTAAAGAGTTTTTCAAATCCATTAAGTTTTTCTCAATAGATTGCTAGGGACTAGCAATAGTTTAGTGTGGGGGATTGATGAGTGTCTAAATACTCATCATTTTATACTAATCTGAGCTGCCAAAACATACAAAAACACTCAAATATGTATCAAAATACTTAAAATATCTTAAAGGTGTGTTTTATATGTTTCAAATGCAAAATATGCAAAAACAGATGAAAAACGTACAAAGTTTGCATAATTGGCAGTTTCAGTCCCTCAAGTTTCAAAAGTTGTCAAAACTAGTCCCTGGTTATTCTAAAAACATGAAAAAGTCACCAAAGGTCCTTTTTAATAATAAAGTTACATATTTAGTCCTTTGGTGCAAAGTTTCACAAAATTACAAGTTTAGTCCCTGTACTTTGGAAATTGACAGAAATGGTCCCTGGGATGTAAAAACTTTGAGAAAAGCAATTTTGGTCCTTATACTAATAATCTTCTGCAGGAATGGTCCTTGGTGTGAAGTTTGGTGAATTTACATGATTGGTCCTTCAAGTTTGGCAGTTTGTCAGTTTTGGTCCCTGGACTTTTAGAGAATGGCAGAATTGGCCCCTGATGGAAAATTTTGGATAAAAAGTCAATTTTGGTACTTGGATAATATCAAGTTGTCAAATTTGATCCCTGGTTGAAAGTTTTGAATAACTTACACATTTGGTCCCCGAAGTTTCACATTTGGCAAATTTAGTACCCGGATAGAAAAAATAGAAAAAAACATAAAAAAATACCCTTGTATTATTTATCCTTGTCAAATCTGGTCCCTATGAGAACTTTGGTTAAATCAACAATTCAGCCCTCAACTTTATCCAAATTACATTTTTAGTCCTTGTGATTTGTTACTAAATAAACCAAACGGATCACCCTTAATTATTAAAACCAAAACCAAACAAACTAACCCACCCATTATGCTAGTCCAGTCCACCAGGCCCAAAACCAACCCAGTCCACACCCAAGTCAAACCCGGTCAACACAAAAACAAAACCACCCCGTTTCTCTTTTCCCTCCCAAAACCATACCACCATTCCACCACCACTGATTCACCATACCACCATCCACCTCACCCTTAACTTGCTCCCCACTCTCACCACCTCATCCTCCACCTCACCACAACACTCCAAAGAGCATTTAATGCTCTATAACTTCTCCACGCAACACTGTACACCTTTGACCCTTTGGCGCCAATAAACTTTTAAACGGCCTGGATGATTTGGACTTAATCAATGGTTCTGGATTGGTGGGAAAGGTCAAGTGGGTCCCACTTGACTCAGAAAAGGGCTATAAGGAAGAAAAGAAGCAGAAGATGAATTTTAATTAGTTTAGGATTAGAATAAAGTAGTCGTAGGTAGTGTAATTCTTAATTCTAGTTGTAATTTCAATTAAAAAAGCTTGTATTCAGTTAATTTCATGTATTACAGTCATCAATTAAAGTTAATTTCAAGTTTCATTTACTGTCTCAGTTTATGCTTTCTCATAAAATTCTCAAAAATCTCACATAGTTGTATGTTGTTTGTTGTTGTTGTTTTATGAACTCATAAGTCCATTTAAGCTCTGATAAAGCTTTTGGAAGCCTTTAGATAACTCAGAATCTAGTTTGGTAGTTAAACTCAAAATTCCAAAGAAAATAGAAAAAATAGTGAAAAATAGAAAATCCAAAGAAGAAGAAGGAAAAGCTAGGAGCAGGGAGTATTTTGGATTGAAAATGGTAATAGAATCCTATGGGGGATACTAGGTATTGATTTGGTCCATGGTACTTTGGTTCTCAGTTCCAATTCCATTGTAAGTCACAATTGCAATTTTTATGTTTCATTAGAGATTAGCCTATAACCTGTTTTTACATGTTCAATTAAGTTCATTATATCATATTAGAACCTTGGAATTTAGTTTCATTAGCTGATTCACTAAAACTTTGAAAATTACTTGACAAATGATTCTAAAAGGAGTGTTTGGATAAGCTGTGTTCACTGAATTAAAAGGGGTACTTGTTGTTACTTATGGTTCAAATAGTTTAGTTAGGTCCTAATTAGCATAATTAAACTCAGTAGTTAAGTGATATAACCCAGAAAGTCAAAATCACACTTGATCACCCCTCACAGTTAACTGTGAGGGATTTGTGATTCACAAACCTACCCATTACCTTATTAGTTGTAGCTTTAGCTTGTTTTAGGTCTACAATAGCTTAATATTACTTATACAATCTGTAGTGATCCATAGAATCTCACAATAGTCAAACTAACAATTTTCATCAAAAGTCAAATTGCTCTCATCTCAGTTTTTTCCCAAAACTCCAATAATTGTTTTGATTTTTGTAGAAGGTTTTAGAACTTGAAATTTGTTTTAGTAACAGACTACCATCTCATCTTTAAGTTTTCACAACCCTTATATTTTTAGTAATTTTATTCTGGGCCCCACTCACTCCCAAACTCACCTGCAGGGAGACTATCTCCCCTGCATCAGCAACTCAGGCCTACACCACCACCTTTGGTGGTGGTTTGTGACCACCATAGTGGGTCCCAGACCACAAACCTTGCACCTTTCAACCCCCCTCCTAGTAGGCTACCTAGGTTGACAACTTGTTTGACCTGTACCTCAGTGGACCCCACCTAAATAAGCCCATAAAGCTTGTCCCCATTCTGAGTTGAATGTAAGTTTTGGATTAGCTTATTGTGCCTTACCAGCTTATCTACTGAGCTTATTTGGTCATTTTAAGCTTTGACAAGTCCAACTATCTTATTTGGATCAGAATATACCAAGGTGGGTCCCACATAAGCTCATTTGAGCTTATTTCTCATCAAAGTCAACAAATAGTCAACTGTTTTGATCATTAGCTTTTTCTCAGCTTATTTTTAAGTTCTAAAATTATTGTTTTTATTAAAGTTGTCTATTTTTATGTATAATAAAGTTTTGTAAAATAAAAATCCAGAAAAACCAACATAAAAATAAGTGATAGTTTCTATTTAATACAATTTAATTTTAATTTTCATTTTTATATTTTTATTAAGTAATCTGTGTTTTTATATTTTTATTAATTTCCTTATATATTAAAGTATTTTTCATAATTTTCTCAGATTTTTATATTGTAATTTAGTATTTATTATAATTAATAATAGTTTTATTAATAATTAATCAATAAATAAATTTTAAATAGCATAATTAATTTTTATATAGTAACACCTAGTTTTTATATTTTTTATAGCTTTTATAAGTCATAATATAATTTTAGTAATTTTTCTAGAATTTTTACTGTTCATTTAATAGTTTTCATAATTTAAATAGTTTAATTAGATATTGAATAATAAATAGAATAATAATTAGTAAACTAGTTTATAAATATATAAAATAAATTTTTTATAATTTTTTAGGATTCCTATGATGGTTAATTAGATTTATAAAAATTTTCATAATTTTCTAAGTTAGTTTAATATTATTTGTAATTTGTAATAGTTTAATTAGTATAATTAATAGAAATAGTTTTTAATTAATAAAAAGCTTATAAAAAGACAAAAAGATTTATTTTTATTTTTTATACTTTCTTCAAGTTCTATTTTAGGTTTAGAAAATATTTTTATAAGTTTTTAGTTTAATTTGTAGTATTTATAATTTTTAGTTTGATATAAATTAGTTTTAATTAAATAGTTATTAATTAAATAATTAATAATAAATAATAAAATAATAAAAAATAGTTTTCTTTTTAAATTTAATTTTATTTTAAGTTTAAGTTTATAGAATTTTCAATTTTAACCCCTATAGTTTATTTTTCTTAAAACTCACCTTTTTCTCAGTACGCAGTCGCGTCTGATTTTTAAATTGGTGTACGTTTATACGTATTAGATATCTAGGTTTTTACGTAATCATTCTAAATAGTCATTTTAAGTTATAAAACCCTAGTCTAATCACACACACACACTTTATACCCTTACCTGTTCACATTCACTGATCACAGATTCGTTTTTAATACCATCACAACCTCGTTGGGACTTACGACCCGGGAAAACACTGTATTCCTCGGAAGCATTTGCCTCAGCTGTTTGACTATTACAGTTGGCCATTCACAAGTGGTTGATCAATAATTATCTCACTGTTTGAGGCGAATCAGTGAGAAATTGGGAGGAGGGGGAGACATGGATGCAGAAAAACGGGGGGTTGAGGATGGGTGTACAGTGTTTGGGGGGTGAGGGTGTTGACTGGTTGTTTGACACTGGGGTGGACTTTTTGACCGGGTTATATTAGTTTAGGATTGGGCTTTTGGTGGGCTGTGGAATACATGGATCAGGTATGTGTTTGGTTTGTATTTTGGGTTATAATAGCAAAAGGTCCATTTGGTTTCAACATTTATCACAAGGACCACAATTGTAATTTCTGAATTTGGAGGGGCTGCAAATGGAGATTTCCAAAATATATTATGAGGACAAAACTTGATAACTTCCAATAATACATGGACCATGAATTAATTTTTCCATTTTTACACATCCGGGGACCAAATCTGACAAGTTGCAAAATACAGGGACCAAACATGTAATTTCCACAAACATTTTACCCAAGGACTATATTTGCCAAAATAAGTAACCACAAGACCAAAATTGATTTTTCTTTCAAAAATATCCCACCAGGGACCAATTCTGCCAATGTTTGAAACTCCAGGGACCAAAACTGTAAATTCTCAAAACTTTTCAGATTTTTCACCAAAGGACTAAATATGATAACTTATGATTTCAAAAGGACCTTTGGTGATAATTTTCCATATTTTGAATGACCAGGGACTAGTTTTGTAATTTTATGAAAGTTGGGGGACTGAAACTGCCAATTTTGCAAACTTTGTACATTTTTCATCTGTTTTTACTCATTTTGCATCTAAAATATATAAAACACAATTTTAAAATATTTTTAGTATTTTGATGCATTTTTTAGTGTTTTTGTATGTTTTGCAGTTCAGATTTGACCGAAAATGATGAGTGTTTGAGCACTCATCAATCCCCCACACTAAACTATTGCTAGTCGCTAGCAATAAACTGTTTTGAAAACTTGATGGATTTTAAACTCTTTACCAAAAGCCATCACTTCTGGAGTAGCCAGGTGTAAGAAATGTGGCACACCTGATAACCGTGTGATTTTGAGCAAACCACCAGCTGTCAACGGATTTGATTAGTCTTTACCAAAAGCCGTTTGCTTCTGGACTAGCCAACTCTTGATGGAATAGTCAACATCTTGGTGAGCTGATTACCAATTATGGATTTTCCACTGCCTTTACCACAAGCCATAATCTTGCGGGCTAGCCAACTCATTCGCTTTGTGGGATATGGCGAGTTGAGGTACCATACAATTTTGGGCAAATTGCAAGCCATAAACGGATTTGATATATCTTTACCAAGAGCCGTTTGCTCCTGGATTAGCCAATCCCTTTTGTCGTTTAGACATGGCGGACTGATAACCACAAAAATTTTGAACTCAAGTGAAAAATTTTTGAAATTTTTTTGAAATTTTGGCTAAAAACGGGGGTATAAGATAGTAAAATGTGATAAAATTCGCTAGAATAGCGAATACCCCCCACACTTAGAATGAATATTGTCCTCAATATTCAAAGTCCCGGCTATTATGCCGACTCTTTGAACGTAAAAGGGCAACATTACAAGCTAAGCGTGGAAAACACCATTTTGTTTTTCACTTCATAAGTAACCACAGTGTGGGTAACTCCCCCACACTTAGGGAGAAAACCCCATAAGCATGCTACTGTTTTTGTTTACCGAGTCGCTAGCTTGACTCGACCCCGAATTCAATTGTCCTTGGGGAAGCATGATGTGGAAGAAACAATCTCCATCGGACTTTCATTCAAGATGTTTGGACAAACATTTGAAGCACGTGAAAGTTCCACGCCGATGAGATAAGTATCCGGCTCAAGATAATGATACATGAAAATGCCAGGATCAAAGATGGTATCTTCATTCCCAAAGGAGTGAAGAGAGAAGAAGTCACCTTATAGGTGAAGAAAAGGAAGAAAATCATGATAAAAAGCATGATTTGATCTTCTTCCTCGAGATCAGGCTCCGTAGCTTGAGTTTGGATTTCAAAGGGTAAGCTCAAAAACATCCCGGGAGGGTGGGTGGGAATTTGCAAATTCTCATGATTGAGTGCATCTCCCCCCCCCCCCCCCCCCCCCCCGGGTTATCAAACTCCGGAGGAGTCATGATATGATGAGTGAGTTCACCGGAGAACTCCTCATGAAGAGAATCATTCACAAGATTTGAATCTGTGAGCTTATGTTCCGGAATAGACTCATCACAATCCTCATTCTGAATATCAAAGAGTGGATTATCAGAAATCAAGGTGAATTCAGATTCGAATTCAAATAGAGGATTGGTGAGAGTAGTATTGAATGTTTCGGGAACAAAGAGATTAACATTCTTTATTGGACTGTCGGGATCAGAAGTGAGTGACGGATCATGATATAGGAGACTTGCAATTTCTCCCAGATCGGCTTCGAAGTCAAGGAGACCATCATCACTTCCCAATGAAAGTGGATTGATGTGAGTAACTTCATCGGCGAACTCCTCAAGAAGATGATCAGCATCAGAATGTGGAACTGATGCCTCAACATACTCGATGTCTCCATGAGATGTACAATCATCATTAAAATCTAAGAAAGTCTCAAAATGATCGTTTGAACACTCAAGAGGGGAAGGAATATCACACATATGCTCAAGAGTTCCCTGTGACTCTCTTGGGATTGGGACAAGGATCTCAACACTAGACTTTATGAATTCGTCCGATTCCCTTTCAGGAACAGTGTCAAGATGCTCGTCCCCCATGCTCAAAGAGTGAGTGGGAACCTCGGGTGTGATAGCAATTGTTTGAGATGGAATCTCAACTGCAGGGATATCAGCTGATGAACTTGATGAAGTTTTTTAAAATTGAAGTATATCAAGTGTATCTTCATCATCACTGTCATCAGGAATAAAACGGAACTGAGAGCTAGATCTGGCTGCTTTTTCTCTTGCAATGGATTCCTTCACAGATTTTTCATAGGCATCTTGGGAATTTATTCTAGCAGCCTGCTCTTCAGCAAGCAATTCTTCCATGGATTTTTGATGAGTATGTCTTTGGGCAAAGTCCTTAACTAAACCCTTTAGCTCATCAACGATTTTCATCATATTTTGCATTTGTGGAAGAAGTACTTGATTCATATCGTACTGTGGAGGTTGGTCGTAATAAGGTGTGTCAAAATTGTCACAAGGGTATGGATTCCCCGTTTGACAATCTGAACTGAAATGTGGACCTCCACAGTAATCACAATAGTAAAACTGTTGAGTCTGAACTGGTGAATCATATGGGTATTGGTCATAACCAAAGTTCTGAGCATCACCGGAAAACTGTTCATAGAAAAACGTGTTTCCGACTTGACACTTAAATCCTTGATGAGGACCTCCACAAAACTCACACAGATATGTCAGTATCTCATGATGTGGTGGCTGGTAGGATGAATCAGATGTATCATGGTAAGGATAGGGAGCTTGGTTATAGACAGACCCATCTCCTGACTCTACCATGCTACAGCCGGGACAATTCCCACCATTATGAGGACCACCACACCATTGACAACCGCAATGGTGTGGATACGACATATGAAAGAATCAAAGGTTTACAGAGGGTAAGGAATGAAGAATCAAAGATGTGAGAGGGTAAAGGTGAATATTTTTGGGTTTTTGGTTAAACATTTTGTACAAATGATAAAGAAATGTTTTTGTGTTTTTGTGTTCGTTGAAAACTGAGTTTAAAATGTTTTCGGGAATGGTTTTGTTTTGATGATAAGAAAATATGAACAAAGGATGGATAAATGTACAATGAAACGAATCCCAAAATCACTAATCAGAAAAACCGTTTAGAATAGCGCGCGCACCTCCCCGGCAGCGGCGCCAAAATTTGATCGGCTCCAAACGGTCAACCTAAATTGACCAAGGATATGGTCAACAAGGTCAAACTGTCTAGAGTAAATGCTCCGCGGAATATAGTGGTTTCCCCGGGTTGTTATGTCCCGACGAGGTGTGATAGTTATAAAACGGTTTCGTGATCGGGTGAATTTGGACAGGAAAGGGTTTGAGAGTGATTAAACTAAGGAATATACGAAGAAATAGCTTAAACAAGCTATAAAGATAATTACGTGAAAGTTAGAAAAACCAGAAATGTTTAAAATCTAAAAACGCGTACGTTCACGTTTTAAATAACGTAAACGTACAAAATAAAACGTGAAAAGTGAAATCTGAAAACCCCCAGGGGGTGAAAATCACTTTTTTACAAACTAAAAGGTAAAAGAAAATTTTTAGAAAAAGAAAATAAATTTTTACACTAATTAATTATTTAATATTAATTAATTACTATTTAATACTTATTATTAATATTTAAAACACTTAAATACAATATAATATTGATTAAATACTAAAAAGGTGAAAATAAAATTTCTAAAATTATAAAATAACTAAAAATAAGTTTTAAAATTAAAAATAAGTATTTTTGTATTTTTGTGATTTTTATATAAATTAATTACTAATTAATTATTAATTACCTAATTAAATTATTTTAAATTATTAAAAGTAGCAAATGAACAGTAAAAATTCTATAAAAATTTCTAAAATTATATTATACTATATAAAAGATAGGAAAAATATAAAAACTAGGTCTTACTTAATAAAAACTAATTATGCTAATTAAAACTTAATTATTAATTAATTATAAATAAAACTAATATTAAATTTGATAAATACCAAATGACAAAATAAAAATCTGAAAAATTTACTAAAAATACTTTAATATAAGAGGAATTTAAGAAAAATATAAAAATGCTAAGTTCTTAATAAAAATATAAAAATGAAAATTAAAATTAAATTACATTAAATAGAAACTATCACTTAAAATTAAAACTTGATTTTTTTGGAATTTTCTTTTTCTGATCTATTTAAACACTAAAATAAGACAACTTTTGTGAAAACAAAATTTTTACAACTTAAAAATAAGCACTGTGGGAGCTTTTTGGCTTCACAGTTGACTTTAGTTGATCAAAGTGGAAAATAAGCTCAAACCAGCTTAAGTGGGACCCACTATGGTTGAATCTGGTCTAAATAAGTTAAGTGAACATGTTTGAGTAAGAATCAACCAAAAATTTCCACAGGATAAGCCAATAAGCTGAATAAGCTAATCCATAAATCAAATCCCACACAGATTTTGGGACAAAGTTTAAGGGCTAATTCAAGTGGGGTCCACTTAACCTCACTTCAAACAAAGGATCAAAAGTTGAAGTGTGGTAGGAGGGAGGCTGAATGAATCAAAAATTGGGCAATGGGGACCACTGAGGTGGGCTGCAGCCACCACCAAAGTGGTGGTGGTGGGATGGTAACCTGCTGATGCAGGGGAACCACTCCCCCTGCAAGTGGTTTTGATCCAAGGTGGGGCCCAATACAAAATTCACAAAAATAAAACAAGGGGGAATCAAGAGTTGAGCTGGGGTATTATAACATATCAAAAGATCAGGGCATGAGACCTCACACATAAATCACAAAAAATCTTACCAGTTTGGAAAAAAAAACTGAGATAGTCAACATTTGACTTTTTACTTGAACTAGTTATTTTGACTTTTTTGAAGTTGGATCTTAATCCACTGGCTGAATATGATATATTTAGTTTAAATTAAGCTACATTAGGCTAAACCTATAGATTATACACTAATATGGGACCTTATGAATCTTCAATGCTCAACAGTGAACAAATGAGACACTTAATTATGAGTTTTTGACTTGCTGTCAACTAAGACAGATTTTTAACCTTCAATTAACCTAAAATATACTAATACAATCTACAGATATCAAAACACAACCAAAACAATAACAAGAAGACAGTGGAATAGGCAGATCCAAACACTCCTAAAGGGGACTGTTTTGAAGTTTTATAAAGCAAACCAATAATTCAAACCATGAGACTAAATATTTAAGCCAAACTAACATAATATAAGCTCAAAACACTGATTAACAATGAAAAATAGTAGTTCATACCTATGCTACAGTAAATCCAATAAAACTTGAAAATTAGCTTACCAATGGATCAAATGAACTCAGAACCAAGAACCTAGTACTCAAACCTGTCCTAAACCTCCCCTGAGGCACTAAACCATAAAAATCAACAGCTCTGCAACTTCCTTTTCTTCTTTCTTTTTCTATTTTTGTATTTTTGAATTTCTCTTTGTGTTTTCCTTTTTTCTTTGCTTTTCTGAGTTTAACCCTCTCTTAGACTTAAAAACAACTTTGATAAAATTTATAAAGGTTCTGAGACTGATTGAGATGAAATTTAAGCAACCAACAAGAATTTGAAAATTCTAAGTAAAATGCGAATTTCTTAAAAACTCAAACAATACTTGAAATTAATAATCCACAAGATTCACAATACATTAATTTTAACTGAAAAGTGCTTAATTTAAAAGAAGATTACAACTGAAACTGAGTTTACACTACCTACGATTAAGTTACACTAAAATTAAAACTAATTAACTACTTGGCTCCTTTCTTTCTCAATTTTTCTGACTTTTATAGACCCTGACCTGTTTCTCTCTCTTTCCTACATCTTTTTTTGACCCTTGGATTGCTTTTAGATGATCACAGCCTTTGAATGGCTTTTTGGCGGGAAAAGCCAAATTGGCAGATAATGGGGTTTAGTGAGGTTATTAATGAGGGGGGAAGGTAGGGTGAAGGTGAGTGTATTTATGATAGTTGGTGAGGTTGGTGAGAAATTGGGAGGAGGGGGGAGACATGGATGCAGAAAAACGGGGGGTTGAGGATGGGTGTACAGTGTTTGGGGGTGAGGGTGTTGACTGGTTGTTTGACACTGGGGTGGACTTTTTGACCGGGTTATATTAGTTTAGGATCGGGCTTTTGGTGGGCTGTGGAATACATGGATCAGGTATGTGTTTGGTTATTTTGGGTTATAATAGCAAAAGGTCCATTTGGTTTCAACATTTATCACAAGGACCATAATTGTAATTTCTGAATTTGGAGGGGCTGCAAATGGAACTTTCCAAAATATATTATGAGGACAAAACTTGATAACTTCCAATAATACATGGACCATGAATTAATTTTTCCATTTTTACACATCCGGGGACCAAATCTGACAAGTTGCAAAATACAGGGACCAAACATGTAATTTCCACAAACATTTTACCCAAGGACTATATTTGCCAAAATAAGTAACCACAAGACCAAAATTGATTTTTCTTTCAAAAATATCCCTCCAGGGACCAATTCTGCCAATGTTTGAAACTCCAGGGACCAAACTGTAAATTCTCAAAACTTTTCAGATTTTTCACCAAAGGACTAAATATGATAACTTATGATTTCAAAAGGACATTTGGTGATAATTTTCCATATTTTGAATGACCAGGGACTAGTTTTGTAATTTTATGAAAGTTAGGGGACTGAAACTGCCAATTTTGCAAACTTTGTACGTTTTTCAACTGTTTTTACTCATTTTGCATCTAAAACATATAAAACACAATTTTGAAATATTTTTAGTATTTTAATGCATTTCTGAGTGTTTTTGTATGTTTTGCAGTTCGGATTTGACCAAAAATGATGAGTGTTTGAGCACTCAGCAAAAAACTTTTTACAACAGTGGTGAAATTTGTACAGGGTGGGTTTTGAAAACCACTAAACTTAAAACGATTTTAAAACACGCAACAACCTCCCCGGCAGCAGCGCCAAATTTTGATTGGTGCTAAACCGTCAGATATTATTGACCAAGGTCAAATAAGTCAAAGACAGCTCAGTTCCAATTCTCCGTGGATAGTATAGTGTTTCCCCGGGTCGTTATTTCATAGCGAGATTGCAATGGTGATTTTGAAAACGTTTCAGGAATGAGTGGCACTGAGGACAGTAGCCAAAGATGATTGGGAATTGATTATGCTACTGATTATTTGGTATTGGACAATTTGGAATGATATTAATAATAACAGATATATAGATATAATTACAAATGCACAACTTGTGAATCAGATTACAGACAGAGAAAAGTGGGATTTAACAATTTACAAACTACAGGGGGTGCAAGTGAAACTTTTTCAAACTTAAAATAAAAAAAAATTTTAATGAAAATGAAATTATTTTCTTGATTATTTTAATATTTAAATACTAATTAATTAATTAAAACAATTTAAAAAGTGATTTAAATCTAATTTATATTAAACTAAAAATGATAAAGACTACAAATTAAACTAAAAACTTGCAAAAATATTTTCTAGACCTCTAATTGAACTTGAAGAAAGTATAAAAATTAAAAAGAAATATTTTTGTCTTTTTATGGGTTTTCTTTTAATTAATTACTAATTATATTAATTATACTAATTAAACTATTTTAAATTACTAAAAATACTAAAATCACTTAGAAAATTATAGAAAAATTTATAATTAACCATCACAGGAATCCTAAAAAATTATAAAAAGTTTCTAAAAATTATATTTAGACTATTTTACTAATTATTTACTTATTAATTAATTTAAATCTAATTTAACTAATTTAATTAAGAAAACTAGAAAATGAATAGTAGAATTTAAGAAACTATTTTCTAAAAGTCTTAAATGATTTATAAAACCTAGGAAAAATATAAAAACCTACTGTTGTTAATTAACTTTTAAGAAAACTATTTAATTACCAATATTACCTAATTAATTATTTAAATTATTTTTAATTCTAATAATTATCAAACCAAAAGAGAAAAATCTAAGAAAATTATGGAAAATACTTAAAGGTGACAGGAAATTAAGAAAATTATAAAAATGATGGATTACTTATTAATAAGCTAAAAAAGAAAAATTAAAAAGATAGAATCTATTAAATAGAAGCTATCACTAATTTTAAATTTGGTTTTTTGTTGTTTTTCTTTTTGACAGATGAAAATAAGATAAAAACAATAACTTTTTACAAAAACACTTTTACAATAGCTTAAAAATAAGCTGAGTGCACCCCCTTTGTTTCCAAACAGTGGACTTATAGCTTATTAGGACTTATTGCAATGTTGAAAAAGCAAGGAAATGACAAATAAGGATACACAGATGATTACACGCTAGAAATAAGAAAAATTGAACAAAGAAGCACTCTGGAAAAGCTATTGAGAAGCAAATAAGCACTTATGTAATTACAAGGCCAAAACAGGCCAAAACTAAGGTTTTTGGACCTCTGTGGGGTCCACAGAAGTCAAGGTGAGTCCAAATTAAAACTAAAAACTTGAAAAGGGACTGGAAGGCTTCACAATAAGCCAATAAGCAGGGCTTATGGCTTATTAATGAGCTCTGGGTAAGCCTTGGAAGTTGGGGCACACACTGAGTACTCGGTGTTGGTTTCTGAGACAGGCCACAAATATGGGTCAAATAAGCTAAGGGCAAAAGGTCTAAGGGACAAAATAAGCACTCCCTCAATAAGCTGAGGTGGAGAGCTTTCTAAAAAGCTAGGGTACAAGGTGTGGGGTCCACTAGGCTAGTCACAAATCAACTTGGAATTTTGGCCAAAACTTGTGCACAAGGCATGCACTTGCCCTGCAGGTCAAAAGAAGCTTTTGCACAAGCTTATAGAAAAATTCTAAAAATAAGCTGATTATGGGATTTTGTAGACTAGGTGACAAGCTTTAACTTCTGAAAAGATCAAAGTCTCAAACTAAACATAAAAATCACAAATATTCTTCCAAGATTTGGATTTCTGAAACAAATGTACTTTTGACTTTTTGAAATAGAAGGCTTAAGTTGACTTAGATGAACTTTGATCTTGATTTGCTGATTGAAAATGGTTAATTAAGCTAAGGTAAGACTAATTTAAGCTACACCACTCATAAGTGAATGGATTTGGGGCATAAGCCACACTTAATCCAACACAGAGGGTTATATAGACCAATATGAATGTGATTTTGACTTTTTATCAAACAGGACCTGATTATTATTGTTGTTCTGAGCTAAAGTGATCCTAAGTGACTTATGGAAACAAAGATCAACAACAATTGATCACTAGAATACCTAGGATCACACTGATCCAAACACTCCTTAACCTTTGTCTGTTTTGTGTTTTATGAAGCAAATGGGTGTTATGGCTTATTCAACTGATCCAAGACAACTTATTATGATATATTAAGCCTAAATGAACACTTAACCACAGGAAACAACAACAATTGAACAAGATTACTAGATATACTAATTTAACTGCCAATTTAAGAATTTAAAGCAACTATGATTTCCAATAAACAAGATACCGATTTTAAGCAATTATATCACTATTTAACACTAAATAAACACAGAAAAACTAATTAAGCAACTAAATAAGCAATGCTACAGTAATAACTCAGAAATGAATTTGAGGGCTTACAATTTGCATTCTTGCTAACACCATGAACCAAGGACCATGAAACCAATCCTATAGGCCTTCCACAAGACCACTAACCCAGGGCCATCCATTATTTACCCTGCTCCAGCATTCATCTTCATAAACCTGCAACTTTGACCTTTGTTGACTGTTTTTATGTTTTTAATTTTTTATACCTAAGCTGTGTTTTAAAGGTTTCTAAAAGCTTATTTAAGCTTTCTGGGAGCCTATATGATCTTAAGAGTCCATGGATTCTAATAACAACAACAATACAGCTTAAATAAAAACTTGAAATAAATTGAAAATTGCACAAGCTAATATATAACTTGAAATTTGATTTTTATTAATGGAAAACCTTAAAGGTACACTGAAAACAGAGATTACACCAATTTAAAGCTAAATTACACAAGGATAATTTGAAAATTACTTAAATGACCTAAAAATATTAAAATTAATCTAACACCTTCTCTTCTTGTTCTTCTCTTCTATTTATAGGCCTCCATTAGGGTTCCCTTGGTCTTCTGAACAAATCCCACATCAATCTTGAACCGTTGGATCACTGATAGGCCTCTAATTCTTTGCCATGTGTTTTGGCGGGAAAATTAGGTTTGATACCAATTGGGGACTGTGGAGTGTTGGGGTGGGTTTGCATTAATTGTGGATGTTTCGTAGTGTTTAGGGATGGTAGATGGGGCGGTGGAAGCAAGTGGTGGTGAGGTGATTAGGGTTGATGTGACCTGCAAGTGGAGGGGTGAGAGGGAAGGGAAGGATGAGGTGTTTGTTTGACCGGTTTGACCTCAGGGTCAAATGTTGACCCTGGGAATTATAATGGGTGGTGGGCTGGTGTGGAGTTGGGCCAGAAATAGGGGAGTGGGCTGGGTGTTTGTTTATGGATTGAATTTGGTTTGGGATTTATGATATTAAGGGTCCGGTTTGTTTGTAACTTTGCACAAGGACCAATTTTGTAAATACCGCAAAGATGAGGGGTCTGATGTGGCACTATTCCAAAGTATTTCATGGGGCGTATTTTGCCATATGAGGATACTATAAGGACCTGTGTTGAATTTTTCACATATGAAACCCCAGGGACTAATTCTGCCAAATCACCAAACTTCAGGGACCTGATCTGTAATTTCACCAAACTTTGCAACCAAGGACCATTCCTGCCATAAATGAGAAGTGCAAGGACAAAATTTGTTTTTCTCAAAGTTTTAATATCCTAAGGACCATTTTTGTCAATTTTCAAAGTTCAGGGACTAAACTTGCAATTTTGTGAAACTTTGTACCAAAGGACTAAATATGTAACTTTTTGATTTAAAAGGACCTTTGGTGACTTTTTCAAGTTTTTTAGAATAACCAGGGACTAGATTTGACAACTTTTGAAAGATGAGGGACTGAAACTGCCAATTATACAAACTTTGTTTATTTTTCATCTGTTTTTGATTATTTTGCATCTGAAACATATAAAACACATTCCTGGGATATTTTCATTATTTTGATGCAATTTTGAGTGTTTTTAGATGTTTTGGCAGCTCAGAATAGGTAAAAATGATGAGTATTTACACACTCATCAGTAGCCAACCACGTACTAGGTGAATATAAAGCCAAGGATGAACATATGATCCAATACCTTGAAAAAAACAAGTCTCTAATTAAGAATTTTGATAGGTTCACCATCAAACAAGTCCCTAGATAAGAAAACAGGAAAGCTGATGCGCTTAGCAAGATCGCATCTACAAGCTTTGCACACCTATCAAAACAGGTATTGGTGGAAACTCTAAAAAAACAAATCAATCTCGGAGATGGAAATATCCACGGTGATAGAGGAACAGGATCCTACGTGGATGACACCTATCATTGAATTTATAAGCAAAGGAATCTTACCACAAGATCAGAAGGACGCTCGTAGGGTACGGCGTACAGCACAGAGATTTGAACTCCGAGATGGCGTCCTATATCGACGTTCATTCCTACAACCATGGCTCCGGTGCGTTGGACCTCTTCAAGCAGATTACGTACTCCGAGAAATTCACTCTGGTTCATGTAGCACGCACTCAGGACCACGGTCTATAGTGGCACGCGCCCTGCGGTCAGGATACTATTGGCCTACTATGCACCGCGACGCACGGGATATGATAAAGAAATGCAGTGATTGCCAAGTCCACAGGCCAATCCCGCGCCGACCACAACAAGAATTAGCCCCCATTACCTCACCATGGCCATTCCATAAATGGGGTATTGACATCGCAGGCCCTTTTCCAGTTGCCGCGGGAGGGCTTAAATTCCTCATCGTAGCTATAGACTATTTTACTAAGTGGATTGAGGCAAAAGCAGTGGCAAGCATCACGGACAACCATGTCAAACGCTTCGTGTGGGACAACATTGTATGTCGCTTCGGACTACCTAGAGAGATTATTTCGGACAACGGAAAACAATTCTGTGACAACCCATTCAAAGATTGGTGCGCGCAATTAAACATTACACAACACTTTGCTTCAGTTAAGCACCCACAAACCAATGGCTTGGTTGAACGCGCGAATCGCAGTCTAGGCGAAGGAATAAAAGTGCGCCTTGACAGACATAAAGGAAGGTGGGTGGACGAATTGTCACATGTTTTATGGGCGCACCGCACGACAATTGAAACCAGCACCGGAGACACGCCATTCTCTCTTGTCTATGGGACAGAAGCCGTCATACCAGCCGAAATTGGAATGCCAACTATCCGTACAGCAGAAATAAACATCACAACAAATGACGTTGAGTGGCGCATAGACTTGGACCTGCTGGAAGAAAGGCGTGAACGCGCAAGCAAAAGCTAAAGCAAAGATGAAGAAGTATTATGATGCAAAAGTCAAACACACCTCTTTCAGGCCAGGAGACTTTGTATACCGCGCCAATGATGCAAGCCACGCAGAAGACATGGGCAAACTTGGACCCAAATGAAGGACCCAATGAGGTCACAGGTGTACTAGGTAATGGTGCATACAAGTTGCGCGATATGGAAGGCCACGAGCTGGCACGCACTTGGAATATCTGCAATCTCAAGAGATGCTATCTTTAGGAAAGGCTACGGCCCACACACAGACAATCTTACACTTTAGTACGTGCCTAATAAATGTCTGTCTTTGAATTTTCTTTTTTTTTTTTAGGAATTGTCTTTTATCTTCAAAAACTTGCAAGTATTAATAAAACGTTGTGGTTTCTAGCTAACTCCATAACACATTTAACTTTATTGCGCACATTTTTTATTATGTTTCAATATTGTTATTTTATATTTTGCCTACATGGCGTGCATACACTTATTAAAGATCTACGATGGCAGAAAGGATGAGTAAACCTACTAACTAACTCGTTGAGTAAGAGGGTTGCAAACCCATCAACACTGGATCACGCATCCTTGCTAAGCACCTTACTTTCAAGACGTTGAAGTAAGTTTAAATGCGCATTTCACGACGAATACGCAACATACATTGTATATGCTTAGTAATACACGAGCCAAGACTCTTGGTCATTTTGATATAGCCTTTGCAAAACAACGCAAGTCTATCTTCACATTTATGATTTTTTAAGTTATACACTTAATATAAATCATTTTAAGTATGTCGCGGTTTCAATTTGACTCTTGGATGATCTTTTACACAAAAGAAAACAATCTAAGTACAAATAACAAGGCGTACGAAATAAGATAAACATTATCATTCATAAGAACTACGCGTTTATACAAGTTATAACTACAAAAATCCATACATATCTAAATGCTATGAGCACGTCTATGACTTGAGCTACTAGCTGTAGATGCCAACTCCCCAGCCTCACCCAGCCTCCTTAAAAGACTGTTATCCTCCTGATATACCGTTGGCACGCTAACAGGAATTCCATCAGACCTGGGGAGATGGGTTGCGCCAACACCACAAAGAATGGCCTTTCCCCTCACGCCTTTCTTACGAGCAGCTCTTGTCTCATGCGCCTCTAAGAATTTCTTCAAAGAAATCTCCTTCTCAAGAGCGAAGGGATTGAGCATGTGGCGGGGGCGAGCAAAGACAGGCACCTTCAGCTGCGACTCGTCTTGCTTCAGAAAGAAGTCAGGGTGCACCTCCGCATCTTCAGCTATATGTCTGGCCAGAGTTAGGCCCTGCATGATCACACTGATGGGATAATCCTGATCACGCTCCAAGCGGGCAATATGAGGAAAATCGAAGACCTTCATATTCTCGATGGCCTCCACCAGCTCATCAAAAGCATCTGCCTTATACTCAGGCACCTCTGCAAGCGACACAGTCATCATTTTGCTCTCAGAAAGCTCCTCCACAGCCTAGGCCTTGCCACGTGACATGGCACACTCCACGACCTTCCCAAAAGCCTCTACAACCTCCTGGGACTCTAGAGTGCCCATGGCAGCCAAGCGCAGACTATGGCTGATCAGCCACCTGCACACGTAACAACGCACGTGTTAGTAGGTATCAAGGCACTAAGTGGTAAACACAAAATTCACAAAGAAAATACATACCTGCGCTCAGCAATAGTGGACATAAGATGAGGATATAATTCCTCATCGTACTCTATACTCAGCTTACGGAGCTTGCTCTCCTGTATCTTCAGAGCGCCCTCCACACGCTCGCACAGCTCATCAAGGTGGGCGAAATGCTCGGTTTTCTTTTCTTGAAGGTACTTTAAACCCCAAGAGAAGTTCGCCCTTTACTGATGCATCTCACCGAGCTCTCGCTTCACCTCAGCTAGCAGAGACAGCTTCTCATCTGCGAGCCTCCTAGAATATGCAGAGGTGGACTCTACATCTGCCCGCGCATCAGCCAACTGCGCCCTAAGCATAGCAATCTCCTCATCCTTCTGAGCGAGACTGCTACCTTCATCAACATACCGCACCTTCAGCTGAGTAACCAACTCAGCTTGACGCTCAGCAGCAGCACCAAGCTCTTCCATCAGCCGCTGGCCCGCTGCATAGACACCTCTTCATTCGCCCTCACCGGCTCCTCCACATGAACATGAGCCGCTTGGGGCGGCACCAACCCCTCAACGAACGCTGCATCACCCCCTGCAGCACTGTCGCTACAAGAAAACACAGAGAAGTCAAGAAATGGCAGTGCGTAAAACACATATTTATACATAGAAAACTAAAACAAAGGTTACTTACATAGGAGGAGAAGTCTCAGCATTCTCCTGCGCAGCAAAAGACAATGACGTCTCCTCATCTGTGGACTCATCCACAATGATGGTATGACGTCTGCGCTTGGAGGTACCGTCACCACCATCATCAGCAGCTTTGCGCTTAGAACCTTGGCGCTCCTCTTCAGAGTCAGTGTCCACTTTGAGGATCCCAACACTAGCGGGCGACTCAGCGCACACAAGCTCAGGTGCCACCACTCCCTGTGCAGGCACAGTCTGCACTGGTGTCGCATTCATAATCGGCTGAGATGCGTCTAAAGACTCTTCCTGTCCAAGCTCTAGAAGGCGTCCAACGGTAGCCTCCAAGACGGGCACTTCACCTTCCCTCAAAGGGCGCACGCCCACGGTAACCTGAGTAGGCTTGGTCAGCTTCACTAAGGAGAATAGATATATTTCTGCGCAACATATAAACACACAAACGGAGGAACAAGTTAGTTGATAAAAATCTTAATATACAAGAGCGCTTACATTATAAAGGCGAGGATAATAAAGGACAAGCACCCACCCCGGCCGCGTTCATCTAGAAATGTCGGCACTTCATCACTTGCGCCGAAGTAATTGCGACTCATCCCCATATGGACCAGAAATTCCTCGGGATAGGAATTGATTGGGATACGGTTACCACTAATGGTCTCCGCGTCCACCACGCTGTACGTACCGGGATCTGGGCACTCATCCTTTGAAAGCATCCCTTGGGTATAAAACCCAGAGAGCGTGGTGAATACCCTATCATCTATCTAGAAAAATCTCTCCCACCAACCCCTAAGGGCATCTATTTTTTCAGTATAGCACTGATAGCGCCCTGGGCGCTTGAAAAATGTCACCCACCCGTTTGACCATGACGTGTGGTAAAACGCGCGGAAAAGGTTGATAGTAGGCCTCACTGCGAGTAAATTACAGTTTACCTTGAAATTGGTTATTTTCGCCGCACCTATGTGCAGGCGGTAAAAGTTGAGCACGTCGCTCAAAAATAGGGATATAGGCACGCGCTGGTTTGCAAATTCGAAGAAGCGCGTGTATACCCCTATCTTCCCCTCAAGGAAGTCCGCAATGCATGCGTCGGCATCCGGTAATTCCAGATGCACCTCGAGAGGAATAAAATAGTCGGAGGTGAACTGACGAAGTTCATCCTCGTCCATCTCAGAACGGAACTCTTCTAACTGACGGGCCATTTTTTATAGAATGCGCACGCATAATTACCTCTCGAAGATAGTAGTTTTCTTGAAGAAAGATTTTTTAAATAGGGAAAATGGCGTTTTTCACTGTGGTTAAAACAGTGAAATGAGGAGCCCCTTATATAGGGTTTCCTCTTGCATCGGATGGATGACACGTGGATCCCACTATCTCCATCGTGTGGTGGAATACAAACCCATACATGCACTTTTTCACGTCCTCCAAGGGACACGTGGGACACTTAAAGGCTAGATACACCGTATTGCATTTTTGGCGGGAAAAACTAGAAACTTCCCCGCCACGCTTGCTGCTAGTATTTCTAAGTCTAGCATCCGCGGTTAATACCCACGCATACTAGACTGGGGGGACATGATAACGTATAGTCTATATTCGGGTCACGGACCCAAATGATAGACATTACTAACGCCCAAACCCGCCACGAGTGGGCTACCATAATAGTGATTGGGCCAGTATGTTAACGGTTTGGGCTCACGAAAGCCCAAGCCCAAAGTTATTTATAGTTGTGATATGAATATCTCTTATTTAAGGGATATATATCCTAATCGGATATAGACCAAAGAGTAAGGCGCACGTATCCAATAAGGATTCTGTGCCTATATAAACAATATCATAACTCTCGTTAAAGGTACAGCTTTGCAACCCTAATTCTTCTACATAACCCTAAAACTGATTACTTACTCTCACGCCGGAGGATAATCGTGGGAGACAATCCCACGATAAGCCTAACGGTGTTTGTTTGTTTTCTTAGTGCACAGGTCTCAAGCATTAAGATCGAATTGGTAAGAGAACAGGAACCCAAACAAGGAACGCCCAACTTTTGTATCAACAGTGGGGGTCTTTGAAGGTCGTTGAGCATTGTTTTGGACGAAAGGGTCGGCCTCCTGACCTAGTTGGTTTTTTTTTTTTTTTTTTTTTTTTTTTTTTCTCTCTCTCTCTCTCTCTCTCTCCTTTTGTGTTTATTATTATTATTATTATTTTGGAACGACAAATTTATTAAAACTAGCAAAGGATTAAAAGAAATTATGGAGTACAAATTAAGTAAACTGTGACTTTGCAACCAAGTGACCTAGTTGAGATTGGACTTACTACGACAAGAACACTAAGTAAAAGACGTTTGAACAATATCATCAAAAAGAGAATCCCTTCTATGTTGGTTATTGCCGAAAAGGAACTAATTTCTGAATCTTCATAGAAGCCACCACATGACATAACATACGCCTTCAAGGATCTCCTTCAAATGATTAGGCATCCTAACATTGATGAGCCAAATGAGCCAATCATCATAAGAAGAGAGATTAGAATCTTCAAGCTCCCACCAACGAAAAAACAATCTTCTTAGATACAAACTATCGAACAAGAGAAGAAGATATGTGAAGTGGATTCCACTCCCGCATTGCATAAGGGGCAAAGAATACAGTTGAGCTCGAATCCTCTTAAAGAGATATTCAACCGGGTAGGAAGCTTATCCGAGCGAACTTTCCAAGCAAAAATGTTAACCTTAATGGGGATCACCTTAACCCACCTTGTAGGAACCTCCTCCTTTGGAAGAAAACAATCGTCAATGAGATTATGAACCGAGCTAACCGAAAAATCACCTGAACCCTCTAAATTCCACACCCAACGATCAATCATCTGAGGATGAACAAGGTCCGAGATACGAGAAAGGATCTGATTTTGTTGAACCTCTTCAACAACTCCTCTAGGTTCACGACGATAAGTAGGGGTCAAGCCAAGATTCATCTTATCAGCCACATTGATTTGCTTACAAAACTCCAGAGCATAAATCCTTGGATATTGAACTTTCAATGCTACATCCTCTAGGTTCCCGTGTGTTTTATTAATTAAAAGGGAATTTTTGTAAGGTATTTTTGTAGTATAGGTCGTTTTATTGTGCTTAAAAGGTCGTCTGTAGGTCACATGAGATAGAAAAGTGCTGCGACGAAAGAAATGAAAGTCGTTGAAGGTCCTTATTGTGCCTAGCCTAAACGCCGAGTTAACCTTGTCAAATGTTTTATATCTTGAAATGTCACTACCACATTTAAACATTTCCCATCCTTACGACATTACGCATAAGTATATATTACCTCTATTCCAAAATAATTGTCCTTATTTGACTTTTTAAAGTCTTAATTTCTCAACTTTGATCTTTAACATTTTTTATACGTGTTATATAATAATTGATGAAAAATTATACTAATGAAAAAACATTTAAAAATCAATCCATTCATATATTTTACATCAATTATTATATAACACAAACAAAAAAAATTAAGATCAAAGTTGAACAAAAAAAGACTTCAAAAAGTCAAAAGAGGACAATTATTTTAGAACGGAGGGAGTAGTTTTTACAATTTTTAACATCTCTTGTACATTTTAGATAATTGAAGGTTAAAATTGTAAATTAAGTGTTTAGGGTGAAATTAAATAACTAAATCAGAAGGGTTAGCATTGTGTCATGTAGATTTTGCTTATCTTTTGACAAACACAACATACAAAATATTTAAAATAATACTAGTAATAATTTTATAATTTTATAATTTTATAATCAAATAATTCATCTAAGTTACAAGAACAATTTTTTTTCAACTTTTTTTTTTTTTTTTTTTTTTTTTTTTTTTTTTTTTTGCGCATCTCCATCTATAACTTTATTTTTAATAATAACAACAATAGTTTTTACCAACGCACTGCTTGGTTCAAACTTGATAAAAGGAAAGGGAAAGACAATGATAATAGTGGGGAAAATGAAAAGGAAAGAAAAGCATTATTCCCAATTTATTAAGTAATGACCTATTATCAACTATTAGGTAATTAGTTATTGCATGATATTCTATCGAATATATTTTTTATTATCTTTCTCATTCCCCATCTTAATAATCCCTTGCTCAAAGTTTAGTAGGAACCTACAAACGCACATCATTGGAGTTTCTCTTCAAATTTAAAACGGCTTTACCAAAGAACTTAAATCAAGTACATGAGCATCACCGTATATTAAGGATAGTATGCTCACACTACATCATTAAAGGTTAAAGTTAAGAGTTTTTTTTTTTTTTTTTTTTTAGCCTAAACATTTATTATCTCTTATTATAGAAGTCAATAAAAATTCATCTCTCTCGATTAAGAGGATAAAAGAGATATCTTTTCAAACCACTTAATTTATTAAATAACCCATAGGTTCCTTTAACAAAATGTGTGATTCTAAGAGCCTATTGTATGGGGCGTTTTCGTCAAAACGCGAGCACCACACCACTTGTAGCATTTTCGTGTGTGGCGCGTTCACACCAGCCCAAACGGTCATGTATATACCTTCTTTTTTCTTTTTTTTCTTCTCATGTTTAAACGTTGAGTAAAAAAAAAAAAAAAAAAAAAAAAAAAAAAAACTCACTTTTTCATTTGGAGCATAAAAATATCCACTTTTTTCGAAATTCTATACGATTCACCATTTTTTATGACATTCTTGCCGATATAGCTCTGAAAACTCCATTTGTAGTAAATGAGGATTTCAACCCGCGCATTGTCTCTATACGATACCATTACACGCACCGGAAATACCAGTTATTTCTAACAAAGGATCGGTAAATTTTTTTTATATGAAAACAGTTTTCTTAAGAATTTTTTATTATAAATACAGTAAAACGTTGACTAAATCGAACGTCGAATATTTATTTTGGTTCCGGTTGCTAATACATTCTCTGCTGTCAGGAATGACAAGCACTTTAATTTGGCCAGTCTCTTCCGGATCGAGTGAAAGTGGAAATGCAACAAGTCTTCCGGCTTTGGTATCTTCCTCGAGCAGTGAATCATTGGCTACGTTTAGAGCCGAAATCGCAGCCGAGAGAACGAAGCTAAAGTTTATGCTCGCATACGAAGTCTCCAGAGCCGTGATTACTACAACCTTCCACCCCATAATAATCCTTGGGGTATGAGGGGTCGCACTGTGGCAAAGCCAGTTTATTGTATGTTAATTTGACGGTCATAATATTTATTGTTGGACATTATACAAAAATGTATTATCAAAGTGTCAAACACATTGTTAAGAAAGAAATACCTACTTCATTTAACATACAATCCTAAAATGTACAACATCACAACACATCCTGCTACATTTATCACATACAAAGGATAATACCTTGAAATAGCAACATAACATATCCAACTACATGTAAATACAACAACATCCATATCGAATTTTGTAAGTTGTTGTCATAACTGTTGGTTTCATAACTGTTACCACTTAGAAAAGGAAATTGAATTTTTCATCCGAGAATCTAGTGTATTTATAGTAAAAAAATTACTTTGGGGATGACATGTTGCTATATAAATTGAATTTTCAAAGACAATATACAATTCAGATCATCTTCTGAGATTGATCATCTTTAGAATTCCCAATCTCATTAAGGAACTATTGTTATATGTGAATTGGGGTTTTTTTTTTCAGCTTGCCATTGATGTCGTTATGGTGGGATCTTTGTGCACCGCAGAACCGAGACTTTTGACTAGACAAATTACGTGCATAATAGGTTCATATTTGGTTTGTAGCACTATCAATACATTAAATATCATTAGCTAGGATAATTCAGTTTTGCGCTTACTTGATTATGTGCTATATAATGCAAGCGTGTTTTGTACCCAATACCATATCCGACCACATACATAAATATTCATGCTACGGTTATTAATAAATTGTTATCTTTTGTATCTACGCTAACCAAGAAATGTCAACAGGACATGCTAATATTGGGGTGAGGAGAATGGATGAAATCGATCAAAAGGTTCTGCATGTTGGTTAGGGGAGGGTTACGCTACGAAGTATGGCCAAATTAGTAGTCCACTTATGGAACCCAAACCAACCATTTGTGCAGACGACGTCGTTTGGAAGGGAAAAAGGCGATTTCACAGGGGAGGGGCGTGTCTTCATGGGTCGTTGACTTCCCTCACATTCACCAACAAAGAAGATCCTTAATTACTTCCATAATGACATGGCTTTTGTTGCCATATATGAGTGAGTTTCTTAAGCTTGGATTCATAAGTAAGAAGAAAGTTTAATTGCATTTAAGTGATACCGTTTTAGTTTATACAAATCAGTTTATGTCGTTAATTGATTAACCTAGATTGTTTGAAATCTCATTTCAATCTCAGTGACAGTATTCTGCTTACATTTGGTGCACTTCTTAGAAACAAGCGTCAGTTCGCTATGTTCCACTGGCTCATCAAATCGCTAAGCTTGCGAGAATGATGCAAGCTATAGTTTACTTTTTACCAAATAATATTACTTTTATCTAGAAATCCTCACGATGTGTTGAGTGCCTGATATAATCTTAGGCTTCGTCACGTAATGCTTTAAGATTATATCAGGCACCTTTAACGTTTCTCGAGAATCTTTAAATGCATAGTTTTTTCATTGTGTTCAATTTTTGGGGAAAAAAAATACCTTATTCAACTGCCATGAAACAAATTCGAGTTCACTGTCGTCTTGGAGGATGTGACCTGTTGGTAATTGATGCGTGGGAATTGCACCAGGCTTTACCTCTCAAGGGATCTTGAGAAGCTTACAACCCCCAACAGGCAGTGTACCTGATCGATGTAGTATAGTATAATGACTAGTACCGGGGGATTGATCGTTCAGCTAGGAATAGTGTCGCTAGGATTACAAAACCTAAAGACTAGGTCTAGAGATGAGGGATGATTCTTTTGTATTTTTAAATTTTTTAGAAAGCAAATTAAAATCTCGGGTTTGAAGGAGTTTGGCGGAATTAGTTGCTAGTCAACTAACCCAATACTAAGATGCAATTAAAATAAAATAATAAAAATGAAAATAAAACTAAATTATATGAAAGTTGTGAGCAATATGTGGGAGAATTGTGTTTACTTAGATTTCACTACTCCCTAGATATATTTTACACGTTAATTACTTGTTATAGTTGCGTGGATGACAGATTGTATTCCTTAATACCATTCATGGGGTGGCGTACTTACTTCCCCAATCCTATGAGTGCCTACTTCACTCCTATGCCGAGCCGGCTAAGAAGCTCCTAACATGGGATCATTAGAATTTACTCATGCATTAAATACAACCAATAAAACCTAGTACACATCGGTTCATGTTTCCTAAGACGTTCAAGCATGTTACACAATCGAGATCTGCCAGTTTTCTTAAGCCTAACATTGAAATCATTCATCCAACACAACCATAAACAAGTAATCAAAACATAATTAACATCTAGGTTTCATTAGATCTAAGCAAATACTAGATCTAGCCTAGCATGTTGAAATCAAGACAAGTAAAAGATATAATCAACCAACACATAGACATATTGATTGAATTAAAGAGAAGAATTATCTTAATAGCACATGAAAGGATTCAAGGGGTGAAAACCCTTGAAAGTACTGTAAAATATGACCTAGGGTTTACAAAGTTCGGCCCTAGTTTTCTCCACACAAGTTCCTCTCTAATGAATGAAAAATAGAAAACTATATATAAAGTTTAGTAGGTGACGGCGTCAAGAACAAATGTCTGACGCCGTCATATCGCCGCCAAATAGTTCCTCGGACTGCCTAGATCTGGGTCTGACGCCGTCATGTAGTCTCCTTATGCAGGCTGTCACACATTTAACTCTTGACGCCCTTGTTGTAACGCCATCAGGTTTGCACTGGGTCGTCACCACTTTTACTCCTGACGCCGTCAGGGTCTTCCTCTTGACGCCGTCAGGTACTGTTCTCAGCATGGAAAATTAAGTCTTTGGCGTTTTCTTCACTTTTATGCTCCAAAAACGTCCGAATTGCTTCCTTTTCCAGAATTCACTCCCAAAGTATCTAAAATCACAAAAGGAACGATTTAGAATAATATTTGATCAAATAAATTCAATTTCGGGCTTAAATGACCCCCTAAAAGTGGTTCATTTTTCGCCTCATCATATACCCTTACACTTGAGATTTGCTTGTCCTCAAGCAAATGCGCTTTTATTATAATCAAAATACAAGTTAGGGTCATTTAACACTAATATAAAAGTAATTACAACAAATAATCATTCCACTAAAGACCAAAGACAAGCACGGAGGTCATACACTAGCACCTCACAAATAGTGTTTAGATACTCACATCTCTCGGGTGTAATAAAGTAATATCACAATATGGAAATGGAAAACATCTCTCACTAGCTGTCATAACAAAATAGATTACCATAGGCTTGGGAAAGGATCAAACCTCCACCACATGGCGTAAGCACCAAGGATAAACTATCAAAGAGGTCTTTTAAAGGGTTGTAACGTTAGGTTTAGGGATATGGAATACACGGTTTTGTTGGATATAGGCAGTCTTTACTGGTGGCGAGTTAACAATCTTGGTTAATTACATGTACAATATGGCGTTGCTAAGCCAAGACTAGACTCGACTTAAGCTAATAAATGAAAAATAACAAAAACATAAAATGAACATAGAATGAAACGGGATGGTAGTCCGTATGTTTTTTTTTTTTCTCTTTTCTCTTTTCTATTTTTTTTTTTAATTAACTCTTACCCTACCATCCAAAATAATACATCATAGGGAATGAATATTCCTCTTACACTTGAATTTTTACATACTTTACAATAAACTAATCTAATGACTCGAATTAAGAAAATCAAAACACTTGGAGTACTTTTAAGATAAATGCACATATGGGGGCAATATATGATGTTCTTCCCATTACTCCATAAAATAAGTACTTTACCCATGAGTCCCAATCGTCCCAAAACAATATGTACAAGGATATGACTCGACTTAGCAACCATGTAATCAATAAGATAATTAATTTAGGGTTTAAACAAATAACAATAATGCACTAAAGATGAGTGCATACACGGAAGGTTAAGGCGATTTGGTTGTACATTTAAGTGTGGTGTAACAAATTCTTCCTTTAAGTAAGATGGTTAAAGTTAGAAACGAAAAGATAGGCTCGGAGGGGTGTACTAGGGGTTTCGTGTACTAAAAATGAGTACAACGTTAAGGTGTTGGAAAAATTAATTGACTTAACTAGCAAAGTAATATGACTTAAATGGTCAAGTAATTATGATACGGGTTTAACACAAGGGTGATCCTAATGCCTCTTATCATGTAGTAAATCCTACTACACGAATGTAGTCTCACTAGCGGTCTCGGGATGCATTACTAACGCAAGTTCTAGAATCAAAATGCTACCGGTACACTCATAAGCACTAATAATAAATGCTTTTCCTATCAAATCTAAAGGCGAACCTCACATATTTGGGTGGAAAATTTTTCTGAATAGTACGGTTATGTGCTATTCATACAATCTCCTATCCATGAGACGCTTGCTATGGCTAAAGTTTCACTGCTAAATGTTGTAAAAAAATTTAAATTTGGCGCTAAAATTACACTAACAAGTATTTCTCATAGTTTTATTACACATCTACCATCAAACAAACAAACTCAAGCGAAAGTGTATCTGTAAGGTATCATCATTTTACCCTCCCCTTGCACTTAGGATGAACATTGTCCCCAATGTTCAAGTAAAGAATGTAAAAGTGAAATAAGTAAAACAAATGAAATCAAATACTCCCCTGATTCGCTCGGTATGGATAATAAGGTGGCAAGGTTAGATCTTCCTCCAAGAAAATGAACAATCAAAGCTTCCCTTTCAGAAAAATAATCATCTTCTTGTCATACATAACCTGTAAATCCTAAGAAAACAGACAAGGCAACCTCGCATAAAATCGGCGGCAATCTACATATACTAATAAATCCTAGAAAACAAAGTAAGATATAATGCTTGTGGAATGATGTTTGCAGATTTCCTGGAGATTATAAAACTAATAATTCAACAAAAACTTTAAGACTCCGTTAGAAAAACAAAACTGGTAAAATTTCCAGATTTTTGCACGTGACGCCGTCAAGAGTAAACTCGTGACGCCGTCAGAAGTGACCTGCAGAAATTCTTATGCTAAGTTTCCGAAAAATTTTTGGAAAAACTTGGTCCTACTTCCTGGAAAATCCTGCAAAACATCATTATGACTCGATATAAGCATTTGACTCAAACAATTACTAATATACATGTTCACTTAGTATTGTGGAGAATCATGATCGGTTTTGTTTCTTAAAAAAATATTTGGGGTATCCCCTTACACTTATCTTTTGCAAAAATACCTTTGGGTGAAGTTAAGACTAAGCCAAACAACAAAGTAAAGTATTTCCACTATTTTAGTTTTGAAACATGATCTACCAACAATAAAAATAAAGCATGCATACGGAAGCAAATAAAATCAAATAAACAAACAAACAAATAAATAAATAAATAAAGCTTGGGTTGCCTCCCAATAAGCGCTTGTTTTTGTTCGAGTCACGAGCCTGACTCTTCCCTTATTTAACGGAAATAGGAGAGGTTTTCCCTACACTTAGGATTAAGTGCAGGTGATAGTAGCGATACACACCATCTTGGTGGAAGTATGCTATGTGAGGAAAGAGTGGTGGATGAGTTATATGCTCAAAGGGCTGTGCTCCTATCATCATAACCTTACTTAATTCAATCGGGTTAATGAGTGAATTAAGATTTTCTCCTAGAAAGGGATCATTTTCAATCAACTTCAAGAGATTACTAGTTGGGGATCCATCTTGACCTAATAAACCCGGTTTAAACCCATAATGTTTCTTGTGATCAATCATAAATGGGTGATGAAAGCATGTAAGTTCATTTTCCACTCCTATAGTGGCTTCCTCTCTACAAGGCTTAGAGTCTACTACCTTTATCCTAAGACTACCCGGACTATATGGTTTGATGGGTGGATCGGAACCTATCTCAATTCCTAAATTCACATCCAAGGATGGAAGATTAGGTAACGGTTTTGGTTTAGGCTCCGGTTCATCAAAACTAGGAACTTCCTTAGAACTAAAAGAAAGGTCATCACTACAATTGTTAAAACCTATATTCTCTAGTTGTGCTTGATCCAAGGGTTCTACCTCTATTGGGGTTCCTATAGTCTCTTCTACTTCTTCCGAGTAAGTCACGGGTGGTATGTGTGCCTCAAATAATGGTAGGACTTGTGGGGTACTTTGTGGGCTTAGATTTTCAACTCTATCCTCCATCTTATCAAGATTACCAATGTGTTCAGCTTGTATTGTGGTGAAATCAAACCACTTCGTGCACCCAGTTATCTCATCTATACGCTTATCCCCAAACAATCTTCTTGCTTGTACCCTTAAACTTGCTATCAATTGATCCGTAACAACGTTTGTTGGGTTGTCCGTTTTTTTTGGCAAGTTTGGCACAATTCTCTATGGTTTCGCATTCTTCATTAACACTTAATCCCCAAAGGTCCCCATCTGCGGTATGGTCAATGTCCATTTTGGTATAGTGGTCGACACGATGGTAAAATATTTCAATTTGGGACTACAGATCGAAATTATGATGAGGGATTTTTCGGAGTAAATATTTAAAACGAGCCCATGCATCATAGATAGGTTCATCTTCATGTTGTTTAAATATCAAGATTTCATTAGGAGTGGGTGAATTTTGTGGTCGGTAGTATGGTGGATTCGCGTTCTCCATAATGGTGAACGGAATAGTCAATGAAAATAACTAACAAACACACAAAGAAAAAGATAGACTAAAGAAAACCTAGAAATAAAAATAAAATCTTACTAGAAAGGAATCTAGCAAGTAGACCTAATAAAAAGAGATTCTAACCTAGACAATAACTATTCCCCCGGCAGCGGCGCCAAAAACTTGATGCGTGAGAATTGCACCAGGCTTTACCTCTCAAGGGATCTTGAGAAGCTTACAACCCCCACCAGGCGGTGTACCTGATCGATGTAGTATAGTATAATGACTAGTACCGGGGGATTGATCGTTCAGCTAGGAATAGTGTCGCTAGGATTAGAAAACCTAAAGACTAGGTCTAGAGATGAGGGATGATTCTTTTTGTATTTTGATATTTTTTAGAAAGTAAATTAAAATATCGGGTTTGAAGGAGTTTGGCAGAATTAGTTGCTAGTCAACTAACCCAATACTAAGATGCAATCAAAATAAAATACTAAAAATATATAATCAGGCCGTCACACATTAGATCTAAGCAAACACAAGATAGATCTAGCCTAGCATGTTGAAATCAAGACAAGTAAAATATATAATCAACCAACACATAGACATATTGATTGAATTAAAGAGAAGACTTATCTTAATAGCACATGAAAGGATTCAAGGGGTGAAAACCCTTGAAAGTACTGTAAAATATGACCTAGGGTTTACAAAGTTCGGCCCTAGTTTTCTGCACACAAGTTCCTCTCTAATGAATGAAAAATAGAAAACAATATATAGAGTTTAGTAGGTGACGGCGTCAAGAACAAATGTCTGACTCCGTCATCTCGCCTCCAAATAGTTCCTCGGACTGCCTAGATCTGGGTCTGACGCCGTCATGTAGTCTCCTTATGCAGGCCGTCACACATTTAACTCTTGACGCCCTTGTTGTGACGCCGTCAGATTTGCACTGGGTCGTCACCACTTTTACTCCTGACGTTGTCAGGGTCTTCCTCTTGACGCCGTCAGGTACTGTTCTCGGTATGGAAAATTAAGTCTTTGGCATTTTCTTCACTTTTATGCTCCAAAAACGTCCGAATTGCTTTCTTTTCCAGAATTCACTCCCAAAGTACCTAAAATCACAAAAGGAACGATTTAGGGTAGTATTTGATCAAATAAATTCAATTCCGGGGTTAAATAACCCCCTAAAAGTGGTTCATTTTTTGCCTCATCAGTAATCATTAAGGTATCTACTTATCATAACTAAAAATGAAATATATGTATTTACTTCATATAAGTTGGATTGAATCTCCATATGTACCATGTATTTCTTTTTGAACTGAACATTGAATGTGGGTTTATGTGTGTCATTTGGTTTAGATTATGTATGATGTGAGTTGTTGGTTAATGGGTTTTTAGATTAATAACTTCAAGACGTAGCTAATAACTTCCTTTAATGTAGCATTTCGTTTGTTGTTTAGTTCAGTACTTTATATGTAGTAACCAATGTATCGTAAATGATTTTCCCTTTTCATGTCTATTTTGTGTTCAGGGCAGTCAAAATATGTCACGTACAAATATTAGTATAGGATGCGGAGGACCTAATAAGTAGAGACTAATTCGTTTCCATATAGTTTCCAGATGAATGTCCAGCTACTGTGAAATTTGTTACTGCATTGCTTATTTTACACCAATCAGGAGGTATACTTTCCTAAGTTTAAAGTCGAAAGTTATTTGTTGATCTCTATATTTAAGGATTTTTATGATAGATGTTTTCGTTTATTATTGATAGACGGATAGTAATTCTGATAAAGTGTCTGAGTCGGACTTCACTAGATCAGAAATTCAAGCGAAAAAATATAAGATGTGTTACTAGTTGAGGAATGGAGCATTAAAGATTAGTTGTCCCTATTTCCGTTTGCATTCCCTCGCCTTTTAGTTTAGCTATTTAAATTTATTTTTATTATGTACATATTGACACAACCATGGTACAACCATGTTCGCTTATATATAACCGAATGTTAGTGCTTTACAATTATGGCTAATAGCTCAATTAGGAACATGAGCAGGACCAAATATGACCGGTTATACCAATTTTTTGGAACAGTAATATATAAACACGTTTTGATAGACCGGCTGCATTTAAGATGCATTTAGGAAAAATTGATGTTTTTTTTCAAAATTTAACACTAGATTGAAAAAATTCATATGGTATCGAGCACCCACGGAAATCCCTTGGTTCCGTCCCTGAGCTCAATATATATGTCTTTGGCTTACAGTTTTTTGGATCAGTAACCTTCAAAATATAGCTAATAACTTCATTCAATTTATTTATTCAGTAGTTCTTTAGTTAAGTTCTTTATATATAGCAACTACTGTATCTTAAATGATTTTTCCATTTAATGTCTATTTTGTGTTCAGGACAGTCACAATATGTCAAGTAGCCATATTAACATGGGATCAGGAGGACATGATAAGTAAACGCTACTTCATTTCCAATATCAAGTTTCTGGAACAATGTCCAATTACACTGCAATTTGTAGCTGCATTTGTTCGTCTTCATTGATAAGGATGTATTGTTTACTAACTTTAAAGTTGAAAGCTTTATGTTTATATGTATTTTTAAGGCTGTTTTTATTGCATTTTGGCTCATTATTGGCAGATGGTACAAAGGATGTGAGTCGGACTTAACAATATAAAAAATTCAAGAGAAGAAAAATAAACGGTGACAGTGGTGAGGAATGAAAGTTAAAGATTAGATGTCCATATTTCATTTGGATTCCTTCACTTGAAGGACCTTTTGGTTTACCTTATTGAATACGGTTTTGGTTTTTCTATTTATTATGTACATACTGACACAACAATGGTACAACCATGCTCACTTATATATAACCAAATCTCAGTGCTTTACAGTTTCGGCAAACGGCCCAGTATTAGAATCAAAGGATAATCTGTGACTATAAAAATGAATTGGATATGTCGCTGAAATAGGTTGCGTTGTTTTGCATGGAAATATTGCTTTATTAAATTTTTTGTGCTAATTGTTATATTGTTTGAACCACTCATGGTGATGAAAGTGTTAAGAAGCCTAAAAGTTTTTTAACCACATCGTTTTGAATCCCTCCAAAACTACTCCCCAAAACTAGGTCGTTTGCAACCTTACCACTATTTTCTTCATGTTCCATCTAGATTCCACCACTGTCTCCTTTATACTCCATATGTAAACACATGTCTTCAAATTGAGATTAGGTGTTCGTATGATTTAAACCTTTTCCACAAATGATATATTTATCAGGCATAAAGGACTCATTGTTTCCCTTTATTTACGAATTTCTTTCTATTCACTCATCAGACAAGCAAAAAATAATTTAGGACAAACACTAGTAAACTGACTCCGTTGCAACGCGCAATAGCCTAATATCTCATTTCTCGCGTTCAAAATTTCTTATTTGATCTTGATTATATCTCATTTCTCGCGTTCAAGATTTCTTATTTGATCTTGATTCATGATTATAATACATGTCATAAATATAAAATAAAATTTAAAGTTTTAAATAAGAAAGTTCAGTTTATAAAGATTATTTAAAGATCACTACTTTTTAAATATTAAAAAATCAAATCTTTATCGATAATATATTTTGATCCAAGATTCTAAATTAAAATTAAATTTTAACTAACATTAATAGTTTTAAAAAAATTATTAATGGATGGGCAAGTTAATCTTTTCATTTCACCTACCCAACATGTCATCATACATTCAAGTAATCTACAATACTTTCGGTTATAAACAAATGTTATTATTTTTTTTTTTTTGATTTTTTTTTTTTTTTTGATATTTTTTGTATGATCACAGGTGATTTTACCATTCAAATTATTTATAGATGTTTACAACACATGTATAATCACATGTGATTCAGTATATGTAAATCACCGAATCACATGTGATTCCACCTTTTGAGATCCTAACAAAATCACATATGACTTATTTAAAACAATAACTACAAATTCTTATAGATTCGGATTTGAATTAGTTTCATCCACAACCTAATTTTCTTCACATATAACCTGACTTTCATCAACAACATGTTTTGTCATTTATAACCTAATTTTTGTCCTCCATAATTTAATTATCATTCATATCTAACTAACTGTTTCTTAATTGATAAATTCAGACCTAAAGGTCGAACAAGAAAACTAAAATTAATCCCTAATACTGAAGAATTATGGTTAATGAAAAAGATTTAGGAGGAAATAAATAATTATTGAAGGTTTCTTAAGTTGATTTAATGATTAATTTTAATTGTGTATTTTGAACATGCATGCGTGTTTGTGAAAGTCGAAACCCTAATTTTGTTCGTGGAGAATGAAGGTTTATTAAGAATTTTTTCCTTTAATATGTGACAAAGATAATTATACAAGTTATATTTAATTAAAGAACTTTGATAAGTGAATTCTGTTGTGGCTAGCATTGTTAGGAATGCTTTTGACCATCTTAGGCCATTCTATGTAAAGATTTAATGATCTCACTGTTTGGTATGACATAATCGATGAGAATGAAATTGCGTTAGAGAATGAGAATTGGAAGAATGGGAATATGTATGGAGAAAGGAGATAAATTCCGCTCTTTGGTGCACAACTGCACACCAAGAATCTACATGAAAAGAATGATTCTTTTTATTTGCTTTTTATGTTTGTAATTGGAAATGTGTTTGAACAAATAGATGATAATTAGTTTCGATCTCCTTCATTCTTTTTAAAGAACAATACATATATGTGCTATGAATTTTCAAACATAGGTAAAGATGATCTTATACATTAAAATAATTGGTAGTACCTATCAAATTAACTAGGAAGAAGACCAATATGCAAATGCTTATAGTTAATTGATAATCACCAAGGACCAATGATCAAACGTTAAAAAATTGGGAAAAGAAATTAAATCATAACAGTGAATGTAACTTCATTATTTTATCATCATTTGCAAGATATACTTTGCAGAACTGGAATTTGATCTGGGCTAGTGAAAACAAAAAAGAAGATGTAAAAAATTGAAAGTTAAATTAATTATGGATAATAATAAGAACGATGAATAAGGATGATTATTTGGTGAACAAAAGGCCACCAATGAAGATTCAGAGATGTAATATTAGAAAAGGAGATCTAAATCGTCAATAACTTGAGAGCAAATAGGGCTAGAGTTTAAAACAATTTCTTGTATTGGGATACATGTGCGCTTCACATGCCCTTCCCTTTTATACATATGTTTTTTACTACTGAATCCTCCCATTCACACAAAGAATGAACCCATGCTTATTTTTTTTAGGGGTAAAGCTAAGGATACGCTACATATTTATTCAAATAAACACATATACGTAATGTACTTTCTAAAGTGTCAAAGTAACGCAACATAAATTCAAATTTTATTCAATCTACGCAATATTACTAGGTATTAGCAGGTTTACCGGTTACCATTACACACTTGGCTTTTTTTTTTTTTTTTTTTTTTTTTTTTTTTTTCAAAATACATGTGGATATATTACACACTTATAGGGCTTATTTGTAAAGTATTACTAGTACATATACATTATCAATCGCTGTCTATATATAATAACACCACACCTGCAAAACACACACATTATCCCCAATATATGAACCCTAATCGTATGATTGACAGTGATAAGTAAAGGTATGATCTATAAACCCTAATTTATAAACCCTTTATTACTCTTTATATTTTCTTTCAAAATGATTTATAAAAACCCCTAATTATGATACCCCAAATTTTGGAACCCTAATAATCTGAATTATGTAATTAATGAATTGTGGAACTCTAATTTCTTACTTTCAATTGCAGGTTGTTAACTAATGGGTGATTTAACAGTTAAACTCCATCACGATGGGGTTTTTGTCCCCAACCCTCTGAAATACATGAATGGTGAGTGCCAGATAATTAGTGACATTCAGTTTGAAGAGATGGAAATTCAAGAGCTGTTTCAGATAGTGGAAAGGTTAGTGCTTAATAAGGTTACAGGATTGTATTATTGTATTCCTGGAACAACATTGTCTATTGGGATTAGGGCTCTTAAATCAAAGGATGACATGGAAGAGTTTATGGTTTTAGGATATCAAAATGGAAATATGATGGACTTGTACCATGATTTTCTTGATGATGATGTTTTACATTACATTCATAATGATAATTTGCATGACTATAGTGCTGATGTTAGGGAAGTAGATGAGGAATTGTGTGAGGATGATGACATTGATGATGTTGAGTTTCATACAAAATGTGAGAAAAATGTAGTCTTTGAGAAGCTGACATTAGATGATCCTTTTTTAACCAAGCTTGTAGGTAAGGGTAACTTCATAGGTAAAAGAGCTGACCTCATACCACCTTTAAGTGGTACATATGCTGTTGAAGAAGACCCTGAGGATGATGTCATAGATGATAAGCTTAAGGTAAAAAAAAGGTGTGAAGTATCCTTCATACAACCCAGATACACCTTGGGATGAATTTGTGCCAATCCTAGGAATGAAATTTGAGAACCCTGAACAACTAAAACTAGCACTTGCTGATTATGGTGTCAAACATGGATACCAGTTGTGGTATTATAGGAGCGACTACAAGTCTCTGCTTGTTCACTGTGCTAGAGATATATTATTGGGTAGGTGTGCTGGTAGAAAGAAAAAAAATAAGAAAAAAAAATGCAGAGGTAGAAGGTGAGACAGATAAAAAAAGAAGTCTGAAAATGTTAACAAAACACCAGTTAAGGATAAGGATCAACAAAATGTTAAGTGGACAAGAGTTAGAGTGGTAGAAGCCAGGGGTCAGCATTGTCCATTTAGGTTATGGGCTTCTTGGATGGGTGGTTTTGAAAAATCTTTCCAAATCAAGTCCTTATATTCAGACCATAAATGTACAAGAAAATACCACATGGGTTTACTTGTTACATTTAGGTGGATAGCTAGGCATTATGCTAATGTGGTTATCCAGAATCCATCAATAACTTATAGGTCTATAAAAGATGGTATAAGAGACAAGTACATGATTGATGTCAGTGTTGGTCAATGAAAAAGAGCAAAGCAATGTGCTTTGTATGAACATGAAGGGGGTCTCATTGAGCATTATGGTAAGCTTTGGGAATACAGACAAGCAATTCTTGAGTCAAATCCTGGTTCTACTTGCCATATAGATGTTATGCCGGCTGACAATGGACGGACACGCTTTCAAAGATTGTATGTGTGTTTCAAGGGTGTCAAGGATGGGTGGATTGCTGGTTGTAGAAAGGTGATAGGTATAGATGGTTGTTTCATTACGCATGTGTGTAAAGGTCAACTGTTGACTGCAATTAGAAGAGACGCCAATAATCAAATGTTCCCAATAGCTTGGGCAGTAGTGGATGTCAAAAATAAGAATAATTGGTGCTGGTTCTTGTCACTTTTAGTTGATGATCTTAATCTAGACACTGGTCTTGGATTGACAGTCATATCAGATGCTCACAAGGTACTATCAATATTTTATCTATCAGATGCTTTGAAAATTATTTAATATATTAATACTGACTACACTATGTTCTGTATGCACGGTTTGATTGAGGCAGTCAAGACTTGGCTACCACAAGCTGAGCATAGACATTGCACAAGACACTTGTATGCTAACTTCAAGAGAAAATGGAATGGATTATAGTACAGAAGACTGTTTTGGGGTGCTGCATGCTCAACCATTGAGCAAAATTTCAACAACAAAATGAATGAGATCAAAGAGCTGGATGAGGAAGCCCATAAATATCTCATGGATAGGGATCCAAGTTCATGGTCCAAGGCATTCTTCCAGACTGATACATGTTGTGCATCCTTTGAGAATGGGATTTCAGAGAGCTTTAATGGGCAAATTCTTGGTGCTAGAGGTAAGCCTATTATCACTATGCTTGAGGATATTAGAATTTATATAATGCAAAGAACCTGGAACATGAGTGAAAAAACTGCTAAGTTAGATGACACAATTACATCATCAGTTAGGAAACTTTTAAAGCGTTTAAAAAGAGATTCAAGGAAATGGCAGGTTGTGCCTAGTGTTTATCAGGTAGTGGAAGTTAGGAAGAGGGATCAGGCCTATGGTGTGAACTTGATGAGCAGAAGTTGTCAATGTAAGTTATAGGACCTTAGTGGAGTGCCCTGTATACATGCAGTAGCTGCATTTATGCATTTTAAGATGGAACCAGAAGTTGGAGTTAGTGAATGGTACTCACAATCAAAGTGGTATGACACTTACCAATACTCCATCAAACCAGTGTTTGGATCAAAATTTTGGAAGCCAACATCTAATGCTCCTCCACTTCCCCTAATTGTGAAAAAAAATGCCAGGTAGGCCACGGAAAAACAGAATCCCACACCCTACAGAGGAATTGAATGAACATGCAGTAAGTAGGGTTGGTAGAGTAATAACATGCCAAAACTGCCAAGGAACTGGTCACAATAAAACCACATGCACTCCACCTAAGAAACCGAAACCCCAAAAGCAATGCAAACCAGCAAAGAAACCAAAGGTGGTGGTTCCTACTAAGAAGAGAAAAAGAGTTGGTATAAA
Source organism: Artemisia argyi (assembly GCA_030686995.1). Taxonomy (NCBI): domain Eukaryota; kingdom Viridiplantae; phylum Streptophyta; class Magnoliopsida; order Asterales; family Asteraceae; genus Artemisia; species Artemisia argyi. The sequence goes on from CM060676.1 coordinate 106,353,069, forward strand.
GATTCAAGGGACTAAAACAAAGGGTGAAACTAGTAAGGCTGGTGGTTTAAGAAACAAACAAGCTGATGAACCTGGAACTAGTAAGGCTGGTGGTTTAGGAAACCAAAAAACTAATGAATGTAGAACTAGTAAGGCTGGTCTTGGTAGATCTGCATCAATGAATACACAGGTAATAAATGACTCTCATTATCTGTTTGATTATTGAGTTGATATTACACACTCTTTAAACCATTAACTGTGTTTTCTTTTTTTGTTATTATCTAGTGCCTTAGGACAAAAATGCAATGCATGAGGTTATGCAAAATGTTTTGGATGCAGAGGAAAGGGAAAGAGAGGAAAGGGAAAGGTCAGACATGGAGCACAATGCAAGAACTTATCAAACTTGGTCAGATATTGAGTTGGAACAAGCTCAGTGGCCAGTAGATGGATTGGCAAAACCAACTACAGTAAGTGTCCTTGAAGTTGTTGATGAAGCTCATGACCTGCTCAATGCTGAACTACCTAGCATAACAGAAAATGATGTTAGTTTGGAGGTCATCCAATCTGATCAAGCAGATAATGCAGCTCCCATACCATCACAACCTTTGAATATTGCAACTTCTGAATGTCAGACCAATATGCAACCAAGGCAAAGACCTGGTATAAGACCAAGAAACAGGTCTGAGAGGATTGTAAAAAAGAGGAAGTTCAATTTCCCACCAGATGGCACTGGGACATCCAAAGACAACCCATTCACCCTCTAAACTTTTTAAATTATGTTGTAATGTGTCTGTGCAGCTTCCTATGAACAATTTGGTACTTATTTTGTATGTATTTGGTGCCTGTGTCTGTGCAGTTTAGTGAAACATGTGTAGTTGTTAAGTTAGTGGGTTAATAGACAAGTATGTTGGCAAACTTTGTTCACATATTTGTCTATTAAGCCTTAAGTGGCACTTCTTTTGTTAATGTGATGTTGTGCCTGTGCAGTTAGGTTATTAGACAAGTTAGGGTGACAAAGTTGGCACTTCTTTTGTTAATGTGGAGTTGTGCCTGTGCAGTACCAGTGGTCTTGTGTTTGTGCAGTTATGATGCACCTCTTTTGTAATCACAGATGGTTTAAATGGTGAATGTTATTCACTTTCTTTATGTTTATATTTCCATAATGTATATGTATGTATGCAGTTATACTTTGTGCTCAACCTGCAACATTTCCAAAATGCAGAATACTTTATGTTTAGGTGCAGTTATACTTTGTACACAACCTGCTACATTATAAGCTTATGTATGCAACCCCTAAAATGCAGTGTACATAAATGCTACCAAGAATGTATATATGAACATACTTAAACCATGTAAACCATACAACAAGGATTTCATTGAAACAACAGATTTTACATTCATAACCATCCTTACAGACATTAATTTACATACATTTCCAAAAGACATTTTCCTGCCTACATTAACCTTAATACTAGTGAAAATACATTCATAGAGCAACCATCAACATGGCAAAGCAGATGATTAACAGAACCATCATGAAATTTGCCATCCTCATCCACTTGCACAACTTTGCTTGTGTGTTTTCCAATTCAGCCTCCATTTGTGCCTTGTAAATCTCCATCTCATGTCTGTTAACTCCTTCTTCAAACACTAATCTTTCTTCATTGTTCATTGTCACGTACATATCATACATGGTGTGTTTATACCAGTAAGAGTTCAACTTACCATCAATCCAAAAGAAGCAATCACATTTTTCTTGGACAAACTACATAAGAAAATTAAAATTAAAATATACAAATCAAACTTAAAAAGAATAACTTTAAACAAATGATTGTAAGCTTTCTTACAGATGGTTTGGGGCACACAAGAAAACGACGACCTGGGTTTTTCTCTGTCCATGAAACCCTTCTAGCTAAACGAAGCTTACATTTGCAATGAGTAGGGAAAGAATGATTACGAACACTTGATGATGAAGATGAAGCCATTTTGTTGCAATTATGGTTTAATTGATTTAGGAGTTTTTATTTGGGGTGTTAGAAATTAGGGTTTGACTATATATTACGGTATATAAAGAGGGTGGGGAAGTGGATCGGGTTGATTTGTTTGTTTTTGGGTCAAATAAAATGCAAACGGGTCAATAATGCCAAGTAGATAACATAAAGAAAAATAAAAAAGCCAAGTTGGAAAAAACCTGCTAATACCCGGTAATATTGCGTAGATTGAATAAAATTTGAATTTATGTTGCGTTACTTTGACACTTTAGAAAGTACATTACGTATATGTGTTTATTTGAACAAATATGTAGCGTATCCTTAGCTTTACCCCTTTTTTTTATTCTTTCCATTCTCCTCATTTTTTAGAGAATGAAAAGGCGGGAATGAGAATCATAAAATGTGTTGGGTTTTGATCAAGTGACACTGCTGCTAAGTAACTCTGCTGCTGAGTAATACTGCTGCTACAATGATACTGCTGCTAGTGTTAATGACTCTGCTGCTGAAGACAATCTGCTGCTTGGTGAAACTACTGCTGAAGAGATTAACATTGTATACGATAGGATAATTATGGAATAGATTCTTTGTATAGTTTATCTATTTAGATTATTCTTATCTTGTAGAGAAAGGTATTGTAAACCTAGTAGGACTCCTTGGCCTATAAAAGGAGGATCCTAGGGTTAGTTTATGTACGCATTATTATTCACTTCAAGGTTGTAAAACCCTAGCATTATTGAGTGCTCGTATTAATAATATTGAAGTGTTGAAAGAGAATTCTTAATCTTCTTAAGTTAAGCTTTTATATTCCGCGTTTAAGCTTAAGTATTTGTTTAAGTTAACTTCTATATAAGATCGTATTAGCTCAACTGGGATCAACAAGTGGTATCAGAGCTTGTGATCTAGAAGTTATAATCAAGAAGATTTTGTTTCTTTAAAGTTTGCTGTTCCAAATCGTTTGCTTAAGATGGGTGATGAAACTCACATGGTAACTGCTTCAAGGGTACCTATGCTCAATCCTTCTGAGTATGAGCTATGGAAGAGGAGGATCAGACAATACATTCGCATGATTGACTTCAACATGTGGAATGTGATTGTTAATGGTGATTCTGAACCAGAAAAGAGTGCTGATGGTAAGGAGATACCAATCAAGTCTGCTGAAGCTAATGCAACTAGGAAACTGGAAATCAAGGCTCATAGTATTCTCTTAATGGGAATACCTAATGAATTTCAAATGGACTTTGATGATTGTGAAACAGGAAAAGCATTGATGGATGATGTGGAATTCAGGTTTGGAGGGAATGATGCTACTAAGAAGTCCAGAAAGAATATGTTGAAGCATCAGTTTGAAAACTTTACTTCTGAACCTGGAGAAAAGATAATTGGCACATACAACAGGCTAAATCAACTAGTTAGTCATCTAAAGCTTGTTGGGTATGTTGTTCCACAGGAAGATGTGAATCTCAAGTTTCTAAGAAGTCTTGCACCTGAATGGAGCATGCATACAGTGGTGTGGAGAAATAAGACTGACTTTGAGACAATGAAGTTGGAGAGCCTCTACAACAATTTAAGGGTGTATGAATCTGAATTGGCTACTTCTTCTACTTCATCTTCTAATACACAAAATCTTGCTTTTGTGTCTTCAAAATCCAAAGAGACACAAGATACTCACTCTACTGCTTATGGAGTATCTACTGCTGATGGATCTGGATCTGCTGCTAGTTCAAATGACAAGATTTCTACCAGTGATGTTGCTTTATGTGCATTCTTGGCTGAGCTTACTACTACCATAAGATCACATGTCATAAATCAAGATTTGGATCATATTGATCCAGATGATCTTGAAGAAATTGATCTCAAATGGCAAATGGCAATGTTGACTTTAAGGGCAAGAAAGTTCTGGAAAAAGACTGGAAGAGAAGTCAAATACAAGGCTAAGGAGAGTCCAGGGTTTGACAAGTCTAAGATTGAATGCTACAATTGCAATAGGAAGGGACACTTTGCTAGAGAGTGTAGATCTCCAAAGAAGAATGCTGAAGTTCCAAAGAAGACTGAAGAATCAAAGTCTGCAATGGTAGCTTGTGATGGGCTGGGAGAATATGACTGGAGTGATATGGCTGAAGAAGAACCAAATTTTTCTTTGGTTGCTGCTGTTCAACCCAAAGTGCATAACTTTGCACTTATGGCATATGGTTCATCATCAGGATCTGACTCTGAGGTATCTAATGACTCTGAATCATCTGGTTGTTCTTTTAAATCTTGTTCTGACACTATTGAAGTTCTTAAGGCTAGGAATGAGAGTTTAAATAGAGAAGTTGAACACCTAAAACTTGATAACTTAGGTTACAAAGTAGGTATTCAAAATGTTGAGAGGAGGTTAGAATATCTCAAAGAGTGTGAAAAAGAATATGTAGATCAACTTAATCTAAGAGATATAGAAATTTTTAAGAAAAACAGTGAAGTAGAAGTTCTTAAAAATAAGTTGGCAGAAGCAGAAAAAGAAAAAGAGGAAGCTCTTGCTGAAAAAGAAAAACATGTAGTAAGAGTACAAAAACAACAATTTGCTTCTGATATGGTTAATAAGTCTATAGAGAGCACCTTGATGAGAAAAGGCAGTGGAATTGGATATAATGAAGTGGCTCCTCCAGCCAAAAGTGCTTTTGCTCCACCAGGAAAAGAACTATCCTTCATTAGTGAGCTAAATATTGAAAAACCTGTAGGTGAATGTAGCACAAGTAAAATTGAAACACCTAAGGTTGAGGATAGAAAATTTCCTGAAGCTCCAATTATTGAGGAATGGTATAGTGATAGTGATAGTGAAGAGGAACAGGTTAAACCAAAACAAAGTTTTAAAAAGGAAGAAATTCCTACTCAGGTTAAGCCTAAGGTTGAACAGGTAAAGTTTGTTAAGCCTGTGTTAGGAAATAACTTCTCTAGAAAACTGGTAGAGTACAATGAGGTACCTAGAGAACAAATGGAAAGGTTCAATAATAAGCCTAGGGGTAACCAAAGAAACTTTAATAACCTAGTTTCAAAAAGATTAGGTGATCAGTTTCAATTACAAAAGAAGGCTTGTTATAAGTGTGGTAGCTTTGACCACTTGATTGTTAGATGTCCTGAACACCAAAAGCCTGTTTGGAATCAATACACTAGGGTGAATCACAAATATGTAACTAAACAAACTCACCCACATCCTAATAGAAACATGGTTCCAAGAGCTGTTTTGTTGAGATCTGGTGCTACTAGATCTATTTATGCTGCTAAATCAAATGGTGTTTTCAAATCAACAACTAGTTCTTCAAATGGCTCTACTGCTAGTAAGCAATCTGCTGCTAGTTCAAAATTTTCTACTTCTAAGCCAAAACATCTTCCAAATACAGTTGTTGGTAATCACTATTATGCTGTTAAGGCCTCAGCTTGCTGGACATGGAAACCAAAAACAAATGTTTCAAACTCTGTTTCCAAGAATAGTAGTGCATCAAGTGATTTGAAGAAATTTGATTATACTGATGCACAGGGCAGATCCAAGTCAGTAATGGCTTGGGTCATCAAGAGAAACTGATTTCTCTATTTTTCATGTGCAGGTCAATCTACTGGATGAGCTTAAGGATATGGTTATTGTTGACAGTGGATGCTCTGGACACATGAATGGGGATGAATCTCAACTTGAAGATCTTGAGGTTTTTGATGGTGGTTATGTAGCTTTTGGGAATGATCCAAAAGGTGGAAAGATTGTTGGTATTGGAACTCTAAGGACTGGTAATTTGGACTTTGAGAGGGTGTTTCTTGTGAAAGGACTTAAGTTTAACCTTTTTAGTGTCTCACAAATGTGTGACAAAAAGAATTTTGTTCTTTTTACAGACACTGAGTGTATGATTCTTTCTCCTGATTTTCAATTACCAGATGACAAATCTGTGTTACTGAAGGTCCCTAGAAAGGAAAATATATACAGTGACCATATTAAGAATATTATTCCTAAGAGGGCTTTGACTTGTCTAATTGCAAAGGCCACTATTGATGAGTCCAAATTATGGCATAGAAGACTGGGACATCTGAACTACAAGACTATGAACAAATTGGTGAAAGGAAATCTTGTGAGGGGTATGCCTACAAAGATTTTTGAGAATTGTGAAACTTGTGTTGCATGTCAAAAGGGTAAACAACACAGAGTTTCTTTCAAGTCCAAGATTGTAAACACAAATACTGTGCCACTACACTTGCTACACATGGATTTATTTGGGCCTGTATTTGTAAAAAGTCTGAACAAGAAGTCATACTGTTTGGTTGTCACTGATGACTTTAGCAGGTTTACATGGGTATTCTTTCTTGCCACCAAAGATGAAACTCCAGGAATACTCAAAGCTTTCATAACAAGAGTTGAAAATCTGCACAATCACAAGGTGAAGATCATCAGATGTGACAATGGTACTGAGTTCAAGAATAGTGAGATGAATCAATTCTGTGTGGGAAAAGGAATACTTAGACAGTACAGTGTAGCAAGAACTCCACAACAGAATGGTGTAGCTGAAAGAAGAAACAGGACACTTATTGAGGCTGCAAGAACCATGCTATCTGATTCAAAACTACCTGTACCTTTTTGGGCTGAAGCTGTGAATACTGCATGCTTTGTGCAGAACAGAAGTAAGGTAGTCAAGCCTCATAACAAAACTCCATATGAGCTATTTCATGGAAAGAAACCAATGATTGATTTTCTCAAACCATTTGGATGTCCTGTTACTATTCTAAACACAAAAGATCAGCTAGGCAAATTTGATGAAAAAGCTGATGAAGGAAATTTGGCTGGTTACTCTATAAATAGTAAAGCCTTCAGGGTATATAATAAGAGAACCAAACATGTGGAGGAGAATCTGCATATCAAGTTTAGTGAAAACACATACAATTCTGCAGGGAAAGGACCAGCATGGCTGTTTGATGTTGATATTCTTGCCAAAACAATGAACTATGTTCCTGTTATTGCCAGTGTTGATAAACCACAGGAAGAGTTTGTTGTGATTGAGAAATTGAAGATTGGTCCAACCTTTGTACCCTTTCAGAAAGATCACAGCTCTAAAAATGATGTTGTTTCTCATGATAAACCTAAGGAAACTGAAGAAGGTATTGAAATACCAATTGAAGCAGAAAAAGATAGTAATGAGCCTCTCAAAGTAGTTGTTGATGTCTCTCCTACAAAGCCAGAAGACTCTACTGCTGACTCAGAAGAATCTACTGCTAGGCCAAAAGTTACAACTACTGCTCCACCACATTCTGCTTCCAAGCCTACTAACTCTACTGTTACTTCAATGTTTCCTAATTTGGACTCTCAGGGCAGACCTATTGCTGAATCTATCTATCCTGACGATCCAAATATGCCTCCTCTAGAGAATATTTATTATGACACAGATGATGATGCACTTGATGGTGAGTTATTTGGAGCTGCTGCTGATGTTACTAACTTGGAACTCATTATTCCTGTTAGTCCTACACCTACCACAAGAATACACAAGGATCATCCAAAAGATCAAATCTTAAGTGATCCACATTCATCCATTCAAACTAGGCAGATGACTAAAGCCTTGAAAGATCTTCAACATCAAAGTTTCTTTGCCAGATCTCTGCATCAAAGAAATAGTCATAAAGATCTTCAAAATTGCCTGTTTGCATGTTTTCTCTCTCAAATTGAACCCAAAAACACTTACAAAGCATTACAAGAAGCAAGTTGGGTAGAAGCAATGCAAGATGAGCTTTTACAATTCAAGCTGCAAGAAGTGTGGACTTTGGTTGAACTGCTAAATGGTAAAAGAGTGATTGGAACAAAATGGGTTTTCAGATGCAAAAGAGATGAGAGAGGAATTGTCATAAGAAATAAGGCAAGGTTAGTAGCACAGGGATACACACAACAAGAAGGCCTTGATTATGATGAAGTATTTGCACCAGTGGCAAGAATAGAGGCTATTAGAATATTCTTGGCTTATGCTTCATACAAAGACTTTGTAGTGTATCAAATGGATGTGAAGAGTGCTTTTCTGTATGGGACCATTACTGAGGAAGTTTATGTGTCTCAACCACCAGGCTTTGAAGACCCTGATCATCCTGACAAAGTCTACAAGGTAAATAAAGCAATGTATGGTCTACATCAAGCTCCTAGAGCTTGGTATGACACCTTGTCAACCTACTTGCTAGAGTCTGGGTTCAGCAGGGGCAAGATTGATAAAACTTTGTTCCTCAAAAGACAAAAAGATGATATTTTGCTGGTTCAAATTTATGTTGATGACATCATCTTTGGGTCTACAAACCAAGCTATGTGTGTTAGTTTTGAGAAGCTTATGAAGGACAAGTTTGCTATGAGTTCAATGGGAGAACTCACCTTCTTCTTAGGTCTGCAAGTTACACAGAAAGAAAATGGCATCTTTATCAGTCAGGATAAGTATGTCAATGATATTTTGAAGAAGTTTGGATTTGAAGATGCTAAGCCTGCCAAGACTACCATGGAAAAAGATAAGCCATTGCTGAAGGATGAACATGGAAAGGAAGTGGATATACATTTGTACAGGTCTATGATTGGATCATTGATGTATCTTACTGCATCAAGGCCTGATATTATGTTTGCAGTATGTGCCTGTGCAAGATTTCAAGTGTGTCCCAAGGAATCACATCTCAATGCAGTGAAAAGAATTTTTAGATATCTGAGGTATCAACCAAAATTGGGCCTTTGGTATCCTAAGGATTCACCATTTGATTTGGTATCCTACTCGGATAGTGATTATGCTGGAGCTTCTTTGGATAGAGAGTCTACAACAGGGGGTTGTCAGTTCCTTGGAAGCAGGTTGGTGTCATGGCAATGCAAGAAGCAAACAGTGGTGGCTAATTCAACTACAGAAGCTGAGTATGTGGCTGCTTCAAGTTGCTGTGGACAGGTCTTATGGATGCAGAATCAATTATTGGATTATGGGTACAATTTCATGAATACTAAAATCCATATTGATAACAACAGCACACTATGCATAATTAAAAATCCAGTGTTTCATTCTAAAACAAAACATATTGAGATAAGGCATCACTTTATAAGGGATTGCTATGAAAAGAAGTTAATTCAAATTGTTAAAATTCATACTGATAACAATGTTGCTGATCTTCTCACTAAACAGTTTGATGTGGGGAGGTTTCAATTTTTAATTGCAAACATTGGTATGATTAATCTTTGAAAAACTTATCTCTTTGTTTTTGTTAAAGTTTGTAATGCATGTGCTGCTTGTTATTCTGCTGCTTGTTAATGTGTATATGCTTGAGATATAATGTACTATGCTGCTCATTGACTTTCTAACTCTACTGCTAGTACATATGTTGGTTGTTTGCTTTGTGGTGTTTGGTCTAACATTTTGCAGGTATATGACTGGTGATTTGCAAGATATTGAAACAAGAAAGATCTTATCATTCATTCATTCAACAAGTACAAAGATCAAACATAAAAAGACAAAATACAAAAGCTGAAATCATAACCTAACACCTAAACCTACATCTTCCTAGGGCATGGAAGCCCAAGCACAACCTCTCTATCCTTTGGGAGAGGAGGGTTTTGTCTTGATGGTCCAAGAGAAAGACCAGGTGATGATTGTGGCCTTGACCTTGAAGATTGTGGCCTTGGCCTTGAAGATTGTGGCCTCTCAGGAGTGGCAGGTGGATTGGTTGGTGGTTCTTCCTCATCTTCATATGATGATGTGTAGATGAAAGGGGATACAAGCTCTTTTGGGGATGGTTGCCTAATAGGGATCCAAGCTGTATCTTCTGAAGACTCTGAAGATGATGGAGATTGTGGGGTCATCACAGCTTTACCCCTGGAAGTGCTAGGGGTTTGATTCAAATTGAGGAGATCTTTGAACACCGGAAGATCATGTTTTCTCTTTTTTGCTTGCTCTTTGGTTCTACAACCACCATGAGGAGGACGAAATGGCGGTATATAGGTTTCAAATGGGCTCTCATCTTCGGATGATGAATCGGATGAGATATTGATAATTTCGGGTGTTGATTTCATTGTTTGGTGATTTGATTGTAAAAATGGATAGTATTGATTGTGATTGTGGCGTTTTTGAAAGAGATTAGGGTTTGATTGCATAATTTGGGGAAAAGATCTCGCCGGTTTTATAGGGATTACGGAGTGATATGTGCATTAATTGTTATGTATAGTTGACCAAGGTCTATAGTCAACTCTGCTGCTGGCTCCAGTTCACTCTGCTGCTAGTTCTATCACTCTGCTGCTAGTTGTGAATGACATGGTTCTGCTGCTATGGTTGTAAGTAAGAGGGTGTTATGTGTAACTTTCATCCATCCGTTTAAAACCTAATTGCTCTTCATAATTGGTTTTTATATGTTCTCAATTGAAGTTATCACAAACCCTTACGCTTAATCATTCCAATAATCACAAATCCCCAAATTCTCTAAAACCTAATTCATGGAGCTTACACGTACCTGGGTTGAGCAACACAACAGTGTGGTCATTTTGAATGAAGAATTAGTTCCTGAAGGTTTCACAGACATGGTAAAGTTTTTGAATGCTACTTCTCTTAGGTATGCACTCACTGTGAACCCTACTATATATGTTTCCTACATCAAACAGTTTTGGTTTACTGCCAAAATCAAAACTATGAATGGGGAAAAACATGTCAGTGCTTTTGTAGATGGGCAAAAGGTTCGTGTAACTGAATCATCAATAAGGGAATTTCTTCTCTTAGATGATGAGACAGAGACCACGTGTCTTGCAAATGATGCTATTTTTGCTGGTTTAAAAGAATTGGGATATGAGGGGAAACATAAAAAATTTAAAATTTCAAAAAGCTATTCTCTGTCCTCAATACAAGTTTTTGGTACATCTATTCCTTCATTGTTTGAGTCCTAAAACATCTGGGTGGCATGAGTTCAGTACTACCATTGCTTCTGCAATGATATGTCTGTGCAAAGGTCAACCATTTAATTTTTCAAAAATGATATTGGCTGGGTTGTTTAAAGGTGTTGAAGATGGTTCTTATTTGCTATATCCACGATTTCTTCAAATCTTTATTGAAAAACAAATTTCCAAAACAAGAACCCATGTTTCTGAATATGATGCTCCAAAATTGGCTTCAAGGACTTTTACCTTTTTGATTAAGCATGGCAAAGGTTTTTCTGGTGCACATACAAATCTTACATCTTTCATGGAACATATTGTGCACAACAACCAGGGTGAAGGATCAGGAAATCCAACTGATTCCCATCACACACCCAATGTTACTACATCTGCTACACAACCTACAAAACAATATACACGTAGGAAAACCAAAAAGAACACTAATCTACCTCAGGATAGTGTTAGTATGGCTGTACCAGATGAGGCTGTCCTAGGTGATGGAGAGGACATGTTGGCAAGGGCTGTCACTACTGCTTCTAGCTTAGCAGCAGAGCAGGATAGTGATAACATCAATAAGACCCAAACCAAGGCAACATCTAGAGAAAATGATTCTTATGAATCTGCTTCTCAGGATGGTAACCCTAGCCAAATGGAAAACATAGGGGGCTCAGATGATCAAACTAGGTTTGATGCTGAGTTTTTGTCCCAAGATTCACCTCTCGGACCAGGTCACACAGGTCGAAGTGATGAGGACAGGCCAGTGACTCATGAATTGACGGATCCACTTGTACATGATGACAATGTCAGTGATTCACCTCTCGGACCAGGTAATACAGGTCGAAGTGATGAGACTACAATGCAACTTATAAAAGAATTGACGGCTACTTGTACCGCTTTGGGGTTGAAATGTGAGTCTTTGGAAGATAAGGTTCTTAATCTATCTGATGTTGTTGCTGGTCAAGCCAAGGTCATCATCAAAATGCGAAATCAGATTAAGAGCTTCAAGAAATCAAGATCTTCAACCTCCTTGAAAAGATTGAAGAAAGTGGGGACTAATCAGGTTGTAAGTTCTTCTGAACCATCTACTCATTTGGAAGAGGATGCTTCCAAACAGGGGAGGAAAGAGATTGTCATGGATTCAGGGGAGGTAAATCTTGAAAAAGTTGATAAAGTTCAAGATATGGATGCTGGAATAGTTTCAGGGGAGGTTCCAGTGATAGAAGATATGGATGTGGATAGTCCTCAGAATGATGAAGACTTTGTAGTTGCTGATAAGTCTGGGAATGAAGTTGTTATGGAAAAGATGGTTGCTGTACAAGAAAAGGTGGTAGATACTCTTAAAACTTTGGAGTCTGAGCAACTAGTGAAGGCAACAAGGTTGATGGGTAATGTGTTAAAGACTTTGGAAGATTCAGTGGAAAATGCTGCTATTACTGACTCTACTGCTATTCATAATTCTGCTGCTAAGACTTTTGATGGTTCTGCTGCTAGTGGAATAGTGAATACTGCTGAAGTACAAGACTCTGCTGCTGGATCTATGGATAATGCTGCTGCAGAGGCAATGGTTTTGCTAAGTAAGAAGACTACTGCTGACTCACATACACCTCAGTTACCAACTCAATCATCATCACAACCTATCACAACAACTAACATTACATCAGCAACAAGAAAACCTCAAAAAGGAATAACAATAAGAGAACCTGCTGCTACTCAAAAGAAGACAATTATATCATCTTCTACAGATAAGGGTAAAGGCAAGCAAGTTGATGTTCAGAGGTGGATGTATAAAGGATTGATTTTACTGATGTACCTTTTGATTCTTGGCCTAAGCCATTGCAAGTTGAACATGATGAAGCTGCTGCTATCAAAACACAAGAGATGTTTAATTTGGAAGATCAACAGCTGGCTGAGAAAGAGGCTGAAGGTTTAAGAATGTATGATGAATGAGATGATGAAAAGATCAGAATTGCTGCTGATATTGAATTAAACAAGCTGATCAAGATTGAAGAAAATGAAGTTCCAAATTTTAATGTGCAATCTTGGTATAGTAACTTTGCTTCTAATAAGAGAAAAGAGAATGCTGCTGCTAGAAGAAAGGTTAAAGTATTCAAAGGTCCAACAGTTAAACAGCAAAGGAAAGAGTATGAAAGATATCTAAAGAATATGGGTGGATGGACATTGGTGCAGTTGAAAGCTTATTCTGACAAAGAAGTTTTTGATTTGTATCAACAAACAAAGAAGAGAACAAATACTTTTTATTCTATGGGATGTGCTGAGGACTTGGAACAAATTGCTCAGATGAACAAAAAGTTGGTGCCTGAAAAGATAGTTGAAGCAGAGCAGATTCAAGAAGCTGATGTTGTTAAACAGATTGATGATGATACTACAAAGACTACTTCTTCTGTGCAGGGTGATAAAAGAAAATGTATTATTCATAAGTCAGTTGCAAAGAAGAAGAGAAAGATTGGAGAAGGAAGCAGTTCTATGCCTGAAGGAGATGAGTTTAAATATGGTCTTGATCATATTCCTTCTGAGCATCAAAAAGAACAATTGAAGGGTTACACTGTGGTTGGCAAGATGGAAGATCCTGAAGTGGTTGATGCCAAACCATTAGGAGTTAAATATCCTATCATCAAAGTAACTACAGGTTATGATGCTAACATTGGAGTATTTCATGATGTTCAGAGATCTGATGGTAAGTCTCACAGATTTCTCAGATTTCAACAAATGTTACATTATTTTGATAGAGAGGATGTTGAAGACTTGTGGAAGTTATACAAGGCAAAGTTTGGAGCTAAGAAATTTGATGGTAAAAAGTATGAGGTAGATCAAATTGATCATATCTTAACTGCTTCTGATAATGTTATGTGGAGAGCTCTTAAACTTATGTTTGAACCTTCAATGGACGATTCTGAATGGACAGAGATAGTAGAATACAAAGTAAGAAAATGGAGACTCTTTCAAGATTCTAGAGTTCATGTACTAGAACTTGGACCAACTACTTTGTATATGCTAGCTGAAGTAGATTATCCAGTGGTAAGATACTGGAATATTGTCAATCAGATGGTTAATGGTGATAAAACACTTAAGCTGCAGAAAGATTATGATTCTGATGATCAAGCATTCAATTTGCTGTCAAAGTATAAGAAGATATTTGATCAACTGAATTTTCAAGAGTTGAAGTGTTTGGAAGCATCCTCCAAGTGATTAATTGAGCTTTGAAGAAACTTGAATATTTAGAAATAAATATTAAGTTTAGGGGAGGATTGTTGGGTTTTGATCAAGTGACACTGCTGCTAAGTAACTCTGCTGCTGAGTAATACTGCTGCTACAATGATACTGCTGCTAGTGTTAATGACTCTGCTGCTGAAGACAATCTGCTGCTTGGTGAAACTACTGCTGAAGAGATTAACATTGTATACGATAGGATAATTATGGAATAGATTCTTTGTATAGTTTATCTATTTAGATTATTCTTATCTTGTAGAGAAAGGTATTGTAAACCTAGTAGGACTCCTTGGCCTATAAAAGGAGGATCCTAGGGTTAGTTTATGTACGCATTATTATTCACTTCAAGGTTGTAAAACCCTAGCATTATTGAGTGCTCGTATTAATAATATTGAAGTGTTGAAAGAGAATTCTTAATCTTCTTAAGTTAAGCTTTTATATTCCGCGTTTAAGCTTAAGTATTTGTTTAAGTTAACTTCTATATAAGATCGTATTAGCTCAACTGGGATCAACAAAATGATTCTTGGTTTCCATTCTCAGGCTTATCAAACGCTAGCATTGCTCATGATTCTCTTTCTTACACTTTGTTCCCGAGTTTATTTTTTGGAGTGAAAGGGAAAGGTTTGGGATGGTAGTAAAAAAAAAATTGTGTTCCTGAGATTTTTTAGGAGAGGAGAGGAAAGTAAAGGATAGTAAATTACATCAAAATTACTCTCCTAATTTACTTCCCAAATTGGGATGAAATGGAGTGGTTTGATTTTAAAGCTATTTTTTGTTACTTTCTTCTCTTTTCTTTCCAACTCAGGAACACAAGATAAAAAAATAATTTCTTATTACTCTCCTCTTACTTCACTCTTTTTTTCCTCTCCATCTCTTTTCTTTCCGTTTTATACTCGGGAACAGTATTCCATTCACCCATACCAAACATCCCCTTAGTTAAATATGAAAAAGTTTGTGCATAAACTAGTTGAACAAAAATATATACTTTCATACCCTTTTATATAACTGAAAAATCTTGAAAACATGACTCCAAGGGTAAAATCATAAAACCATTCATAAAAATAGGTTAAACAGTTGAACCACCAATTATGGCAAATTATGCTATAGCAAGTAGCAAATTATTATTAAGGCCGTTTGGTTGGCACCCATTTAACTTTAAAAATCAAAACATGTGTTTGTTTCAAAGTCCAATCTTAAATATTTGCCATAAAACCCTATGGTCTCACATTTTTTAATTCCTAGTTAATTACCCAGGTTTTATGTTTGAGTAATGATTTGCACACTTCATAAATTTATTTATACACTCTAATTTATGGTATTTTGACATTTATACCCTTACAAAAGTGAAAATAAATAAAAGTGATGTAAGGGTATAAATGTTAAGACACATATATCGGAGCGTGCAAATAAATTTGTGAAGTGTGCAAATTAGGGGTGTCCATGGTACTGGAACCATCTCGAATCGGAACCAAAACCGAAAGAACCGAGAACCGAAAATATGGAAAAAGTGGTACCAAGAACCGTCCCAAGTTCTTCGGTTCGGTTCCGGTACGATACTCGGTTCCTGTACGGGAATTTTTGGTAATTCCTACAAGTACCTAAGTGTTTAAATAATTTATTTTTTTCGTCGTCGATCATTTATAAAGGACATTCTAATAATGTTATAACAATAGAAACACACACAAAAGTATCTCCTACAATGCAAACCATTCCTCTCGTATGCATATGCCTCTATTTTAGCGATTGTGATATTGGTTAATGAATATAACAATTTGTGTATAAGTCACATGATTTTTCTATTACTGTAATGTACTTTAACAAGAAAAGCTATCGACAACATGAGTAGTAATTAGGTCAAATATGATTGAACAAGCATACTATAAGTAAATATCATATTTACACTAATGATTTCAATATAAACTTACTTTCATGTTGACGAATGATGATGATGATGATCTTTGAATGGATTAAAAGTTAGGATTTTAATTATATTATGTGTTTTTTAGTTTTAGGTTTTTATGTCATAGCTTAAAAATGAGTAGTTTATTTATTTGTTTATTTATTTTTTAACTCTTAAAATGCCATACAAATCATCACTATATCCCAAATAAACCTTGTAAAATTTCATATTTTTAAAGTAGTCGATTCTTTCAAAAAAATACCGGAACCAAACGATTCTGACCCGAACCATCCTGAGAACCGAAAATTTGAAATTTAAAAAACAAAGAACCGTACCATGGTTCTAATATATGATTCGGCTCCGATATGATTTCTCGATTCATTTGATTCCTCGGTTTTTTTAGACACCCCAGTGCAAATAGACCACACTCTATTTTTGATGAGCCTAATATTTATCTTTTATAATATTATGTATTATTTTTTAATAAATAATATATTTTGTCCCTCAACCCTAGGTCTTGTTCATGTTGAGCCAGCCTGAAATCCGCCATAGACGTCTGCCTTGCTGCTGCAACTTTATTATTAGTTGTTTCATTGAGTATAGTTGTGCACACTAAATCTTCACCACCTCTAAGGTATGTTTTGTTTTTTTTTTTTTTTTTTTTTTTTTTTTTTTTTTTTTTTTTTTACCTATTTATTTTTTTGTTGATTTTAAGTGACTTTATTGTGGGGTTGGTTATAAACTGATTTTGGGTTGCTTTGTTTTGGTCAACTTATGGGGTTTATGATATGTGTTTTTTGTGTTTTGTTTACATTTATGTATGTATGTATCATATATGGGTTGAAAATAATAGTTCGAGAGTAACAATGTTTTCTGGTTTGTGTTTTGCCACAATGTTATTGGAGCTGGAAATTTTAAGGTTGTTATTGTCCAACTTATGTATTTGATGGTCCAGATTAGTTTTATAGTGGCAAGACTAGCCTAGTTTTATTATATTATTTGATGGTTTTAGGGGCTAATATATGCAAGTTTAATGAATGAGGTTATGTATTGATGCTTTCGTTATTTTGTGTATCGTTGATGTGTTAATGAGTCAATTTTATGTTTTGGTGATTTTCGAAATGAGGGTTTATGAACTTGCTGATTTATGGCTGTTTTTGTGTATGTTAGGCTGCAAATAGGTCTTTTTGCTTGCTGAATTTTGGGTGTTTACGTGTATAATTTTGGGTGTTTTCATGTATGTTAATGGCTGCAAATAGGCCCTTTTGCTTGCTGAATTTTGGGTGTTTGCGTGTATGTTAATGTCTGCAAATAGGCCTTTTTTTGCTTGCTGAATTTTGGTTGTTTGCGTGTATAATTTTGGGTGTTTTCGTGTATGTTAATGGCTGCAAATAGGCCTTTTTGATTTCTGATTTTTTGGGTGTTTTCATGTATGTTAATGGATGGCAAATATGTCTCTTTGCTTGTTGAATCTTGGGTGTTTTCGTGTATGTTAATGGCTGTATGTAGGTCTCTTTTCTTGCTAAATTTTTGGGTGATTGTGAGGCTGTTAAGCCACTTAGGTCAAGCTGGTAGTTTATGTTTAGTTTATGTTTATGTTTAGTTAAAGCGGGTAGTTTATGTTTAGTTCAAGCTATAAACACTAGACTACAAGAGGCACATGAGATATGTGGATATACAGTAGGCAACTCACAGAAGAATGACACAACACAAAGGCCTTTATAGAACTACATAACCACTATACACATGAAAAGAAAATGCACACTGAAGCCATAGAGAAAATCACTGATCTTCAGATGGCCTGTTCCAAACCCTTTGATTTATGTAATTTGAGACCAAACAGGTTTAGGCCCACTAAATGATACTCGTCTTTTCAAAAGTCGAAAGTACTGAGAAGTTCCAGCTTAAAGCTTGGTAGTTATCTCCAAAAATTTTGGGTGTTTGTGGGGCTGTTAAGCCGCTTAGTTCAAGCTGGTAGTTTATGTTTAGTGTGCATCTTCTGAATATATGAAATAAATGCCCAACATGAGCTAATTTCTCTGTGTTTTATAGATAACGAGGCATGCAGAACCCGTGCTACGCACGGGCTTTTTATCTAATTGTTAATCGCATATTATTTTTGTGTATTGTCGAGTGCATGCGTATTTATAGTTTAGTATGTTGTATGAAACGTTTTTACTTTGTTGTTTAAAAATATAAAAATAGGTGATATTGTTTTGGTTTTTTGGTCTCCATATTTTCTAAATGGGCTTGTCGTTATTAAATTCTCATATGCTTGATGCAATTAAAAAATTTGCTTTGATTGTTTTGGCCTATTATGTAACCCAACAATAATTGTGCATTATACCGTGCTACGCACAGAGTTTGTATCTAAGTGGTCATCGCATAATGTTTGTGTAAATTGTAAAATATACAACAATCTATAACTAAGGTTGCCGCGGGAGATCTTTGTTCATTTATTGAATATTCAACAGTCTATAACTAAAGAGTATTCATAACCGAACCACTATTAATACTCTTGTCTTGGTTTGATCTTTCCATACTCTTATTTATTTCCTTGCATCTTATTTACTATTCTTTTTGTGTTGTTAGTTGGATCGGGACTTAGGTACTTTTAAATTATGTTTGGTTTCTTATTTGCATTGGGCTTCTATAGTATGTTTTATTTGTTGTAAGATAATGAAACCCGTAGGTATAATCTTATTAATCATCCACTATATATAATAGTGAAACCCTAATACCCTAAACCCACAAACCGGGCTTGGGCTTATACTTATCCCTTAACACTCCCTCGCAGTTCGAGCGGCGAAATCGCGAAAGCTCGAACTGGAGTAGTAAACTAAGAAAACAAATTAAAACAATAAACGAAAATAAACTAAGAAAGCAAATATGACACAACCAAAAGTCGTCTCGGGAATTGATACCCTGGATTCGACACCAACGAAAGTCGTCTCGGGAATTGATACCCTGGATTCGACACCAACAAAAGTCGTCTCGGGAATTGATACCCTGGATTCGACACCAACACAAGTCGTCTCGGGAATTTATACCCTAGATTCGACACCAACAAAAGTCGTCTCGGGAATTTATACCCTAGATTCGACACCAACAAAAGTCGTCTCGGGAATTTATACCCTAGATTCGACACCAACAAAAGTCATCTTGGGAATTTATACCTTAAAAAACTTAAAAGAAAAAAAACCTCCAACCATCCTTATCTCCACAGCTCCACTGATCTCATCTTATCAGGAAAAAGAATGTCCATAAAAGAAACGCAGCAAGCTAAAAACCTTTTTTTTATTATTTTTTTAATAACACAAACTTAATATTCGAAGAATCAATATACAAACCAGCTTGGTGTCTCCACACAAACGAATCTCAAACCACAACCCGTACGAACCAAGCAAACCTACCAAGAGATGATAGTGTCTCAACAAATCCGATTAGATCTGACCACACTACGCCGATTCAAGATCGGTGATGAACTTTCTAAAGTTATGATTTTTTTTTTTTTTTTTTTTTTTTTGATCAATGAGGGGTTTTTTGGATCTTGTTGTTTCAAGATGAGATGAGTTGTTGTGATGAATGAGTTCTTAAGGGTGCTTGTGATTGTGGTTTTGTTTAGAAAAGAAAGAATAGGAGCGTGGTCTGTGTTTCTTTCACATAAAATGGAGTATGGTGGATTTAGAGATGGTGGTGATTGAAGGGTAGTATAGAGGAAATTAAGTTGGAGAATAGTGATATACATGCGCCGGACCGCCGGCCGAAGCTGACGGCCGGAAAAATAAAAGTGGCGGTTGTTTTAGGGTTTTAGAGGATCGTTACCCTCTGATACCATGTAAGATAATGAAACCCGTAGGTATAATCTTATTAATCATCCACTATATATAATAGTGAAACCCTAATACCCTAAACCCACAAACCGGGCTTGGGCTTATACTTATCCCTTAACATTTGTGTGTAGCCCTGTAGGAGTAGTTTGATTTTTTTTTATCTACATTTATATGATTTTTTGCATAGGCGCAATGATAATAATGAGTTCCAGTTCATGGCCCATGCGATGCACCAGTTTTGTTTTTGAATAAACTATTTAACTGTTGCTTATGTCTAAAACTAATTTTTTTTATTTGTTATTATAATTTACAAATGGCTCAAGCCAAAATTATACACTTTTTACTTTCTATTAATTATTCAAGTTGATATTTTTAATAGGCCGTATTTTGTTATTTTAGCAAACTGTTTTAATTTTACTGTTCAAATTGGATGTACTAAAACTCACCGCTACAAAAGAGCTTTATTTTACCTTTAACAGTGACATTGTTCGCACATTACATGTAGCGTACCAACGTTATTATTCATGCAAGTGATGCAAGCATATTATTACATAGTTCACTACTAATCTTTGTCTGGTTGCTCATCATAGTTACCCATTACCAAATGTAATCTTTTAGTAGCTTTCCAATGACACAACACTTTATATTATTCTTTGGTGTGAAAAGTTGTAGCATTTCCTTGTCAATACAGAGTACATGTAAAAGTTAATATAATGCCACATAATGTATAAAAATCATTACAAACTTTTTTGGCTTCATTCATTTTACTGACAACTAATTGCATTGAAAATTAACGTTGAAGTCTAACGCATATTAATAAATTTTATCAATAAACTCGATTCCAAATAGTTAACTAAATGAATATTAATTAACACACTATTAATAATTCCTAAAACTTTTGGACACTTGGGTTGCCTCATGACCCGTGCGATGCAACATCACTTCAAATAAAGAGATTAAAATTAATTTTCTTTGAAAATCTTATACCATTCATATTATATGCCAAATGAAAAGGATGTAGTAAAATGTCCATGGACTTCATCTTTATGGGAGACATTTACTAATTCTGACAGATGCACTCTGGCTTATTTTAATTGTTCGTAACGTATTGCTGAGCATTAATTTTTGTTAAGCAACACTCAATATTATTCTTTGGTGTCAAAAGTTGTAAAAAAAAAAAAAAAAAAAAAAAAACCATTTTTTAAGATAAAAACATTAATAGAATGAAATACATATATCATATTACTTTGCAAAATGTGTCAAACACATGTCGATAGTGAAAGCAACATATTAAAAAGATAAAATGCTCCAAAATATGAAGTTGGCCCATGGTTTATTTCTGCTCAATTGACAGCCCGTGGGTTTTATTTATATTGGGCCTACATTTGATCAAGTAATGAAAGTCCAATATGTTGGGGTTGTTTGGTTGTATTCAGACGTAGCAAGAAGCGAGAATGAAGTAAAAGCCTTTTTTGGCTTGGTACCGATACAAAAGATGAGATGAGATCAATATAGATTTCATATTTGCCATAGAATCAATGAACCAATCATAGTCATTTATTTCTATTTTTCACTTTTTTTTTAAACAAAATATTTTGCAAACGGTAAATCTTCAAGGTATAAAAAAAATACCATCGCGATGAGAATTAAATCATCTTTTTATAGATATGCATTGTTGTATACTTTCGGCCAACTTTTTTTTTTCAAAATTTCTGCCCAGAAAAATCATATATGATTTGTAAAAATCATATATGATTAGTTAAAATCAAATCATATATGATTCTTACGAATCATATATGATTTTTACAAATCATATATGATTTTTCTGGGCAGAAATTTTAAAAAAGAAAAGTTCGTCGAAAGTATATAACAATGCATGTCTATTGAATGATAATTTAATTCTCGTCGCGATGGTATTTTTTTTTGTAGCTTAACGATTTACGGTTTGCGAGATATTTAAGTTTTAAAAAAAAAAATGAAAGTTTATTTTTTTATTTTAATAAAAAAATGAGTAACTAAAAATGCTTGATAGCTTCTATGGTATGTATAAAGAATTTTGGCTGCAAAAGATATAACCTTTACCCTATATTACTCATACCAACAAACCCTAATCACTTTCTATCCGCCCCTTTTTTTTCTCTCGTTTAGCAGATTAAAAAAAAAAAAAAAAAAAAACACCACACAAACACAACAATCATCTCACATCAACAACACCATGATAATCTAATCTCATCATCTCATCTAACTGAATAAAATACACCCTTTATCTTATACTCGAAACACAACAATTAATATTTCTTTCTGCTATTGATATCCGAACTCCAAGGCCATTTTTTCTCCTTTTTATATTGTTATTTGAAGAACAAAGACCACAATATTTTGGCTTCTAGATCTAGAAAAAGGTCTCGGGTAAGGTGCATTTTTGCGTTGTTTTACATTTTTCGAATAGCTTTTGTTCAAAAAAAAAAAACAAAATAAAGAAAGAATGAAACATATTTGTTTTAGTTCTTCCTTTGTCAGTTTCGAATATTTGAAAGATGATGCTCTTCTCACGAATCTATGATGGGTTTGTTGTAGAATCTATAAAGATTTGTACACAATATGTAAAAATGTATGGATTATTCGATTCTGTGTATAAGGTCTCGGGTAGGTTTTTGTTTTTCTTTTAATTGCTAAAGATCAATGATGGGTTGCTTGCATATATCGTGAAATGCAAATCCTGAGATCGGGATCTTTTGTTCTTGTTTTAATCAGGACAATGCGGTTGTGGGTTGAGGTTGTAGTTAAATGCACATCGATTTTTTTTTCCATGGTGGTGAAGATTGGTGCCAAAAAAATTATGTGGTGAAGATAGTGATAGTGGTCTATTTATAACCTTAAAAAAGCAATCGAAAAGTTTCACATTTAAAGACTTATTTAAGCAAGCAAATGAAAAAATGGTACTGTATTTATTTGCTAATGGTTCATATTCAGTAAATGTAACCATAGACCTGTTGATATACCCTCCTTTAAGGAGGAACAATTGCATCTGTTGATATGTAGGCATTGATACGCAGGCATTTACTCTAGACGAATACTAAAGGACTCAAACTTGTTTTTAACTCAAAAACCTCTATCTTCATTATTCCACATTCAATTTAGTTGGTGAACTAACTTTAAGGTGATATATATAATCTTATATGTAAATTTAGGAAATGGCCAGGGAGTTGTGCACTTTAGGAGGGTAGATAGGACAATGGTTGTGCAGTTTTGTCCATTCAGTGTGCATTTCTTTTCCTGTTGATACTAGTCGCAAGTGCATCATCCCATTTTCAGTTCTTTGAGCATTCAAACTGGTGATTATGTGTTTATTATTGGTTAGGCTGATTGATTACAATGAGCACAACGGATTTGTCCAAGAAAAATGACCATCCTGAGTTGGTGAAGTTGAATTCAGCGTTTAAACTGGTATGCTCTTAGTTCTTTCCCTGTAATTTACCCGTGCAGAAGTATAATTTTATATCAATTTGATGTCTGAATTATATTTATGTTTCCCGTATAACTTAGCTCTGTTAGATAGAATATATGTAGTATCTCAGGAACATCGTCTATGAAGTAGCTTTTTCTAACTATTGCAGTAGTTTTCTTATTTTTAGTTTTGTTGATCTACTGGTGATGGTGTAATACACAATGAAATCATGTGCGTCTTAAATCATGTGCGTCTTTAAGTGGTTTAAGAAAGAGCTGCAGCTACTTAATAAAGGCCACTTAACAGAACTGTATGATAAAAGTCTACCTGTTTCTCTCATGATATATGTTTTAAAGGACCTTTACTGTTAAATGTTAATAAGGAGCTTTACCTTTAAATGGGGTCTTTTGGGCCGTGTTCTATTTCAAGTAGTCAAGTGGGCCAGG
The DNA here is from genome assembly GCA_030686995.1 of Artemisia argyi. NCBI lineage: Eukaryota > Viridiplantae > Streptophyta > Magnoliopsida > Asterales > Asteraceae > Artemisia > Artemisia argyi. The sequence goes on from CM060676.1 coordinate 106,376,769, forward strand.
TAAGGAGATTTGTTATTTTTTTCAACAGAAATGGGGTCAAATCGGTTGAAAGTAAGTATTTTCTTAATGTTTACAATCTGCTAATTGTTTATCTCAAACTATCAAGACTATCAATATCATAATATTTTTAATCGACTCATCAATTATATATTGATTAAAATGTACAAGAAAGTGGTTTACGATGAACCTGACAGTACCTATACTAAAAAAAGGACCCCTTTTGAACCCGAACATGTTTTAAGTTTTGACTCATTGTCAATCTGCCGTCTTGCATTGCCACCTCTTACCATGACGGAATGGTTTTCATAGAACCTTCACGAATCTTGTGTCACATTTTTAGTAGTTATTTCCTATCACATAATTGTGCATGTTGGCTTGTATAATAGCATATTGGAAATATGATATATGGAGGGACACATATTGGACCAGCACGAACTACAAAACCAAGTTAATTCATGGAGTATTAACAATGTACTTGTAAAAATTCTCTTTGTGAGAGGCGCCCATGATGATGACAGTTACTAGTAATACTTAATACAATATGTTACAAGTGTAAGACATAATTATCATGTTTTAAAGAACTTTTAAGTATGGGTTACACCAAATGTATTGTTTACTGCCATTCTGTACGGCTATCCCAATATATTTTTCTTTCTTTCTTGTGCAGGCTGAAAAATGGGTTAGCAACATGACTAAAACAACAGATGACAAATCAACTCGAGTTGTTTTAGAGGCTCGACCTCCCGGGTTAGTACTGACACACTAGCTGAATTTTAACATTTTCTTCTATAACGCAAAAGTAATCTCATGAACACGTATGTATTAAACAGATTTATTTAGAAGTGGCAATTTTGACCCCTTTTACTGAAAAACCGGGCTGATAAAGTTGACTAAAATTTCAAAAGAGCCGAAATTTTACTCAGTTTATTTTTAAGCAATAAAAATGTAAATAAATAAATAATAAAAAATAAATAAATAAATTGCGTGGCTAGCGATGAAGAAGGCCTATGATAGTGATGAAATATTTCTTTAATTTCGTTTTCAAGCATAAACGTTAATACAAAACGTTCTGGTTATATGCAAAATAAACGTTTGTCAAAAACCCTTGTTAGTCCAAGTTTCTTTTGATCAACGCAAAACTAACAAGACAAAGATGTTGCCAAAGAAGACCGAAGATTGATCAAGTTCTTATTGATTTCATTATGGTAAAATAGTCTGATAAGTATTTCTTTTATTTCATCTATACTCTACAGGCTTGGAATAGGTGCGACAGTTCCCCGCCAACCCAAAGTTGGATTGTCGAATGATCCTGTTGAAAGAAAACTACAAGCACAGGTAGATGCTGGAAAGCGGAAATTTTCTAAAATTGAGGAAGAGTCACACCCGAATCCCAAGGATGATGTGAGTAGCGATGAAGATGATGAATCTGAGAGCAGAACTAAAACATTTGTTAAGAAGAAAGCATCGGGCTTGCCCTCATCTCTACCAACAGCTAAAAAACAAAAGTAAATGTTATCTTTTAATGTTATAACAACCCTTTTTAATTTATCAAATTGAATTCATATTTAGAGTCAAAGTTTAACTGAATTTACTGAATTATTAAATTTATAAGGCGCATGTAACATCCAATATGGTTCCATTTGTAGAATATGTAGTTTTTTTTGTCTTCCCATTTCCCTTTTGTCTTTTTAGTCTCTGAAATTTGTTTAAGTTGGTGCCGTTCAATGATACAACTTGACCAAACCAAAGCCAAAACTTAAGAATCTGAGAGAGGGAAACTGAAGCATATAGTATCTGTTTGATATCAGTAGGGTGCCAGGTTCCTGCTTAGAACCTTTTTGGTCCCAACCATACCCGGGTACGTGAAGCTTTGAGCCAGTGATTAAAACCTGAACTTTTTACTTCCAACCATACCCGGGTACGTGAAGCTTTGTGCCAGACTGGACTGTTACAACCCATCAACTTCCGAGAACCCGGTTTCTTTACTACGATTGGAACATAATTCCATCATATGGATATGTATTGGTAGGTATTGTTCTGGCTAGGTTTTACAGTTACGGGATATTGTCTCAGATTTTGCATACTAGTTTAAATACGGAAAGAAACATTGATGGTTATATTATACATTACCGAGTTAGGATCAAATGAGAAAGAAAAATTAAAGTGAGAAAAGGGGAGAAGAAAACACAACCACACATTTCAGATGTACTACAAAAGCAAATGCATTCTCTTTAAAATTCTCCCTCTTATTTGAAATGTGTAGTTAGAAATTCTTCTCATTCTTTTCATTTTAGTTTTTCTTATCACCGAATCTCTTCCCTTACATTACCAGCCATGTATTTTTCTAGTGAATGGTGAGTTCATGCTATACAGAGATTGGTATTTCTGGTCATCAAGAAGAATCAATGAAACCTCGACAAGCGACAGTACTCTCAAAACTAGTTGTCTACTTATCTTTACTTTCTTGTACTAGTTTTGATTATTTAGGCTAATTACATTGATATTTTCATGTATTCAAGTATTTATTTTCCTCTAGTTACCTATTGACCTCTAAATATGTTGTATTTTGTTCATGATGTGAAGAAGTAACCAGAAATTATTGGGTTTTTGTATGTAAATGAAATGTGCAAATTGCAATGCATGAGGGTACATGGAATCAAACTGATGAAAAATGCCAAAGCGTGGTCACAGTCAGACATGACTAGAGTGAGTCTAGAGTCTAGACAAGGGCTTCAATTATCTTAACTAATTTTCTCTATTTTTTCTGCTTATATACATACATAAACATATAGGTATATAAGTACGGACATCTGTGAACGTGCGTGGAAACGTGTTTGTCTGGAAAGACATTTGTTTGTGTACAATATCTATTTCGTGGATGGGAACATACTTATCGATATAAGTAATAGGGTAAATTCCGAAATTAGGACATTTATTTTTTGAGTTTATTTATTGAGTACAAATTTAACCTCATTTCCCAATTTAGTCAAGTGCGATTGTGCGATCGTGCGATCCTTTTAAATTTGTTACACGTGTCCCAGACAAAACAACATTGCCAATCATTGCAGCCCCACCCCACTTGCACTTGTCCCCCAAGTGGCCTTTGACTTTAATTTTAGATCGTGCGAATTCTGATCGTGCGATCGTGCGAAAGTCGGCTACCCCATGTGCAATATATATTGGAAAAGACCACAAATCTTTTGAAAAGATTTTTTTTACTCCACATAAACATCCGCCTCCCATCATTTCTGTAAACTCAAATTGGCAGTCAGCTCCTCCTTGTAACTCCAATTGAAATAAGCTATATCACCTTATCACTCCAAAATGATAGCAGATCAAGTCAAACAAATCATCCCTTACTTCTGATCGAAACAAGCACATAAGCAAATCACTCGTCTTACTGCTTGAACCAGAATACCACAAACACATACAACTAAACACTAACCCAAATACCATACTGTTTAGTACGAATCCAAGAAGATTTTTCGGCATCAAGATCTTCTTGTAAGGTCTCGGGTAAGGTAGTCGGTTGTTTGTTTTTCGTTGTTTGGTCAAGATCTATGATGGTTGTTCTCGTTTTATATAGATCTTTAAGATCTTGAAATCATTTTATATAGATCTTTTAGTTACTCGAAATCACCAAAGTGGATTTGATATTATAGAAACTATATTTTGAGATCAAGAATAATGATTATGTGAGCAACGATTTGGGTGCTCTCACCGGCATAAATGGTGCAAGATTAGATGACAATAGGACAAAATAAAGTAAAAAAGATAGATAGGAAGAAAATCTTTTCAAAAGATTTGTGGTCTTTTCCAAGATATATTGCACATGGGGTAGCCGACTTTCGCACGATCGCACGATCAGAATTCGCACGATCTAAAATTAAAGTCAAAGGTCACTTGGGGGACAAGTGCAAGTGGGGTGGGGCTGCAATGATTGGCAATGTTGTTTTGTCTGGGACACGTGTAACAAATTTAAAGGGATCACACGATCGCACTTGACTAAATTGGGAAATGTGGTTGATTTTGTACTCAATAAATAAACTCAAAAAATAAATGTCCTGATTTCGGAATTTGCCCTAAGTAATACCGGCCAGACTTATTATCTTTGCTATTAGATTGTGGGTTATGTTGTTAGAAGTAAACGACATATATGCGAGCCTTCATGTGAACTTCAATTAACTTATTATGGTGCAAACTTGGGACAACTTTCCATGTGACAATATTTGTTTTCCTGCATACTACAACTTCTAACACTGAAAGCTCATTTTTATACATACTAACTAATCTCATTTAAGCCAATTACGATCTTCAACATGCAATGCTTCATTTTTAATCCCTAAGATGTGATTCAATATACCAGTAATTATTTCTTTTTCACTGATAGAAGATATTGCCACCCCAAATTCAGTCATGTCACCTAGTTTTTTTCTTAATTGTTACTTAATAAATCATTACATGGATATTAGTAAGAAATGTTTCGCGGCCCTTGAAAAAATAGATTCACCAGCCTAGACCATCTTGATGAGTGCTTAATCACTCATCCTTTTTAGACCCAAAATCAGACCAAATATATCAAATACTAACCAAAAATGCCAAGAGAATGTTTGTTTTTGTATTTGTGTATGTGCAGGTACGGATATGAGAAAAATGAACAAAAACAAAGCAAAACCGACAAAAACGAGCACGAGATAGGAAAAAGGTCAAAAGCCGGATCCGGGGAAGCAAAATGATCAAAGAAAGCTCACAATGTTCAGAAAAGTCCTCAGAGATTCATCAAAGTTTCATATTTGGTCCCTGAATAAAGTTTGAGAGATTGGCAAATTTAGCCCCTACATTTTCAGGAATTTACATTAATGGTCCTTGGGAATAATATCCGAAGAAAAGTCAAACTTGGTCCTTCATAAATCGAAGAATGACAATTAATACCCTTAGAAATTATTTTGGAGAAAAATCAGTTTTGGTCCCTCTAATTTTCGGATTGTACAACTTTAGCCCTTGTTAAAATAATACTACTCCTAATGTTACAACCGGATCCACTAAACATAATAATCCACAAAGCCCAACAAAATGAAAAGCCCACACACCACTATTAATCTTTACCCAGCCCACCACCACCTATTTTACAACCCGGCCTGCTACACTACCCGGTCAAATCCCAAACCAAATACATCCCGCCCCAATTTTACCCCCAAATAATTTTAACCCAGAAAATTGTACTGTGCTATAAACCCTAGTTTCACCTCCCACAAATTACCCACCTTAAGTAATAATTACCTCATGATTATTGTTTCTAGAAGGTCAGGTGATGTCAGGGAATGTAAGAGGGGGTACGTGAACCTATCAGGAGACACACGGAGGATTAGTCTCAATCACTCAATCAATCCAAGGGTCATAAATCAAGGGAAGTATCTGGATTTGATCAGACGGTTTAAGAAGAGCTCAAACAAACACAACCTTCACGAGGATTGCCAGCCTGGACATCCAAGACCTCACCTCAGCAGGCAATATAAAGCCCCCTCCTCATTCATGTATAATTGTCCAGTTTTTCATGTATTAGAAAGCTTTTGACCATTTTAATTTCATTGTCATTTAAATTTCAGCAATTAAATTCAGTTTTGTTGTAATTTCCTTTAAAGCTTTGTACTCAAATTTTCAATATTAATACAATTTAGTTTTTTACAGCTTATTGTCTTTAATTTCAACTTTAGCTTTGCTTATTATAATTGTCTATCTAGTTTTCATCAATACTTGCTAGCTTATCTAAATATCTCTATTAAGTTTCTGTTTCTCTTATATTGAAAAATCCAAAAAAATAAGAAAATCAGAAAAAATCAAAAAAATATCATTGTTTGAAGCTTATTTGAATAAACTGATGCTTATTGAAGATTGAGGCAGCCAAATAGGAGCATTTGGCCTGTCAAGAGACAGGCAAGCAAAGTGAATCCCCCTCTTTTCATGCTGAGGGGGAATTGTCCTGTGAGTTTCTCAATTAATTTCTATCTAAACATTGCATAAGTGGTTTAATATTAGTATAGATATGTTTTAGTGTTTGCATTTCTGTTTATTTACATTGAATACATCTTTATTAGTGTAGAGGTTGCTTATGTTATCATTTCATTATAGTCTGTTGAATTCATTTGGTTGTTTTCATCATAACTGTCATTCACTGGATCTGAGTTTCTGTTTGCATTTGTAAGTGTTTCTGAGTTTTTGCTATTTCATTTAGCTTTCTGATTCACAATCTTAGCTCAGTAGGTGAATTTGGTATTCATAACTAGGAATTGAGTGGTAACTGAGTGAGACAGAACATTAAGAGGGTGTTTGGATCTGTGTTGTCTGCTCAGGGTATTGTTTTTCAGAGGGTATAAGCAACTTAGATATCACACTTGAGATGAATATAAGTTGAGTTAAGCATAAAATAGGTAGGCTACTTAGCAAAAGTCAATTTCACTTTCAATTCACTAGTAGCAGCCATCTGTGTAGTTTTTAGGACACATAATCATCATTTTAGCTTCATATATAGATAATTTAGTAACTTCAGGTTTCATTTCAACTTAATATTGCATTATTAGTTAGTTAGGATAGATTAAAATTCATCTTAGTCAAACCTTAGGTGCATTCAAAAAGTCAAATCAATTTTTAAACTCAGATTTTGGGGACAACTTTGAGAGTACTTGTAGGGTTTATTAGTTATTGGAAATACTTTTGGATTCTTGTTTTCTAAACTTTGGCAGTAGGTGAAGTAAAATAAAAAAGAAATTTGAGTTTTGAAATCTGTTTGCTTATCTGAAAAGCTGTTGGAAGTTGCTTGTTTAAACTTATTTCTCCCCTGCACATCAGGTTGTGACAAGTTTTCTAGGCACCATTAGGAATAGTGTATTGAATCTAGGTTCAGTTTTATTGGTACTTGTGTATTCTCAGGTTGGTAGCAAGTGCTTTGCCCCCAATAGCTCACTTTTTACAGCTTATTCACACTGCTGAATTGCCTTGACTAGTTGGTTGGATCAAGCATAGGGTCTGATTTAGACTTAGGCCTGCAAGTATGATTTTGTGTTCATTATCTGAGTTTGGTTCTTCATTCTAGTTCATTCATACCCATAGTTGCATGTTTCAATTGAGCTTTTGCATTGTGCTTATCTGTTTTAGCTTTTGGCTTATTTCATAGTGCTTATTAAATCTGATTTAGTCCATTTTCTGTGTTTCTGAGTTGAGTTTGCTTTCATAACTGTTCATTTGAGCTTAATCTAGTCTAAATTACACTTGGTAAAAGTTTGGGTCAGTTTGGTCAAGTTTTGCTTATGAATAAGCACTTCTTAATAAGCAGTTTCAAAGCAAACAGTACTTCCAGTGCTTATTTTCCACTTTCTATATTTTTCCTAGTTTCAAAATAATATTTTAGATTTTCCCTGAAATTTTCAAATTTTTCTGAGTTCATTTACTATTTTTCCTATTTTATTTTCATTTTTAATCAATTTTAAATACTTTTTAATTACTAAAAAAATCCAAAAAAATCTGAAAAATCCAAAAATGTTTTTAAAATTTATTTTCATTTATTTTAAAATTTTAGAAATTTATTTTGTATTTTTCTCAATTATTTTGAATTTTATTTTAATTTTTAATTAGTTTAAACAGTTTTTAAATTCCAAAAATTACACAAAAAGCCAAAAAAAAACTAGTTTTTAGTTTTAAAATTTCCTTTTAGTTATTTTATAATTTTCAAAATTTATTTTTCATTTTTCTCACCTTATTTTCATTTTCTTTTAATTTTTAATTAGATAAATTAGTTTTTAATTCATAAAAAATAAATAAAAAGTCAAAAAAAAATATTTTTCTTTTTCTTAAAATTTTCTTTTATCATTTTTAATTTTTAAAAATTATTTTCAAGTCCGTAGGAGTAGCGTAGCTTAAAAATCGCGTTTTATTTCGTACGTTAACGTTTATTTTCCGTTTTAGCTTACGTTTTTTTATTTTACGTTACGTTTCTAGTTGCCTTACTTGAATTACGTGTTTAGTTTATTATTTGTGCTTCATTTACTATTTCATTAGTTTAATCTCATTTAAATCACTTTTTACCACTTTCACGACACGTTTCACGAAACGGGAATTCGAAATTCCATTCACACCTTCGTTGGGACACGACCCGGGGAAATACTTTCCTAAGCATTTCTTCGGTTAAAAACACTATACTATAAAAAGACTATATCAAATTAGTTTATTATTACGTGGATATTAGTAAGAAATGTTTCGCGGCCCTTGAAAAAATAGATTCACCAGCCTAGACCATCTCAAGACATATAAGTCGTTTTAAGGCAACTGATTAGCCAAGAGAATTCCACAATACATTTGATGAATACAGTACACACTAGCACTACAATGTTCGAGGCAATTGGTGGGGACAATTTTTGCCCTTTGGCAAGCACATGGCCTCGCTAATGGTCTTTGGCGAGTACATGTCATCTCTAAAACCACCTGCACATTTTTGCAGTAATTGGTGGCTTTGTGGTGCATTTCCAAATTTTAATCAGAATTTTTCCGAAAAAAACTACCAAAATCCACAACCTGTAATTATCCAAAATAAACATACCAAGTCGCTAAAACATCTATTCAATAACAAAGTCGCTCATACGATAACAAAGCCACTAAAATGGTTCAAAAAAGAAAGTAGCTAAAACAAAGTCCATACAAATATGCCAACCACAAACACATAAACATCATCCATACAAATATCCACAACCATAAGTCCATAACCACATAACAATCATCCCTACATCCCATCACCATAATCATCATTGGATCCATCATTCCCGCTCGAGGGAGGAAACATAGTCGATAAGTTGGACAAACCTAATTGAGAGCTCAAGAAAGCCACCATTTGATGGAGTTGTGATTGTGTTCTTTCAACCGCTCTTCTAGCTTCCATAGTTTCATTGTGTTGCCTTAGAGCTTGTTGCCTCAACTACTCATCGGCTTAATGTTGTGAGTATAATGACGGACCTTGGAATTATGAACTAAAGCATGAACTCGAGTTAACACCTACTAAACAATTATATATTGGGTTGGATGGACAAGTTATGAAGAAAGTAGTATGGTATGTACGCGTCAATTTTATGATTGTTGTTAAGTACATACCATACTACTTTCTTCATAACTTGTCCATCCAACCCAATATATAATTGTTTAGCAATCTATTTACATACTGATCAAAACACCTAAAATCGACTTGATGGGTTTAGACCGTCCTCATTTCGATTAGGACGATTAAATCTCGTCTGACCATCCCGAAGATACATTGAACAGAACATAGCCCTCTGTTATAGAACCTTAAGGCTAGCTATATTCTGGATTTTTTATTTTTTTTTTATTTTTTTAATCTTTCAAATAGATACATCCACCTCATGTAAACATGCCCACTTTCAATAGCCTCTTCGTATAAATTCATAACCAAGTAAATCATAATGCAAAAAAAAGCAGGAGAAAAGTATTTGCTTGAAACTGTAACAAAATATTGATCAATTGGTCTAGCTTTCAACATGTCATCCTCCATCAAAGTTCGAGCACAGATTTACTTAAAGAATGAACAAAGCTCAATTATTGGTGCTGAAATACTTGGGTCCAGTATTGCTGAACTTCAACAGGAAGCAACCGTTGCACCATTGTGTGATAGTCACAAGACTTCATGCCTATTACGTTGTTATCATTGTCGGTCACTTTTTGATTGAAGTTGGATCCAAAACCTATTAATTAGTTTAACTCCTTTGATGAATTTACAAACTTTTTGTTTGTTTTCATGGGTGGAAGAGTACTTAGGATGAGGCTTCAAAACTTCCCATTTCTTTTATCGACGAGCCTCAACTCTGGTTGAATGGTCTAATTTTTCAAGTCTTATCTTGCCTTATTAGTGTTTTGGATTTGTCATTCATTAACAAAGTATCCAACAAACTCTCACACACATGTTTTTTTCAATATGCATGACATCTAAATTGTGTTTTAGTTGAAGAGCATACCAATACAAAAACACGTAAAAATAGATCATTTACTCCAATTTAATTAAACGGCAGGATCACATTTTCTCTTCACACCGCCAAACACATGGATGTTTCCCCAGCATAAGTCTAGGCAATCTCCTAAGTTGAGCCAAGATTCCATCATTGGTAAATTTTCTAGGAGGTTCTGCAAATTCGTATTTACCATTGAATGTTCTATTGTTCTTCCTCCGTCTATGTTTTAAGAATCTTCTATGACCAACATAAGTGGTTTTCCCTAACACACAAGTAGATGGAGTGTCTGCACTACTCTCAGAGGTGATATATAAGACTAATTGCTTAGGAACAACGATATTTTCGTATTTGACTTATGTAACTCAAAAAGTGTCATCGCGTATACGTGCTATGAATATTATTTAATGGAATGCGATGATTCCTCTCGATTGAATAAGAAGACACTTAGTTTATAAAACTCGATCACTTGAATATACTCAGAAGTGACACGACTTGCTTAAAGACAACAATACATTCGTATTTGACTTGCGTAACTCAAAAAATGTTGTCACGTATATGCGCTCTCAATACAATTTAATGAATTATGATATTCTTATTGATCGAATCTCGAACTTGCTAGATCATCACTTGAATAGTCACGGGAATGATATATAAGTCTTGCTTAGGAATGACGATACTTTAGCATTTGACTTGCGTAACTTAAAAGATGTTGTCGCGTATATGCGCTTTCAATACAATTGAATGAACCGAGATGATTCGTATTGCTTGAATAGAAAGACCATTGGTTCATACCACTTGCTCGATCATCACTCTTAGAAGTGATATATAAGACTTGCTTAGGAATGATGATACTTTCGTATTTGGCTTACGTAACTTAAAAGACGTTGTTGGGTATATGCACTATCAATACAAGTTAATAAAATTTGATGATTCTATTCCACCATAACACCGAGTGTCTTTGAATTGTGTCGACATTTAAACTAATCGTTTATAAATTATATTACATAAAAAATATAGATAGTATAATCTATATGTTTTATTAACTTTAGTTATGTTTATAATTAAATTCATATTAAAATTAACATAATTAATAATATCCTTTAAATAATTTAATAATTTTTACCTTTGACGACGACATATCCTTGCCAAAAGTAAAATCACGTAATTAGTTTCATTTAATTACGTAATAAGTTGTTAAATAAATAAACAATTAAGTGGTCAACGTTATGGTAAAGACATATCATAACCGATAAATTGTTAGGAAAAATGAGATGAATATGAGTATAGTATAACAAATGGTCAATAATGGTCAACTGTTTGGCCTCACCAATAGATTGACGGGAAATGAGAGAGAAGTGAATAAAGTATAGCAAATGGTAAAAATAGTCAACGATAGTCAGCTTTTTGGTGGGAACATATCCTCCCTAATGCTTTTGGTCAAATTTTCTTACATATTTTAAAAAGTCAAAGTGTGAAACGGAGATTTTTTTGTAGTTTAGCGACTTTTGGCGAGGACATATGTCCTCACCAAAACCTTCATCGCGTGTTCTCCTTTCTATTGTAGTGACTTTTGTGACTCCATGAATGTCGCTGTTACAGCTAATTTCACTATAAGTACTACAAAAAATTCTAACAATCACCGGCAAGGGGGTTATATACGTAGAACTTTCTAAAACTGGAGTTCAAAATTTTAAACATAGTCCTTATATAAGTTTACATATGACAAACACATCTATAATGATAAGCACTATTAATCGGATCATTTCCTTCAACTGGAACTTGCTCAGGTGTACACTTGTACTTACAACCTCGGCATTCATTAAAAGTACAACTTGGCATCACTGAACCAATCTTGGAAAACCTCCATACGTTCTTGCTCATCAACTCATTGCTTGTTTCCTAAAACGTTTCAAAATTTTCATTAGCATTATCTTTTCGAGATACATATAAATGCTTCATAATCATAACTTCACCTGCATGTGCAATCCTCTTCTTGAAGGAAATATCTCCCCCGACACACCTGAAAATAACACAAAATGCACGAAAACTATGTTAATAAGGTGAATAAACTTATGTACGTTCAGTTAATATTGGATAAGGCTACAAGAAAATAAATAGAGTAATCTGATTCTAATATGTAAAAAATAAAAACGATAAGAGATATGGAGAGACCTTGAATCGCAATTGTTGCCCAAATGACATAGAAGAGTAAGTTGGTGAATGTCATGATTGTTGTTCTGGTAATGATAATGAAGACGGGTTTATTTGAAGTTGAAGGAAGATTTTATAGGATTGACAAGAGCGTGAAAAATAGGAAAATGTATTGGTGGTCAAATTGGGACCATAAGAAAATAATGTGTGTTTCGCATGTCATGGTACAATGTACAATATTGCTAGAAACCAATGTTTTGAAAACCGAGTTGAAAATTGATCCGGTCGAGTTACCGGGCACCGGTTCGACCGGTTTGACCGCCGGGTCAACCCGGTTTTCAATTTATTATTTTTTTATTTTTTCGATCGGGTCAACTAGTTCGACCACCGGGTTTTTATTAAAAAATTTTGAAAAAACGAAACCCGACCGGGTTTCAAGAACCGGGTTAACCCGGGTCACTCAAAGGTCTAACCGGTTAACCCGGTTTTAGAAACCCGGGTTATTTTGACCCGTTTTTTTTGCCGGAACCGGTCGACCCGGGTTTCAAAACACTAAAAAGTCACTAAATCAGATTGTATTTTTTGTATGTTTTAATAATAACTAACCGGGTAACTGCGCATTACAACGGCGGATCGTATATCAGGGTGTTTTAAAGTATTTGAAAATTAAAAGTGGTAACTATTTACACTATCAATAATTTAAATGTTCTACTTTTGAAAAACGTATATCACTGCGTTATAAAATATTTGGGACATGCTAAATAAGGAAGGTTTAAAATGATAAACATTTGCTCGCTACACAAATAGTCACCGGATATCCGCCGCTGCATTGCGCAGGTACCCTTCTAGCTATATGTAATTCATCCTAGTTGAATTACTGATATTAATGTATCATAAACTTTAAACTTGACATGACAAATTGTTTGATTTAAATAAAATACAAGACTTGATCTTAAATAATCATGGTAGAAAATTTTGGTGGTTCAAATGAATAGTGTAAGAGTTGAAAGCATGCAGGTTCTCTTTTGCCAAAATATAAATATAAAGAAGAGATAATAGATACCGTACCCCTTATAACTCAGTAGGAGACGTGATTAAAAAACAAGGGAGCAATTTGACCTTCATAGTCATAATAAACAATATCCAATTAGATTTCAAACATTATTAGATTGACGTATAATTGAGAATTACAAATGCAAGCAATATGGTAAAATGTATCGAGCATGAGAAGTTCTCTTGAAAAACTTTACAAAATAGATAATACGGTATCAAAGGGAGCAAGATTCTCTTAAGTTACTTGAGTCAAGTTGTGTAATTATGAGCCATTAGATTTGATTCAATAGTTGAAATCAAAAGAACTTCTTTTAATTTGAACCAATGGATTAAATCGAATGGCTTTGACATAACTTAACTCAAATTGTAATCACAACTTGAGAGAATCTTAGTCCCAAATAAAGTGTGCACTCATCAATCTTTTAATCACTATTTGCGGTTGTTCTCTTGCTAAAGTCACTGGAGGTCATACCTCCCTTCACACTGGTTTTAAAGACAAAAAGAAATGCCTATTTGCAAAGAACACATCTTTATATGCCTTGAAATTCATATAGATCTTATACGATGATACAACTATATATAAGAAATTCATGTGTTTTAAGACGTGCATTTCAAGCTTATTTATTCGTCATGTCATTAATAAAAGGGTGTATTCGATTTGAAAAGAAAATGAGACACTAATGGAATTAAATTATCTTGATTCTTGAATAACAATAAACATAAATACATAACTGTTACGATTTACTCCCTTCGTCCTAACTAAAAAAAGAGTCTATCTTACTATTTATATTTGTCTCGAAATAAGTGTCCAGTTTTTATGTATGGACAGTAATTATGATTGGTTTTCTGCTTTAACATTTTAATTAAAACTTGCATTAATTACTCATTTTTTATTTTTATATTAACGAATAATTCAGACCCGTGCGTTACACACGAGTTCTATCTAATTGGTCATAATGTAATGTGCAGTAATTTTTTTTCGTTATTAGACTTTTGTAAATATTGCCTTAGTTGATCGGTAAATTTTATATTTAAACTTTTTATGACATGTTAGTAGTTATTTATAAAGTTTATATTTTGTATCTATTCTCAAGATTGTAACATTATATTTAAACTTTTTATGACATATTAATAGTTATTTATAAAGTTTAGATTTTTTATTTATTCTAAAAATTGTAACATCCCTATATTTTGATATAAAACTAAAGCTAACTTATAACCTTTTTTATGATCTAATTGGTCATAGTGTAATATGCAATAATTTTTTTCGTTATTAGACTTTTGTAAGTATGGCTTTAGTTGATCAGTAAATTTTATATTTAAACTTTTTATGACATATTAGTAGTTATTTATAAAGTTTATATTTTGTATTTATTCTCAAGATTGTAACATTATATTTAAACTTTTTATGACATATTAGTAGTTATTTATAAAGTTTAGATTTTGTATTTATTCTCAAAATTGTAACATTCTTATATTTTGATATAAAACTAATATGTAATCTTCGGCACTTATTTTCGTCATTATATATCTAAGTTGTGATTGTATCACACATTTTCTAAGCATGACACACATTTAAAATAGTTTATTGACATGTAAGCTTCGACACTTATTTTCATCATTATATATTTAAATTGTGATGGTGTCATACCTTTTCTAAGCATGACACACATCTAAAATAGTTTATTGACAATAAGTTCCTAAGTTGTGATGTTACCACAACTTTTGTTGGTCAATAAGTTCCTACGTTGTGATGGTACCACAACTTTTGTTAGCATGACATGAAAAATATTGGTGCCTTTATTTCTGTCAGTTTTAATTGGGGTCGAGTCAAAAACTATGTTTGCCACTAATTTTCGTCATAAACAATTTGGGCTGCCTCAGGACACGTGCGAAAATGATTATGTAAATTGCCGGGTTGTTAGTATGATGGTGAGGCTCAAATATACAACAATAGTTTATTGACATTAAAAGAGTTTATGTGAAGAGACTTTTTCCAAGATGTTACATTGAAAAGAGTCTTTTAATATGTTTAAGTTACATAAATTATTTTAAATATGAAGCGATAACATTAATGTTGGAGACCTTTTATATTCATCCCCGTGCGATGCACACAGGTTTGGACTGCCTCATGACCCATGCAATGCACACATGTTGGATCTAATTGTTTTTTTCGTAATGTTCGGGACTAATTTTCGGTTCATGTTTGAAACTCTCATTTTTTGTGAAAGATGGACTTCGTTACTCAAATAAATGACATTATTAAAAGCGAACTATAAAACAAATTTCCTTAAAAAAAAAAAAAAAAAAAAAAAAAAAAAAAAATAAAGTAATTAGTGTATTCAAGAGTATAAATTATAACTCGTATAATAAAAAATCAGATCCAGTGACCCAAGTCCGAATCATAAACCCGCTCCAATCAATCAATAGACCCGACATTTAACTAAACACAATTTTATTCTCCTTTATATACTTCTTCGATTTAGAAGATTCTCATTGTTAAGATGATAGTGTGAAGATGTTTTTTTATTATATACTTCCATTTTCAATATGTAACATCGACATAACTACACAGTCATATCAAATATCAGAGACACACAATATTCCAAGATGTTTAATTAAAAAAGTGACATTAACACACCGCAAGACAAAAAACTACATTAAGAGCAAAAATATTAAAATGCACAAAAAAAGTGTAGTAATAATTATTGACTAAAAATTGAATACTCGTCACATTATTTTCAATAAACTTACTTGCTAACAAATCAATAGTATTAGCCCGTTTATCGGTATTACATGAAGTAAAATATTGCATGTTTAATTTGTAACGTACTATTAATATGAATGCTAAGTATTGATTCCACTGGTGGACGTGGCGTTGTTCTTGTTGTTGTTGTTGTTGTTGTTGTTGTTTTTGTCTTTGTCGTTGTTGTTCATTGGCCTTTTGCATGTTTTGTTCTTGATACAAATTTTGTGACTTCTCGATCTCTTTCTTTAATGCTTCTTGACCCGCTGCAAAAAACAATTAGATATAGTTGATCATTAGTAACTTAAATACAGTTAATCAATATATTGCCTTTTCGATCAAATTAAAAATGTTCGTGCATGTTCCACTTAATTGTTAAGACAACGATGTGTAGAATATTTTAAACCATTAGAGAAGATGATGTTACTACCAAACCTCCTAAGCACCATCTTTATGTCCTACATTGTTACATACACAAAACATACGTGAAATTTACATAAAAGAATATAAATCAATATGCTAAATAAGTAAGACGATATGATGCTTACTTTACCACCATAATAAGTTGTAGCCCAATGTGCACATGGTGTGGAGGAAGTTGTAGTTTGTTGTGTGTGGTTTTTGACACATTATATAGTTGATAAAATATTTGTAACTCATGCACGGAAATCTAAAAAGACTAACTACTATTCATTGAGATGTTTGAGTTGCTTGAAATCAATGTACACATACTAATTGAGATGTTTGAGTTGCTTGAAATCAATGTACACATACTAATTGAGATGTTTGAGTTGCTTGGAATCAATGTTGAAGGCTTTATATGATAGAATTAATTTTTAGGACATTTATTATGACCCTTTTATATTTATAAGGCTACTTAAGCTTTATATAATATAAGATTATGAGAGTAAAAATAATTTTTTATCAATCAAAACTAACATTAATTACATATATCATAATTTTTACATTTTTTGTTTGTGAACTCTCTTTTTGAAAAGGAGAGAGTATAAGTTAATTAATCTAACATAATGATCAGTTTTTTTAGCAAGAATATCTTCTTAGTAATATTGAAATGTATGTTACAAATTCATTAAAATTTTAACAATTTAAAAATGTTATATTTAGTAAGTGTTTAAGCTGAATTTCTCAAAAGTAGCATTTTTAAAAACTCTCAAATGATTTATTATGTAGTATATATTATTATAAAGGCTGACAAGCGCTTATGTATATTTATCAAGATTGTAAAAATCATGAATCGGTAGCCGGGCCTCCCTTTTATTTTGTAATCGGTCTAAGCGGGATATCGGATTGGCATTTTTAGAAACTCTAAAATGATTTATTATGTAGTATTTATGTATTTTTGGCAAGATTTTCCTTAAAAAAATGTTATAATCTTAATCTTAACTACATATAAAGAAAAAATGGTCAACACTTGAATATTGACTTTGTTGAAAAGTTGAAAATGTAATGTTGAAAATGTTGAATGTAGGAAACGATTTGGTAAGAATGACTTTTATTGGAAATAATGACTTTTACATTAATGTGATAGTTAATGTGATAGTTGTAAGAAACGCTTTGGTAAGAATGACTTTTACAGTAAAGAATGACTTTTACATTAATGTGATGATAGTTTTAGTAAACGATTTGTAGGAAAATTAATGTGAAGCTGAGAAAACTCAAATTCGAAACAAACCTAATGTACACCTTCTTTCCTATTTTAATCTTAATTACTTATAATGTCAAAATGGTCACAGTGAAATTGTGAAAAACTGAAATTTCAGTCAATCCCCATTTTACCCTTGTCAATAAATGGGAAGTATTCATGGAAATTAATGAATGGAAAAATGTTTGTGTGCTTCGAAACAAAATGGGGCAGGGAAGTACTGATGGAAAGTAATCACTGCAAATCAATGTCTGTCAAACTGCAAATCAATGGGGTGGGAAAATCATTTCATTGATGTTCAAATTTGTACTTGGGTTTTGCCTATATAAACATGCAACACATACTATTCCAATCAAAACCCACTGAATTTCGACATACCCATCAAGAAATGGAAATGCCAAATCAAAAGAATGTTGATAATGATCTTGAGGTTCTTTCTAATCTATGATTTCATTTGCTTTAAGCTTTCGGGCTGATGTACTTTTTGTTTCATCATATAGTTTGGTTAATGAAAGTTTACATGAGGGCTAACGAAAGTTTTAATCGTATAGTTTCGGGCTAATGAAACTCATTTCTACTTGAGAAGTGTTGAGTGAAGTCTATACATAATATGTACAAAACAAAGAATTAGCATTTTGAAAAATTACTCCCGAGTTTTCTTTTTCTTCAGCAAGTGTTTTACCAAGAAAATACAAACATAAATAGCCAAATGAATTTGGACGGTTGGTACCGACGACATATGATTATGAGCTACTAAAAGTAAAACAATACAATTTAAAAGTGGTATAATGTATATACATGTTGTAGAACTAAAAATCTTATTACTTCGTAACAAGAAGCTTGTAAGGGAGTGCAAATTTGTTGTTTCAGTTGAGTTATTCATAACTGTTATGTGCGGCTTATATTACAAACAGAAACAGAAATAAAAGAAGATACCGATTGATGTTATCAAAAGAAGCAAAATAAGAAGCGACATATTGACGTTATAGATCGATTGCGCAAGTTAACCCTGAGACATTAATTACCCGTGAAGTATATGTATATTCATAAGGCGTCTTCAATGGAAGCTTTTCTAAAGCTTTTTTACACAAAATAATCGTTAAAATCTTTTTACCATTTGAGTGGAAGGGCCATTTTTTTTTTTTTTTTTTGCCAATTACTTTATTTGATAAAATAGTGGTGTTTAATCATATAGGCTGCTCGGTTTGGAATATGGTGAGAAAAGCCATTGGCAACCTTAAATCCAAGGGTGTCGACCTTATGGAGTTCTGTAAAAAAGTGATTGGAAATGGTTATAATTCTAGTTTTTGGCATGAAAAATGGCTTGGTGAAGAATGCTTCAAAGTTAGATTTAACAGGTTGTTTAATTTGGATCTCAATAAAGATGTTTCGGTTGGCCACAAATTGCAGAATTCGAATTGGGCTTTATCTTTTCGTAGGTGTCCGAGAGGAGGAGTAGAAGATTGTCAATGGCTTGAGTTCTCCGAGTTGCTTTCCTCGGTGGTTTTATCCTCCGCTAGTGATCGATGGTCTTGGTCTCTGAATGGGGATGGTGTTTTTACAGTGAAGTCGGCTAGGGAAGTTATCGATAAGCATGTTCTTGCTAATTCTTCATCCAACACGAGATGGTCTAAGCTGCTTCCTATTAAAGTTAATGTCTTTGCTTGGCGTATGTTTCTAGATAAGCTTCCGACAAGACTTTGCTTATCTAATAGAGGTTTAGATATTCCTTGTGTGCTATGTCCGGTTTGTGAGAATGAAGTGGAATCTCGTAATCATCTTTTTTTCGGCTGTTCTATGGCGGCTGAGCTCTATCGTTTAATAGGTAGGTGGTGGAATTTGCACATTCCTATCTTTCTTGATCCTATTGCTTGGGAGGTTTGGTTTCTTGGATTGCGGTTTCATAGCTTGCAAAAGTCAGCGTTAGAGGCTTTATTCTTTTCCTTATGGTGGCATATATGGTCATATAGGAATGCTCTTTTATTTTCGGTGAAGAAGCCAAAGAAAAGGTTGATTTACGACAACATTGTTTCTCAAACGTGGTTATGGGTGAATAATAGACGTAAGAAGGGTAATGTTAATTGGGTAGCGTGGTTAAAAGATCCGTTAGATGCTATCTCTTCCGTGTAATCTTGGTTTCGCCAGGGCTTGTATGGGTCTGCATAAAAAACATCTCGGAGTGAAAACCGGTGGCTCGGCCTCCGTAGGTGGGGATTTTTCTCTTGTCTCGGCAGGAGTTTTTTCATCCCTTTTGCAGTCCTCGCAGTTAAAGTCTTGGGTAGCATCTTGTATTTGTATCATTGGCCATTTCTAGTTTTGTTGTGTTCTCTTTTGCTCTAGTGCCTTACTAGATGCTTTTTTAATATATCTATGCCGTTCAAAAAAAAAAATAAACTATCTCTATTCTATATGATTATTGTAACATCCTTATAACATTAAAGGTAAAAAAAAAAAAAAAAACAAAAAAAAAAAAAAAACAAAAAAAACTTAAACTTTTAGAAAAAGTTTTACCATTTGTACACAAAATGTTCAAAAAGAGCTTTTAAAAGATTTTTTTGGCATTGTGAATTCTCTAAAGATGTGAAATGGAAAACAAAATTGCATCAAGTACATTTAATTGACAAGGACCAACTCTGCCAAACTATACCAGAACAATCGTTAAACTATTTGATTGTTGTCATAATGGTTTGTCTTAAAAAATAAAACAAACAAGAATATCGATGCAAACGTCAAATTGTCGAAAACCATACACCGATGCCGATAGGTGCGGGTTTTGGCTATAAAGTAAAAACCACCTACTTGTTAAAAGTGAAAAGTGAAAACTGAATTTCTATATGGTAAGTCATTATGAGTTGAAAACTCAGTTTTTATTTAAGGAATTTTGTAACATATTAAACACACAATTGTAACTGTAATTGTAAAAAGTTGACTTTTTCTTAAAACTTCTCATGGAAGCCTCCTACAATTCCGCCCAACCTTCATCATTTGTAACCCACCCAGAAACTCACCGACCTAATACCAACGCCTTCTTTTATATTTATTTGGCTCATCATATTATGAGTTTTGAGATATCTCACACATACGTCACATGTTAATAATTGAGCAAATTTTCTTCAAGGTGCATGGTGGTATTCTATGGTGAGTAATAATAGTGTCAATTTCATATTAATATGTAATGATATAAAAGATTCTTTAGCTTGCAACGTTTGACATGTGTGTTGTCATTGACATTATAAGACATTTTTTTTATGATTGTTAACTGCAGATCTTGTACTCAAAGATAAGATATTGTTTACGGCATGAGTTAACCACACCCTCCCTAAGCCACACCCTCCCTATTTGACCAGCTGCCGCCGCTTGTACTATCTGCATTAAAACCTGTACATTTTGACTAAAAGTAGGTGGACCCCCTGGTAGGGAGGGTGTGGTCAACACATCCCATTGTTTACTCCGTATGATTTATCAACAAATTGGATGGACTCATTATGACTATAAGTATTCTCTACGTATATTTGACATGCTCTGCTTTTAATTTTTGTACGTCATTAAATTATTGATTTTTTTTTATTCAGGCTCAAATGATATAAATGTGTCCATCAAGAACTAATATCTCAATGCAGGACGCTTAAGTGCTGGCATGTCGTCATGGTTTAAGAGTCTTAAAGTTCTTTTAGTGTATATATTATGAGGAGTGCTACACCCACCTAAGATTTACAAAAATTCATTCACTCGCTGACGTGGCAAAGTGGTGATTGGTTGGTTTTCTGTGGCCCAGAAAACCAACCAATCACCACTCTGCCACGTCAGCGAGTGGAAGAATTTTTGTAAACCTTAGGTGGATGTAGTAATATTCATATATTATTTTGGTCTTTATTAGGGTTAACATTAAAGTAGCTTTACAAATTTTTGTTTATTTGCTTTTTGTGGCAATTGACTCATAGGTTTTATTTAGCTGAGCGCGTGCATGTCAAGCGCCCATTTTATTTATTTATTTTTTGGCTATTTTTGAACTAAATTTGATGTTTCTAGGGTTGCATTTTAGTGTTTTTTGTTGTCTCTATATTTGGACGTTTATGCTAGTCGATGGGTTAACTATATCTATTACGTAATTCTTGTATAAATGTATGATATTAAGCTAATTACACCCTAATGGTTCCATTGTCATGTATTTTTAGATGTAAGATTAAACATAAGTTCAAAAAATTTAATAAGCATTTAAAAAGCATAAGCATTTTCAGTACAATATGTATTTATATTTCTTGGTATATTCTAATTTCTTGGTATATGAGCTTTAACTTGTGTATCCTTGCCATTTAAATGGCAATCATAAAATAAGTTTTGAATAATCCAAACTCCAAAGTATTAAACAAAGTCAACTAACAATGTCTTCTTTATTTCTTCTTGACACAATGATAACCAGAATGTACTACTTAGTGTAAGTGTAAACTGAGCAGTCAGTATACACTAATGATAATCAGCATGTACTTACCACAGTTCATAATAATCAATTGAGAATACTACATCGACTCCACTCAAAACCAACTGATATATTTAATCGTCTCATATACGAACATTTTTATTACCTCTTTTACAAATAATTTATCAAAATCAAATTGTCTAAGTGATCATTGATCAATCTCCGGTTTCACTAAATATTTTTATATGTTCTCTGATACATGTTAAGAAATTTTGTTTTAGTTGAATTATCGCATGTTACAACCGTTTGCAATTACATTTTCATCTTTTCACATTCTATTTTGAACGTAACGCGAAATACTTACCACAATACCATATATCGTTAATTGTTTGCCGTTAGAAATTTCTGTTGCTTTGCATGGGTACTCGCCTAGTATAAACAACACAAAAACCTAATCTACTCAATTTGATTTGTGGAGAAGAAATGGACATGACAAATCAAATCTTAACTACATATCTATACTACAAATAAAAGAAAAACGGTCAAACCTTAAAAAGTGAAATGTTGAAAGTCAAACATGAGAGAAATGTTAATACTCTTATTAAAACACCCAATTACTTAAAAGTACAATAACTTATTCAAATTATGCAACTAATTAAAAGCATATTTACCAAATTGAAAACAACAAATTAAAACACCCCTTACAAAAAAGTAGAATAAAATTTTCGCAATGTACAATTTAAACAAGCTACAACATAATTCAAAATATAAAATAATTAAACACACTAATTAATGTTATTTTTAAAACACCCTAAAATAAAAAGTACATGTTATTACATACATTATACAAATTAATAAAACACACAAAACTTCATACAAGCTAAAGTTGATGGTACATATAGTTTTGAAAACTGGACTGGACCAACGGGTTCAACCGGCAACTGGTGTCGCCACCGGTTCAGCTAACCAATAAAAGCCATCCGAAAACGAATCAAATATGACCCATTGAGACCGAAAAAAACTGGTGAATCAGGTCTCATCGAGATTCATTTCTCCGATTAATCGTTACAGGGTATCCGTCGCCTCAACACGCGATACCCTGCTATACTATATATAAAGGAAAAACCAAAAAGTAAAAAGTGAAAAGTTGAAACTAAAAAAGGAAATGTTGAACACATATATTTCAAAAGAAAACTATTAATACTCATCGAAAACCATGTTGATCCGGGACGCTTCAAACCAGGTAGGTTGACCCGGTTTAATTTGACCCATTTTTGACCCAACTCGTCAGGTTGACTCGGTTTAAATTGACTCGTTTTTCGATCGGAACGGTTCAACCGGTTGAACCACCCGGGTCGAACCGGGGTTCAATACATTATGTTTAATCCCTAAATCTTCAAACTTTAATTATTTTTCGTTTATAACCCATAAACGTTTTTTATCACTAAATGATCTATCGCTATAAAGTCCAGTTGCTATGCACGGGTACTCGTCTAGTAATATATAAACAATGACTATAAGTTATTAAAACAATTTTTCGACGAGTTTTGGGTATTTCCGGCTAGATTTGTAGGTTTTCGACAAGTTTGACCACGGTTGACCATTATTTTACCGCCGTTGACCGATTTGTTCGATCGATTTACACAGATCGAAAAGGTTGGTGGCCTTGTAGCGTCAAAGACTGACACAAGAGAAAGGTAAGATAATTCTTTCTGTCCTGACTGAAAGCGGGGAAGCTAGACGGCGATTAATCGACCTTGTAGATTTTTTTGCAACATTAAAAACTATCAAAAACATCTATAAACATATAAGATTGAGTCCTAAAATTTAATGTGGAGGCGTCAAGATTGCATAGAGTACAAGTTACTTAATGCTCGGAATTATATGTAGAAAATAGAGTTTCATTATGCAGAGGCTTCATGCGTAAGTACTTTAATTTAATGTTCATGCTTAACTGGTAAGTACATATGAGCTATATTTAGTGTTTCAAATGTAAATGATTGAAACCATACGAAGTGTTGCTAGCCTTTATTTTTATTTAATTATTTGCTCCTTTCATTTGCCTTCAAATAAATGTACAAACCCTTCAACCACCATCATTGAATACTATAAATAACACCATTTGGTCTTTGTTAATGATGTGTGTGTGTGTGTATGTGTGAAACTTTAATTTGTATGTAGTTTGATGATTTTGTATGAATCACATGTTTGCTATTAGTTTATTATTGTTTGTGTGTAAATTCAGTGCATCACCAACTAACCAATTTCCTTTTGATCTCTACTTTTTGTTTCTAGGCATATGATGAGAAGGAAATAGATCACATGCTAGCAATTGATGGCATTGAACTCATTGGCATCAATAACCATAACCTTGGTATGTACCCTATCTGTTTTTATGGCTCAAGATCTGTGAATTAACAAGCTTGCTAATTAGATAAATAGTTTTGAAATAGATATTGACATGATCATTTTTTTTCAGTCAATAGTTTTTCCATATTTTTCCTTATAGTGTGATAAAGTTCTTTTTAGTGTAACTTCTCACCTATGAAATTGAATTTAGTTGGTTAATGTAAAATTTCTCCGTCCAATGAAAGTGTACTATGCATATTAATGTTACGTGCAATGGTTCATGTAGAAATATTGACTTGATTAACGCAAGGGGGTATACGTGCAAAGGTAAGCAAATGGTTAACTTTCTTGCATGTGAAGTCGGTTGATAGTCCAGCTTTGAAGTTTATGGAAGAAAAATGGATGTGTTGTTTCCTGAGAAGGAACCGAGGGTTAGATCTGCTAACCTATTTTAAAATTTTAGGTTGGTTAGTAGTTTAATAATGTTATTCTTGCAGGTATTGCTAAGTAGTTAGTGACGCTAACAGGGTATATCAAGATGTTGATAACAAAACAAAGTGGATGATGGAGACGGAGTTGATACTATCTCCACATTTATGAAAGAACTGTCAAAAAATTAGGCATGCAAGAAAATGAAAATCATATGTAAACAAGGTTTATAATTAGTGTGACAAAGCTTTGATGAATATTAATGGTGGCTTGAATCTTGCTTTAATTTTTTTCCCTTCCACTTAAGCAGTTTAAGAGGTTGCAATGTATCCACCCCATGGCATTAGAAATAATACAAAATCAAAGTTGAATTGATGGAAAGTATAACTTGACAAAATTAATATTTTGAGAATTTATTTTAATCTATATTTTTGGATAATGATTTGAGGGTCTCTTTACCAATGGTTACTATATGGTATTAATTGAAGTTCACAAATTATTTGTTTTAATTTTGATCTTACAGATATGTATAAAATTTGATGTTGTTATTCATGAAAAGATGAGTTTTGGTATGTTGGTAGGGACATGAAAGTGCGAATGTGTCGTAATTAGTGCGAATGTGGAATAATCAAGATACTCAAGATGGAGTCCCATTGCATATAGTACAAGATAGCTAATGCTCGAAATTCAATGCAGCATCATAATAACTATACAATTATAAAAGGAGATGAAGTGCAAGAGTTGCCCGAATTGATCACATGGCATTTAGTATAGAATTAAAGTCGGTTAGATGAAGTGCAAGGGTTGCGAAAGGTTGCAAGAATAATTAATGATATAACCTAATTCATGCCTATATAAACCGGCCAAAATCACATTTAGTATGTATAGATTCACACATCTTTTAGATATTTGATTGTTGGTAGCGGTATGTAAATTCTCATTTGCAACATTTTGAAGATGATTCACACATCTTTTAGATCTTTGTAATTAACCCGGCCTTCTTTTTTTCTTAATTTTTGTTTCATACATATTTAGGTGATTGTTATAGATAAGCATATATATAGATATATGTATTATGTTAATGCACTTTCATATACAAGTAATTTATGTGCGTTTTCTATTGATGTAGCTCAAATGTGCGAATTGATTCAAGAAAATGTGCACGAGCATGTATGTAAAGCAACATTTAAATGGTTAAATGTTACTTTTTAGCGTGATTAGTTTATGTAAGTAGTTGCTTTCGAATACTCTTTGAGAAATATTAGAATAAATTTATTGTGTGCAATTGAATTATTATTGAAAAGAAGAAGGTCCGCGCATCGCAAAGTGTTTTCTTTTTCTATATGTAGAATCATTAGCAAGAAACCAATATTTACGCCAATTAAATGAGTTTGCCATAATAGCAAAATACAACATATTAAAAATATCACATTGAGTAACGAATAGAAAGGAAAAAATACATAATTTTGACTTAAAGCCATTTGTAAATTATAGTATCAAATAAAAAAGTTGAGTTTTAAACATAAGCAAAAGTTCAAACTTTTATCGAAAAACAAAACCGGTGCATTTAATGTGAAGTATATACAACATCGAGATGGAAGTGCAAGGCTTGCCGGAATTGATCACATGATATTTAGTAATTAGTAGAGAATTAAAAGTCGGTTATGGATTGAGATGAAGTTGAAAAGGTTGCAAGAATAATTGATGATTTAACCTAATGCAATATATATAGATATATGTATTACCATGCAAAAACCATATAATGCACAATTATTGTTGGGTTACGTAATAGGCCAAAACAATCAAAGGAAATTACATCAAGCGTATGACAATTTAGTAACGACAACCCCATTTAGAAAATATAAAGACCAAAAAAACTAAAACAATATCAACCATTTTTATATTTTTAAACAACAAACTAAAAACGTTTCATACAACATACTAAACTAAAAATACAAATCCACTCGACAATACACAAAAACAATATGTGCGATTAACAATTAGATTAAAAGCCCGTGCGTAGCACGGGTTCTGCATACCTCGTATTCTATTATATTATTTCTGTTTAATTTTATATGAATGGTTAAAGCAATAATAATACATACTCCAAATATTATGCAGTTCAAGGTAGTTTGCTTGTAGGCCAGGTGTAATGGTCACATGATCTTCACTTTCAACTGAGTTTTCACATCAGTTTTTCAACACATCACCTTATTTTAACCTTTCACTCTTAATCATCACTTATCACCTAACCAACCACATAAAAATAACTTACTTTATACAAAATACCCCAAAAATGTACAAACCATACACTCACAAACAACAAAAAATAATACTCCCTCCATCTTTAAATAAGTGTTCACTTTTGATTTTTGAAATATTTCTTTTTCAACTTTACCTTATATATATATATATATATATATATATATATATATATATATATATATATATATATAAAACCTTCAAAAGTCGACACTTATTTAAGGACGGAAAAAGTAATAAAAGGTGGAGTACTTCCTTGGTTTTCGTTCGATTAACTGCTTCACCCCAACCAACCTAAAATTCATCCATCACCTCTCCTTCACCTCACCTCTCTAATGGTATCACTCTCCTTGAGCTTCACTTCACCTCTCCTTCACTCACCCATTACACCTCGCCTTATAATGCATGCAAATCGGTCATGTAAGTTTATTTGAAGAATAACAATGCAATGTATGCATGTAGCGGCCAAGGCTTTACATGTGAGCTTTAAAGTCTTTCTATACATGTATTGGCGCATAATGCTGATATCGAATTGTGGTTTGTTCAAGAGAGAAGAAATTGATGGAGACAAGTAGACAACATAATCGAAAGCTCCAAAGTGATTTTTCAAATTTCAAGATGACTATCAAAAACATGGGCGCAGCTATTAAGAGACCGGGAAGGGTCCCGTCTCCCCTAAGTCTAAGCCCGTTTGTGTATTTTTTTCGCGATTTCATATGTTAAATTTTTATTTTTCCCATCTCAGCCCTCCATCTAATGTTCTTCCGGAAAAAAAATTTGTTTCAGCCCTCCCAAATTTTTTTTCTAACTCCACCATTGATCATAAATTTATTTTTAAACCTTGCAAAACTGATTTTTAAAATTTCAAGTCATAATCAACAGCATATACATCCGAATGCTCCAAAGTAAGACGGTGGAAGATTCAATTCATGCGAGTAATATTTTTTTTTTTGGAACAGCAATTTTATTAATAAGCTAGCAAGGAGCTAGATTACAAAATAATATGGTTCGGATTCTTAAGCCAATCGATCCAATTGAACGATGCTTTACATCTAAACTTACACCACGTGAAAGACCAAGACCTAATATTATCAAAAAGCATCTCCTTGGAAGGTTGGGTCTTGTCGAATAAAGCCTTATTACGAAAACCCCAAATAGCCCACCACGTGATGTAGATAACACCTTCAAACACTTATTTTAATTTTGCTGGAAGACGAATCGAAAGAAGCCAATGCCACCATTCCTCAAACGTAGAACATCGCGAAAAAGACATATCCCACCAACTAACAATTTTATGATACACTTCGTTAACTTGTGTAAATGATGGCTGATAGCTTCGTTAAGAGGTACATAGGAAACCACATATACTCGAACATCGCGAAAAAGACATATCCCACCAACTAGCAATTTTATGATACACTTCGTTAAGAGGTACAGATGCAATTTGAGTTCGTAAACAAAACTCAGTGACATCTTTACGTATTCTCTCTAGAAAAATACGGGTAAATGATGGGAGTATTAACCAAGTACTAGAAAATCTCTTGGCTGTGGCGAGCACAGCCCCGGCTAAAGTTACATGCTCTACAAATAACATAACATTTTCAAATAGATACTCATTTGGAAGAGGGCATTGTAATGAATGGAATTCCTCCCCTTAACCCGGAGACATAGCATCCCATGTCTAGTTTTGTGTAAAAAGAAGGGATTAAAAATGATCAATCATTGAGTTAAAAAAGAGAATAATAGGAAGAAAGAAAAAGCCCCACGATACCATGGAATGCTAATTCATCTCGATGGAAGAAAATATATTTAAGACTAAAGTAGCATACATGAAAGTTGGGTAGTTTTGCAACTTGTGAGGTAGCTAAGACATTCTCTATGACCTACGTATGCCCTTAATTAACCTTTTTCTACAACAATACCTTCCCTACCATACCTAGCTATATATGCATGTATCAATTTGTGCTTGTGTGACTAGGTCTATTTTATTTCTGCTAAATTGAAGTCTGATCCGGCCCCAATCTAATGTGATTATTCAAATCCAAATGTATAGTTTTCGTTTGCTGCACGATCATGCTAGAGATACATTTATATATGGATATAATAAGCCTTTGGTAAATGCTAGCTAGAGTGTTTTTAGTAAAGACAGACTTGCACAGACAAACATAATAAAGACATTCTTACACAATCACAACAATTTCAAATCAGGTAATGTCATTACTCAAAACCTTTTTTTTAATAAATTATGGGTATTAAGAGGGTGACAGTCATAATCTCATGGCTTCTTCATGTCTCACCATTCACCAATAATATCATTTCACCTCATTCATGCCTCTCTCATGCATCATCATACTTTTTTAGTGGCAACCATAATCACATGCATCACCTAATTTTATTTTATTTATTTTTTATATTCATAATTATATTAAACAATTTAATAAAAACATAATATTTTATTAATAATTAAAAGAAAATTACATGATACTTAGAAAAAAAAAAGGAAATCACTAGTCATCGAGGTATGGTAAGTCTTGAGCCTCTACGTGCTCCGTAAA